>JAJLRJ010000009.1:5871181-5983681 GCA_024195265.1 Dendrophyllia cribrosa
AGTCTTTTGTTACTTAAAGTTGCAGTTATTTCTGTTATGACATCTCGCCTTATGTTGCTTTGATAAATGGTTCATATGTCATAATGAAAACTATTATTCATTTTAAATTTGTCTATGACAAAGGTTTTAGAACTTTAAAATCCACCTTTAATAAGCACCCAAAGATTTGTAGTTTTGGTAGAAGGAGACTAAAATCCTCTAGACTTCACGAGACCTTAGCTGTGTAGTATTGTTGTGTTTCGGTGTGAAATGTTTTCAATAGAGCAAGGTTGGTTAAGTTAATCTGCTTGTGATTTTAGGTGACAGGCAAATGCGGCTCAGTACGTGTACGTCTGATTCCCGCACCCAGGGGAACTGGCATTGTGTCTGCTCCAGTCCCCAAGAAGCTGCTTCAGATGGCTGGTATTGAGGATTGTTACACCTCGGCCCGTGGACAGACTGCTACCCTTGGCAATTTCGGTAAGTTAGGTGGATTGTAATGCAGTTACTATTGGTCCCACGTGTCAAATGGCTTGAAAATCAGCCTGCTTCACACACCCTTGGAGGCGAGGGGAGTGGTGGGGCTTAAAAACATTTCTTGTTCTGAAAGTGGGAACCTTATTGATAGAGAATTTATGGTATTTCATTTTATTTTTTCAGCCAAGGCAACCTTTGCAGCAATCTCCAAGACATACTCATACCTGACCCCTGACATGTGGAAGGAGACAGTGTTTTCCAAGGCCCCATACCAGGAATTTACAGACTTTCTGGCAAAGAATCACACGGGACAACGTGCAGCTGCCAAAGAACAAGCTATAAAACAGTAGAAAAGAAACATAACTCAAATAAAAACAACTGTTAAACAAATTCCCTGTTTGTTGAGTGTTGATAATGTGCTGGTGGTATCACTTTCTGATCTGCCCTTCTTATGCTGTGTTTACATCAGCACCAAAACATGTTTAAAGTAAACTTGTTAAAACGAAACACATTTCCTGTAAACATGTTTGCAATTTCAGTATTCATGTTTCACACGTTTTGTTTTTATAACAGGCATAAGCTTGCATAAAATCTTTCTAATGATATTTGAACCAAAACAAATGAGCCTGAACTTGCTGTTGCATGATTTTGTTGTTCAATTTGCGCTAAGTGTTTTATCTGGCTTAGATCAAGACTACCTCGAGGTAGTTTCAATCATCCTCAATAAAATGTTTTGATCATGATTAATTTTGTGCAATGTACTACCTGATGTGAACACTTCTTAGTAAAACAGGTTTCTTTCGTGATCAGACTAAAGGTTTTCTGCCCTAGTGTGCTGCTAACAGTACGCCTGTCTGTAGATGTCTTCCGTAGGGGTTGAAGGACGGGGGCTTGATGTTGCAATACTCTGTCAAGGTTTCTGCCCCTTTTTTACCTCTACACTTTTGCTATCAAATGTTGCGAATAGACAAATTCGGCTAACGCATTAATGTACCCAATTCAAACCTTCTGAGAATAAGATTCTTTGTTCATACTTTGTTCATACTTCCACATAATTTCCATGTCAATGCTTCATTGATATGGAAATAGGACGAACAAAGAGTTCTAATCCCGAAAGGTTTGAATTGGGTACAACAATGCGTTAGCCGAATTTGTCCATTTTGTTTGTCTCACACTTTACTCCATTTCATAAGTGAAATAATTAACTCAAGTTTTCCTTTTTTTCTCCCTGGGTTTTGTATCCAGCTACAGGTACACTCATTGCTTTCCTTCATCCAACAGAAGAAGAAAATAAAAGCATTTTTTGTGCTGTCTTCAAACAGTCCTGTTAAAAAAAAACTTTGAAAGAGAAAGGTGCTCCAGACCACGTTCCCATAGAAACGGTTCCAAAACAGTTACAATAGAGTACTAAAGTGAAAAGGAAAGTGGCTGTATTTGATCCCTTTCATGACACCGAAAAGTTTTTACTAAGTACGAGTAGAATTGACTCAAAGGAGGGAACTTATTCCGGTAATCAGATTCCGGGCTCGCAATTCTTGTAATTAGGTTTTATATGTGCAGGTATCGGGTGTCTCCAGTGCTGTTTTAATCCCGAGGCGAGAATAAATGGGGTCAAATGTGGGATTTTACAATGCGAAATCTTAACGCGCAAAATTTCACTTTTAATGATTTCAAACTTTCTTGTTTATCGTCGTCATGGTAATATCGATTTTACCAGAACATACATCTAGCCAAACTGCTATTCAAAAGCAGTTAGTGGTAAAAATTTCACGTTGATCTTATGATGGAGAAGTTCTGTAACAGGTTTCTTGAATGGATTGATTCGCGTCCGAGCGCAGCTGCTACCACAGAGTACCCAGGCGTAGGAAAAGACCACTTGGTATCTGTTGTAGGGGTCACAGGAGGTACTGTTACCAAAACCATTCTGGCAGCCCAAACATCTGCAGCATCTGTCACTCGTGAGGAAGAGAGAGACACAGCAGATTCTTATTGCAACCGGAGCAAGATCGCTTGGCAATACGATGGCTCGACAGGTTCTTTGAACATTAACCGAGAACGGAACAGAAGTGGTAATGGGAAGTGTGTCTCAGTTTGCTGAAGAACGCTTAGATGATTCTGAAAAAAACCCGAAGACCTGGAAACCATCTGGTGGAAGGGCTCAAGAACACAGCTGCAAGCGGTGCAGTGAAGTCTTGCTCGAGAATGCGGTGGTGCTGTAGCGTCTCACGCATATAATAAAATAAAAGCTCAACAAAGGCTGAAAAAGGATTTCAAGACTTCTTCGATTGATGATGACGCAGTTACGAGAGGAATAAAAAAGAACCATCGTGGCAGAGTGAGATATGAACTGCGTAAAGAAAACAACGAAGATCGGCACAACTGGCGAGATGAAAAATACACTGCTAAGTAGGTACTTCATACTTACCAGCCGCTGGTTAACGAGACTGAGCCCTTGATTTAAGTGCCCCTGTGATCAAATTTTTGATTTTAATTTTTTTTTACATTTTCGTGTACAATTAGACTTTCTTACTCATCTTGCCAAATTTCAATTCACTACGAACATCAGAAGTCATTTTATTTTAACATTTATTTCTGAGAATTTACGGCCGCCATTAATCTAGCCTGTGAACAGGCCTCCTTGTGGGGGTATGACGAAAGTAGATAGCGGCAAAAAGAAAACTCGCGAGAAACCCGTTCTTCGTTTTTTTTTCCGCCCTATATCCCAACAGAGAGCCTGTTCACAGGCT
The DNA here is from genome assembly GCA_024195265.1 of Dendrophyllia cribrosa. NCBI lineage: Eukaryota > Metazoa > Cnidaria > Anthozoa > Scleractinia > Dendrophylliidae > Dendrophyllia > Dendrophyllia cribrosa. The sequence continues at coordinate 5,874,385 of JAJLRJ010000009.1, forward strand.
ACCATTAATCAACCATCTTTCCAAGGCTTGGTTGCGAATGGGAGAAAGTGACGTCAAAGACTGAAACATACCTCACAGGTTGAAATTATAATAACAATAAGAATTGAAAATCACGCGAAAAGCAAAAAAAACTTTGGACTTGTTCTTCGTGCAAGAGAAACTGAGTTAAGAGAATAAGATAGAGAACAGATCACGCTGTGAAGGTTTATCATTCTCGTTTCCATGGCAGTGCGTCATTTAAACTGAAGAACTAATATGATATTAGATGTCAAATAATTATCATTGGACGAGGAGTACGTATTTTGGAAGAGCTTGATTGTAAGCTCCTAGGCGTTACGTGTCTAAATAAACTATTGTATTGTACTATATTGTGGTGCATGTAGAGAGAATCTGTTCAATCACCTTATTTTAAACTCGTGAATGCGCGATCCGAAGTGGAAACGAGTTATAGCGGTGTGTTGGCGAGAGGTAAATTCACTCGATCGGCTGTAAAGTTTTGTTTTTGATTCAGCTGACTAATGCATAAGGCTTCAAGCTTTGGAAAATTAGAAATGATCTGCGGACTTCAAATGGATTTTTCACGACTTAAGAAAACGCTACAGCACAGTAAAAGTTGTTTTTAAATGTGTGAAGAGTAAAAGTTAAATAAACCAAATTTTGTTTCGAAAAACATGTCTTAGCGTGGCACAACTAGATAATATAATGTTTTAAATTTGTTTACATGCGCAATACACGGGACTTTCCCTGAGGTCACAACAAATTTAACACATAACGTCATCCAGTTCTCTCTTATTTCACACAATGCATATTTATGTCACGATGAGACATGTTTTTTTAATTCGTCGTTTTCGGAACAAAATTGTCTTTATTTGAACTTTAAATTTACAAATGACTCCCGGTCCGCCATCCACTAAGTGTAAAAAGAGCGTTTCGTATTCTCGAGGTAGCTCATAGGAATCTTTGATCTCTTGTTGTTAGCTGCTGTTGTGGCTCGCTGAGCTTTAACATAATGGAGCTAAAGCAACCACGACGGCAACAGTAAGGAAAACGTCACTTGCCCTGAACAATATGGAGCCAGTCTATGTAAGAAACACTCTAAAGAACATCATGGTGTAGGAACCAGCCGTCGTGTTGAACCGACCACAACCCATTCAAAGCCCTGGGACCTGTAGACCTAGTAGACGTGCAATGTAAAGTGCTGAAAACTATTGATATTCCACCTTTAGATGACAGCGACTCACCACCTATTACTACAGTAGTCCTAGCACCCAGTATGACAGATCTGCCCACACCTTCGCTTAGTCCAAACAAGCCTCACCCACTAGTCTAGTCCAGCACCAAGGACAACAGTACACTATTGTCTCAGCCAGGTCCACCGAAACCGCTCCAGCCTAGCAGCCCAAAGCCGCCAAACCCGGAGCATCAGAACGTTGTTGCTAAGGAGCAACAAACATACCAGGCAAAGAGTCAGATCACATGGACAGGGGGTGTTACTCGAGTACCACACAAGTTTAAAGACTGAGTAAAACAAGCTACGTTGTTTGAACTAAAAGAAGCACTTTATTGAGTAGCAGTGACAAAAACTGACTTTTGGGACTCAACTGTAAATGAGCCACTTTGTAGTTCTTGTTTGTTTACGAAAAAATGATTAGTTGCTTCCCTTGCTAATCACTAGCCCTCTAATGATTAATTTGATTTAAACAAAAAGGAGGGATGTCATAGTATTGCCATGTTGCAATGTTACGTTACATAATAAACTATTTTGAGTGCCCAATAGCATTTCCATATATGGGCATACTTTTTAGGTTCTGTCGTAATCGCTCGTGCACATGGCTCAGCCAGAGTTGAGATTAAAGTGAATGATGGATGTTATGAGCTGCCCCTATCTTCGATTTTACATCATAAACAACATAAACTGAAGTGACAAAGTTAATAACGCAACAATTGCAAATTTGAAAAAAAATTCAGCACGATACTATGCTAAATATGGATAATAGAAAAAGGAAAAAGAAAATATGTCATGTTTCATCTCTTCTATTTTAACCGATATTTCGTTTTGATATTTCGGGTTTTTTTTCAAACCGAAATATCGGGCACAAAAGTAGGTACATATTTCAGTTCATTTTGTTTCTCTTCCCTCAGGATCAGTTTGCTGTGTTGTTTTATATTTGTTGAAGATTTTCTGCTGATCCAGATCTTTCAGGGGCGTAGCTAGGGGGGGGGGGGGGGGGGGGTCCTGGGGTGGCCGTGACCTCCCCCCCGTTTGTGAGATAATTTTAGTGAAACACAGCGTGGATGTCGACATGACATTACCGTTTGCGGTCCTTTGCGGATTTAGCCTGTTCCAGGCGTTCAGATAGTGGGGAAAGCGTGAATAGTTGGGGAGGGCGCGAAGAAAAGCGAGCGAAAAAATGCGGGTAGACTGGGGAGAGGTTTTCGCTCGCTTTTCTTCGCGCCTTCCCCAGCTATTCGCCCTTTCCCCACATTTTGGTTTTTGAAATGATACCATTCACCATGATGCACGGTAGCTACATTCAGTGACAAAGCGACAGGTGAAAACTGACAGGTCAACGTATTTTTCCTTTGACGTTTAAGGCGGCAGTCTTACCTGAATTTGAATGAAATTTTAAGAGGATTAAAGAAGGAATAGAAGAAAGAAAATGATTTTTGGTACACCAACAAACAATTGATACCCACGCAAAAGAGCGCCCCAGGTTACTAGTGATAGTAACTACAAATTCTTATTGTAGAACTTCGTTAAATCTTCAATATCTCTTCATTCCCAAATTGTACAAATCCTTTGAGAAAAACTGTTTCCAACCAGAAATACCCAAAAAATCACCCAAAAATTTACAAAACACCCTATAACATAGATTCATGTTTTAAGCGAGAAATTTTTAGATTGCTTGACACGTGAACGAGAGACTCATGGATGCGGAAAAATGGCAAACAGGACAGTCCAATACTTTTTTTGTCAATAAGAAGCAAAGGACCGCGAACGAAAATGCTGCTGGTGTGCGTAGGATCTGGAGAAGATCTAATCAGCCAAAAACAGAGATAAAATCAAAGTATAAAGCAAGGTTTTTTTTGCACCGTACGTCAACCCCGACCCTCCTAGAGCATAAAGTGCTTGCCCCTGCTCGCCCCACCTTTTCCGGTTTTAGAAGGCGCGGCGTTCAATTGTTCGTCACCAGTCTCCTCCGAGCGCTTCAACTCTTCTGAAACTTTGAACATTTTTCCCATTTGTTGGGCGAAAACAAGAACATTTCACGTCAATTTTACCTTACGTTTGGCTGGAAAACCAGCCATGGCAAGTGCCTACCAACCAACAACAGTTCGGAATGATGAAATAGACGAGGGAGATGAAAGGACCGCCTTTTGTAACCCGTTCCATAGTCGAAGACACGCTGATCTTGAAAATGCACATCATCGTCGCGAACCCACACAAGAAAGCGGTGATCGGCAAGATCGTGTGAATCAGTGGTAATTAATAGAATTTGATGCGATTTGCTACTTCGGAATTCACTAGTTAGCTTGTTTTGCTCTCTGAGAGCATAAATATTTACTAAATCCAATATTGTGCATGACTATTTGACAACTAACACAAAATCTATCTAATCGATCGTGTGAACTTTACTCTTTCATCCCAAAGAAGCAGCTTTTGAACTGTAAAGCGATCGAATAATCCTAGTTCTCACAAAAGTTTAAGTAGAATATATTCTCGTTTTTTGAGGAGTTGACATAACTTCTTATCTTCTTGTCTTTGATTTGTAGGTTGTTTACGCGGTGTGTTTCGCGACAAGATGGCCCAACGGACGACGCTGGAAGCAGTGCTGTTCCAACTCCAGCAGGTTCGGAATATCACATCCCTGGACAAGCTACAGCGACAGAAACCGTCCTTCCAAGCAAACTAAACCGTGCACAGACAGTTAAAAAGTACGTACTAATCGCTAATGATATTTCTGTTTGAGATAAATTGCTGTGGTCTTGGTATTGAGCGTTGAATAGAAATTAAAATATGGCCAACAACACATGTCCACTACAGGTATTTTGTTGTAGTTCACTTCCGGTACATAACATTTTATGCCGCAAATTTTGTTCTGTTTTCTTAGAGGAAGGATCTGTTTGTGTCATAAAACACTGCATATGATTTGAATCCACTTTTGATCCTTAAAACAGCAATGATGAATTAAAATCGGCTTGTTAAGTTTGCGTGAGTTGATATTAAGTTCGAGTTGACCTTGTGTTGTTTTGAATTTGCATGAAATACGTTAACGCATATCGTTGCATATTTACCGTGGGAACAATATCTGTTGGGATATTCACTGAACATAACATAATTTAGTATCAGCTCTTCGTGTTAACGTCCTAAAATGGCGTATACGAATGAAGGTCGAGGTTCTTTTGATGCAACAGCAACAGGCGTGTTTTATACCCAACAACACATCAACTTCAATGATTTGGTGATGAACAAAGACACTGATTCGAAGGATCAAGAAGAATTTTATCCCCAGTTTATTCAGTATTATCAAGAGACAGACTCTCCAAGACCCAGTGTAGATATTTCTAGTTATGGAAGAAGAGGTCCGAGAGCAAGTTTAGCAAGTTTATCGCACACCTTAAAGCGTGGAAAAGGGTAGGGACTTCGATTCTTTGCAGTCAATAATTTGTTACTGTTTTTGAATTCGTAGCAGTTCTTTGTAGCCACTATTTGTTGTGGAGATATCTTACTGATCTCTCCATTAGGGACATTTTTGTTGATGTAAAAGGGTGTCGACCCTTAATTATAAAGCAATTTGTTAATTGACATTTCACAATGTCTGGTAACAATGGGACTATTAGAGCCTTATTGTTTGCAAGTAACAGAAGATTCAATTACAAAGCGTGAGTCTTGAAACAATTATCTGGTGAATTTTATTTGAAGATCAAATTACAGCAGCACACTTTGTGGTATAAAACATTTCTTGTATGTTGAAGGAAAAAATCATTATGTTAAAAAGTGTTTATGGTATTGAAGTTACAGGAAGTTTCCTTTTAGTAATTTGAATAAGCACAAAACAAAATTGAATTAGTCGATTATTGCCCCAGTTATATTGACCTTTGAATGGAAACTTGTGAATTTGGAAAGAATACAAGATTTTTTGTTACGGATGCAAAGTGTTGATAGTTTTCAAAGAAAAATATGGTAGTAGGAGATTTTTTGACAATCCTATGTTGAGACCTTTTTTTCTTGGCTTTCATAACTCAAACTTTGCAATGAGTATGCCCTGTTCCATACAATATTTTTATTGCAATATTGGTCTGTTAATAAAAAGCTCCATACATGTAAGTATATTCTCTGTTTAGATACTCTTTCAGTAGAATCAAACACTAACAGATTAAAATATGAAGTTATTTCCGTGGAATTCCAAAAGTAATTACCCCCCCTCCCTCCCCCAAAAAAAAGAAACACTCTGCAAAAGTACATGTTACTTTCATTTTTTACCCTTGAACTAAAAAACCCCAAAAGTAACGAAAGAAAAAGGTAAAGTAGTGACCCTTTTATATTTTAGTATCACCGAAAAGCCGAAAAATGAGATGTAAAATTTTCTCTCCTAGACAACAAGTAGGTAGTCTCATTTTTCTCAGGGTCAGTTGAGCGAGCAATCACGTGACCCCATGAGAAAATCACCATAAATAATGGAAAATGTTAATGTAGAAAAGTGCCGAAAATTTGAAAGTTTTCAGACGTTTCGGGCTTGGCCCTTCTTCAGTGAAATGTCAATTTAAAATGGTTGACGGTTCAGTTCTTGTATAACACACCATTTAAAACAGTGCGCGCCTTAAATAAACTGGAAGTCAGTATTAAGGCCACGCGGCTGACTCGTACCAAGCTTGAAAATTAGCCGCATCTCATGTCTCTTTCTTTGCTTGCTTGCGCCGCAGAGCTTCACGCCACGCACTTCAGCGTCATGCAGAGAGTGGCCATTTGCATTGAAATGTTGTGCGACGGGGAAACCAGGCAAGTTTTTTTCAATGCTGCGGAGGTGTTTGCCAAAGCGTTCCCTAAGAACACGCCCAGTTTCACCAATGTAAACTGAAGAGCAGCGACGACAGGAGATGCAGTAAATGATATTTGATGTCTCGCAAGTGAAGGCTTCTTTAATGATGATGGTGCCTTTGGAGCCTTGCAGGGTGGTGTCGGAGGAGATGCGTTGACACGTCCGACAGCGAGCGTGTTGGCAAGCAGAAGAGCCTGCGAGACGATCAGGTGAATTTCTATCGGCAATGTGGACCAAGATGTCACGTACGTTCTGATCACGGCGATATGCAACCAATGGTGGCTGGGGAAATATTTCTCTGGTTGCGGGGTCATCAGTGAGAATGTTAAAGTTGCCAAGTAGGATTCTTTTAATTCTATCGTTCAAGGGATGGTATGTGAGAACTAAAGGAATCCTACTGCCATTGTCGACGGCGATATGCGTCCTAAGGGCGTCAATCTGTCTAAGTTGACGCAACTTGTTGAGGTCTTGTCGAAGAGAAGATGGCGAATAACCTCGCATGACGAAAAAAGCGGTCATTTCATCCGCCTTCTCTAAGAAGTCGGCATCGTTAGAGCAGAGACGGCGAAGACGCAATAGCTGACTGTATGGTAGACTATCCTTGCAGTGGCGAGGGTGTGAAGAGAGGTGATGAAGATAGCTGTGCATGTCAGTGTCCTTGTAGTAGATGGAAGTGCTAATATGATCGTCAGAAATGCGCAAAGTGATATCCAGGAAAGGTAGTTAAGATTCAGAGATAGTGTGTGTATACTGAAGAGCAGGATGAAAGCCGGATACGAAGTTGATGATGAGAAAATCACCTCATGTGAGGAGATGCGATGCGCAGGGGTGGAGAGAACAGGAGGCAATTTTCTTGCATGCAAGTGTGATTGCCCCTCCACTATTCCTGAGAGAAGTATGGTTGTCTCCTTGTATCATGAAAAATGACTAATAGCCGATTATATCTTGTTCTTCCTTCCATGAATTACTTAATATTATTTCTCTTGGTATTTCATGAGCAAAGGTGCTTAGTCAATTGTTTGGTTTTGTTTAACCAGTACTTTTGCATGGTGCCATTTGTTCTAACTTTTGAGTCTGTTGATGAAATCCTATGGTGTGATCATTCAAATGAAACCTCTTCAGCAGTACTTTTGCATGATACCATTTGTTCTAACTAACTTTTGAGTCTGTCGATGAAATCCTATGGTGTGATCATTCAAATGAAACCTCTTCAGCAGTACTTTTGCATGGTACCATTTGTTCTAACTTTTGAGTCTGTTTATGAAATCCAATGGTGTGACCATTCAAATGAAACCTCTTTGGCAGTTCTTTTGCATGGTACCATTTGTTCTAACTTTTGAGTCTGTTTATGAAATCCAATGGTGTGACCATTCAAATGAAACCTCTTTGGCAGTACTTTTGCATGGTACCATTTGTTCTAACTTTTGAGTCTGTTTATGAAATCCAATGGTGTGACCATTCAAATGAAACCTCTTTGGCAGTTCTTTTGCATGGTACCATTTGTTTTTCAATATTTTACAAAATCAAATTTGGACATTTTCTTGAGTTTTGATCTTTGGCACTCTTAGGAGTTTTAAAAAGGGTTAAAAACCCAAAACAAATATAAAAAGCTATCAGATATGTCAGGTTTAGTGGATTAAATTGTACCAAAAAAGGAAGAAGTGCAGATTATAAACCTAGGGGTAATCTCTATTTTTTGGCATTGGTTCAATTTTGATTTCCCTTATTTTACATTTATTATCTTATATCAACATAGAAAATAACAATGGAAAATCAAAACGAAACCAAGGATAAAATTAAAGTACAACATACCCATGTAGCTTATATACAAGAGTTTCCCTCTCCTCCCCCCAGAAATAATTCTTACTAAGATGTTGTATTTACTTCACAGAAAAATTATCAAAAGTACAGAGAATTTTTTTGGCCTGGGAGACTGTGAAGAACAACATGAAAATCTTCAAAGGAAATGGACTCAAAGAAGGAAACGACACTATCATAAGCGCTATGGTGCTCTGGTGGATGAAGACACAGTGGATGCAGCATTGCCACAAGGCAAGCGAGGTACAGCAGGAAGCGTCAGCAGCTATCAAAGCTCACGCCAAATGCAAGCTGACCCTAATCTTGTGCGGACAATGAGCAGAAGAGAGTCTGTGGCAAGCCTGGCTTGGAAAAAAGTGAAAAAGATGAAAGATGAACCTGGGGTAATGTGCTTTGTTGATTTATATTTGATATTAACTTTCTGTTTATAATGTAGAAATATACCATGTATAATCTACTGTAGTTTGCAATTTAAACAAAAGCACATTGGAATCTCTTATATGAGCTAAATACAGTGTAAAGGGTATCATTTGTCCTGTGTTTTCTGCTGATCTGAAATTTCACTTGCTTTTGCTGATGAGCTTTTGGCTAATAACACAAAAAGAAACCAGTGCTGCTTGTAGAATTGTATACTTCACGCTTAAATCGGGTAGGATTTTATGCGTGGTCCCAGGGTCCAAGTATCCAAAATTCAAGACCCCAAGTTGGTCCTATTTTTGGCAACCCCCAATATTTCAAGACTCATTTAAAAATTGCCAAGACATATAATTTTGACAGATCATTAGAAAGACTTCTTTTGTATTTTTTTTTTGCAGGGTTTTAAATCGCCAGGAAAGGCTCAGCCAGCATGCATGCTGCTAGAGGCTGGGCGTAGCTTTTCGCCAGCTGTGATGTCCCAGACGGATGATGATGAAGTGGACAGTGCATTTCATCCTGAAGGAGTGCGTGTAAGTTCTTTTTTGCAAAAATGACACTTAGATTATGTTTACATAACCAGTGTCCTAGTGTACAGGTGTATTTGGACCCCTGATCCACATTGGATACTGGAGAACTCCATAAATAATGCCCCCTTGAAAAAATTGCCTACCTGAAAGTCCCTCCTTGTAATTTGTGAAATGGGTTTTTCCAGGAAAAATCCACACACCCCCCAAGATTTTTTACCCCTTCTTCTGCTCAGATTTCCTAGCACGTTAGACCCTCCGCACCCCCCCCCCCCCCCCCCCCCCCCCTTCTGCCAGGATTTCCAAGCCCAGAGACCCCCCATCGCACCTGGATTTCCATAAGTTTTTGGGAAACCCTAAATTTACAGTCAATGAAAATTAAATACATGTATTCAGGAGATTCTGATTTTGTTATTTTCAAATGTTGGGTGATTATTGGTGAAACTTTTTTTTAAATAAATGTTGTGTGACACATCCATAAACCCCATCATGATTTCAAGACTGAATCGGAATAAACTGTTCTAATCAATAAAAATAGTTCCTTAAAACACATGCTTTTGTTTTACCACCTTACACATAGGCTACCTTCCCAGTATTAGTTCTCACTAGTTGGGAGTACACATTCTAAGTTCTAAGTTGCAAATAAAACACAATAAAATTTTTGTTTTCGTGAAATGTAAATTGGTAGCATGCACTTTTTTCATGATAATGAATCAAGAACATTTTTACCAAAGGTTGAAACTTTTGAATGAAATGTTTTGATTTTCTACTTTCGTTAGTCTTGGTGTTTTATTTTAAATTTGGTTATTCAAATTTGACTCTTTTGAGGATGGGCTGTAAAAATATCATAAGCATAATAATAATAATAATTCTAAATACGATAAGATATGTACATTTGAAAATGGTGTTAAAATTGTCATAAAAAATAATAATAATAATCGTAATTTTAATAATAATAACAATAATAATAATAATAATAATCCTTTATTTCTCCTTATAATAATAATAACAATAATAATAATCTTTTATTATTAAATTTTCAATCACAATTGTGTGGTTTTCGGAAAGGTCCTAACTAAGATTAAACATACAAACTTAGAAAAAAGAAAAAACTAGAGAAAAATTAAAACTATATACAGCAAAATAATGTATACTTAAATGTCAAAAGATATTATGTGTAAAACTAACTTTAAAATTGATAAAAAATACAATTAAAAACAAGGAACAAAACTTTAAAAAATACAGCTGATAGGATTAATAATTAATCCTATCAGCTTTATTTTTTTAAGTTTTGTTCCTTGTTCCTTCCTTCGCTTAAAAATTGCATCATAAATAAGCTTAATAAATATATTTCTAAAATTTCTAATTTTTCCTGTGTATAGAATGTCATTTTTATCCATATTTTGCAAAATGTTTTTGCTAATCAATTTAAAGTGACTTTGAAAATCTTGAAAGCAAACAAATTCAGACAGCGCTATTTAAAAAAAAATATGATAAAAACCGATTAAGTTTAATCACAATTTGCCTTTTTAAAATCAGAAGCCTGTTAATATTTCCTTTAAGTAAAGTGTCAATGCATTGACTACATGTAGATAGTACACCAGACAGAGCAGAATAATATTTATTCAGCTCTGTATAGTGTACCGTCTTCTTCATGCATTGATCTTGATGCATATGGATGGGCTAAATCTTAATTCACATCATGCAAAGCTGTTTCTAACATGGTATGAAACTTTTACAAAAAGCTTTTAACAGTGTTTTGCTTCAGAATTGTAAAGTTTAAAATGTGTCGCAATTTACCTTTTTAAAATTAGAAGACTAATTTTTCCTTCAAGTAAAGTGTCAATGCATGGACTAGATAGTACACCAGACAGAGCAGAATAATATTTATTCTGCTCTGTGTAGTGTACTGTCTACTTCATACATTGACCTTGATGCATGCATGCATAAATTTTGTGTGCATCTAATTTGAAGCTTTGCATATTCTTGGCTTACGCATGATGTCAAAAAAATTCTAAAATCTAAACTTTACATCCTACAAGCTGTTTCTAACATGATATGTGGATACCAGTGTTACAAACTTTCACAAAAAGATTTCAGGTTTTAACAATGTTTTGCTTCCGATTTGTAAAGGTTTTAAATGTGTCACACAATTTGTCACGCTATTTCCAGCACACTATCCATCAGAAGAGCGTGGATTTTTTCAGGAATAACCCAACTACAACCCTCCCGAAATGAATGAACACCCAGAAGTAACAGACTCAGTGATTTACAATGTTGTGTGACAGAACCCTGAGAATTAAGTGAAAATTTTAAAGTACGGTATTTAAATACCGGTGTTTAAGCCGCACTTTTTTGCCCAAAAGTTAGTCTTGTCTGTCTAAAAGTATGGCCAGAGCGCCTCCGAGACCAAGATTAAATTGAACATGTAACGTACAAACGTGAGTGTTGTGTTTATAAATTGTAAAATTTAGCCTCAAATTGTACCTGTGTGGTAAAACAGTGCTTACTATTTTCGTCATACATTTCAAAGCTTGTAGCAATAAAGGAACACCGAAGGCGAACGAAAAAAGCCAAAGAAAAGAGTCTGTAAACAAGCGGCCATCTTTGTTAACCTTAGTAACCAGGCTAAATAAAAGCATGTGCTCAAGAGATTTGCACAGTTACTAAGCTTGCTTTGGCCTGAACGAACGGCGGGCAAACAAACGTAGCTGCGCTGAAAACTGCTGAACCTGTGTTTTTTTCTTCAATACACATTGTCTTTCTTTCTTCCCTACAGGATTTCACTTAATTTTGTTTACCTTCTGTAACTAAGTAATTGCGTAGTAAGGTTAAGGGACCCTTTCTTTATCTTAGGGGATTGATGAAGGCGCCATAGACGATGAAGTGTTCTTCAGTTTTGCACCCGATAGGCAGAGAAGAAGGAAAGAAAGGCCACCAGTTTTGCCTGAAATCAAAGAGACTGAAGAAAAAGAAGCCCGAGATGAAGTGGAAGGGCCTCCTGCACCGTGAGTATAGGGAAGATATCAATGACGTCACCAATTGTTATTAATGTGCCAACCAGAGCCTAATTGGCTGCCGAAACAAAGGGTTCTTTTGTTCCAGTGGCTGGCACATTTGAATAACAAAAAGAATGTTTGTAAACAGATATCATCCCTATACATACCATTATTAACAATGATCATCATTATCAGCCTCGTCAACATGATCATCAACATAATCATCACCGTCGTCATCATCATCATCACCATCGTGCTTGCACACCCAGACACTTTGCAAAACCCTAAAACTGTAACACTAAAACATGTAACAATGAAAGCTGTAACAATGATATGCAATCCATTTATTAGCAGGCAACCGGAAAGAGATCAAATTCGCTAAAGGTCGATGATACAAAACCTGAATCATGCAAAGATGTTTCCATACCTTTCTTTTCTTTCTACGTGTTTGTATGATCAATGCAAACTTGATTTATCTTTTTTTTTTCAGACGACCACCCATTCGTAGCACTCGAGGACAAAGAATTGCAGACAGACCTCGCGTTACAAATGCTAACCGTCGAGAGTATGGCAAGGGGATGGTTGGTAGATGGTTAAACAGAACTATCAAGCGCAAGCGTTTGACAAGCACTGTCAAAAAGCAGATGGAGTCACTTTCTGATCACAGGTAAAAACTAATGGTCAAGAAAAGACTTTGATTGGCTGTTAATGTCATATTCAGATTTAAACTAAGAGATCCCATAACCCAAAGAGCCCTCAAAAGACACATTAAAACCATCAATTTACCAGGAAGGGAAAACACTTAGAGAATTTAGGTAAATATCCCAAAAGGCTGAGCTTTTAAAGAGGCCTAAAGGGTCCCCTCAGTCATAGTTTTCAAGGATTGACTTTTCAATTGATAGAATTTCACTATTCATGCCATAGAAATTGGATACCAAAAATTAGGCAAGTTATGGGATGAAAACAAAAAATTTAGACATTGATTACCAAATAATATGTACTTATTGTCTAAGTGGGAGGGTCGGATGGGAAAATATTTGGCTCGAGGTCATGGCATACGAACTGAGCGCAGCAAAGTCCATGCGCCATGACCGAGAGCTAAATATTTTCCCATCCGCCCCGACCTAACTTAGTCAATAAGTTTTTCATCATATGACCAATTTGGAGACAAAATTACTTGAAATTTTAACGCACGAGGCCGTCCGCTTTTGTATTAGGGCCGTACGGCTTTTTCTGGCTCCCGCTTGTGCAAATGCATACGTCTCTCATACGGGACGTTCATCAGTGGTTCTGTAAAGAAAAGGTTCGCAGGGCCGTACGGGTCATATGATAATTAATTTTACTGTGTCTGTGGTGCCTAAATAATGCTATTTTTTTTTTAGGCTCAAGGGGTTGCAGCCATAAGTGGAATTATTTAATATATTTTGAAATGTTTATCTGGAGCTCAAACATATTGCTGTTCTTTTTCTTGCAGGCCTTATTTCACTTATTGGATCTCATTTGTACAAACAGTTGTACTTATTGTCGGCTTGGCTGTTTATCGCTTTGCACCCATTGGTTTTACAGCGAGAACAATAGAAGGAGTGGTAATTATTTATGGAAATATAGCTTGCACTTATTGACTGATTCTGGGAGTTGCATGGGAAATCATTAACCAGGGCCTCTGATATTATGCGATGGTGCGATTTCGCATAATCAGCCTCAAATCGCATCCGATCGCATAATTCACGAAAAATCGCATAATTCGTAAAAAATCACACAAAATCGCATAATGTGAAAAAACCACACGATACACTATCGCTTTAGCTAAGAAACTTAAGCTAAAATTTGTTTTTTTCTATTGAATTATCCTGTATCAAATAAACAAACCGCCACTTTCGATCGAAACTGCGTTCGTTCTTGGCCACAACAAGCTTGGTAACCGCGTACATTTCTTGAGCACATGTTTTATTTAGCCTGGTTACTAAGGTTAACCAAGATGGCCGCTCGTTTACAGACTCTTTTCTTGGATTCTGTCGTTCGTTTTGGATGTTCCTTCATAGCTAAAAGCTTCAAAATGTCCCACAAAGATAGCGAGCACCGTTTTAAAACAGGTATTTTCGTTTTCTTCCTCTGAAACCTAGTAAAACATGCATAAAAAAGTTCCAGAAAAAATCGCATAATTTTCCGCATAATAGTCCTTGCTTATCGCATAATTTGCCACGAAAAAATCGCATAATTTCCATTTTTTATCGCGTAATATCAGAGGCCCTGAATTTAACCCCCTCAGGTTCATCACATACAGCCAGCACAGTGAAATTAATGAATAATCTTTCTTAGAAGGACATGTGTCCTTTTAAAAAGACTACAAGCAGTCCCTCTTTCCCGGCTTAGTCCATCGAGCGAGAAATGAAAAAACATTGGTGAGCGGCTCTCCCCCAGTTTTCATGCGGTCATTTCTGCTTGCCAATATTTTTTTCGTTTCTCACTTAGCGGTCTAAGCTGAGAAAAAGGGACTGCTTGTAGTTTACCTTTCAAACCTCCATTTTTTTCAGACATTTTTACAAAATTGGTTGGACATCCACCAGTTTGGATTTTCCCCGAGACATAATGTGTTATCATACATGATGTGCTGTAAAAGTTTTACTGTTTGCTAGGCATCATATACATACAAATCATGTTTATTTATTCAAGATACCAAATTAGGAAGAAGAATACCTTGAAAAGGAAAACACATTAAATTATTCCAATAACCTTTCCCTAAAAAATGTGAAACATTTTAAAATTGAATATTTATTATTAACCAATTTATTATATACATGGCTGAAAAGCTATTTATTTCAACATGTTGAAAGCTCTTAAATCTTGACTATAGGGTGATTTCAAATCACACAGCCTTTCATATGTGGGCTGCATAACGTGAAAACAACATATTTTCTCAATTTTGAGTTTTCAGCTTTTTTGCCCACTTCAATCTCTAAATAATATGATGGAAACGAAAAAAGTCTGGAAATAAAAATTAAAACCATAAAAGTTGCACCTTGAATGCACATGAGAGAGCCTTTTACAGTAAAATGAATTAAGTACAAGCAGCATAACCTTCTTATTTTAATTTTTTTTGGAATGAAATGTGATAGCTTAGCAATTAGACTTTTAAACAAAATATAAGTCATTTTATGCTTGGACATTAATCCAATTCAAGTTTTTAAAGTCTTATTTTCGTGAAAGGGGATTTCCTATGCAAGATTAAACTGGTGAAGGCAGGATTAAGCTTTTTTGGGGGAGGGGTGAACAGTTTTTTATCTTTCTTGCTAGTAGTGCCAGCAAGAAAGATAAAAACAATTGTGTGACAAAGACGGGGAGGAGCTATCTCTTTTATAGTCAGGATCCTTGTTAAACCCTTTCACTCCCAGAGGCAACTACTGAAACATGTACATGTACTGTAGTTTCAACTTTTGAGTCTGTCAACGTAATCCTATGGTGTGACCATTCAGATGAAACCTCTTCAGCAGTACTTTTGCATGGTAACATTTGTTTTTTATTATTTGCAAAATGAAATTTGGAATTTTTTGATTTTTGGCAGTCTTGGGGGAAGGGTTAATTTAGATTGGCAGCTTAATCAAAGAAATAGCAAGGGTACTTACTTTCTCATGGTCAGTCAGAGCTTTACTTCCTTTTTCATGTACCCAGATACATTGATATAAATGTGAACACCAGATACAAAAGTTTTTGTGTTCTCATCTAAGACTTTTCTTGTTTAGTATGACAAAAGTGTGACTGGGACACTTGTGGCAAGCAAGGAGTCTCGAGAAGATCCTGAGAACTTCTGGATTGGTCCTAATCAGGTAAGATAATCAAAGGCTCTTGTAAGCTATCTCGTGAATACAAAACAACCTCTGAACCATCCCCTCTCCTACACTTTTTGCTCCACCGATTTCCCCCCTCCCCCCACCCTCTACATCCATCTCCCTACCCTCCCGTACCTTCAAAGACATCTCCATGGGTGAGGCTGGTGACCATTACCTATCACATTTGGAACAGATAAAATATATGTGCAAGCCTTACGCACTGGTCAGCGAAATTTACCAAAGAAAAGTTTACAGCTGATGGATGGAAGGAAGGAGTGCAAATTTGCATATCTGTCACGGTCTGCTATAACTTGTTCACTTCAACGCTTCATATATTCACGAGTTAAAAATGAGATCTGTATGGAGTGCTAGTTTTTGTCAGAGCAAATCACTCTGATGAATGGCGAGTCCTTGTTTGGCTTGCCTTATTTTGAAAATTATTTACTGTCCAGTCAGCAATATCCCAGACAACAACGAATTTAACATTTTTTTTTTACAAAATCCAACCATAATCCAGGTGTAAATTTCAGCCACACAAAATATTTAGAACTGTGATTCAGCCAGAGAGAAAATAAATACACTGTACTTGGCTGCATTATTTTGAAAAAAATAATAATATGCCAAAAAAGCCTTCTAACCATTCATATGGTACTTATGTTTGCAATGTAAATACAGTAAAAAAAGTAATCTTTTTTTTTGAGGATTTTATTAATAAATTTTATACACAGACTAACAAACGAAAATTAAAACTGACTGAAAGAGAAGCAAATATACAGACTCCCGATTTGATTTAATTACATGTAATGCCAACAGGGAATACTTCCCGAACCAAATGTTGGTCTATCTGAGAACAGTGTAGCCTGCGTGGCAGGCGTAAACGGGGAGGCGGGAGGGGGCGCGAAAAAGGAAAGGGGGAGAAGGGAAGGAACGCCTGCTATAAGAACCGGGCTATTCGCATTACGCCCACCGATTTCCTTGTAATCGAATTACGTCAACTGTCAATACGTTCACCAATCAGAAACTGGCACGCGCTTTTACACATGGATGACTTTACGCAGGAATTTACTTTGTTTACTGCCCAGCGCGAATTAGCCAAACAGAAATTGCGGGCGCCAGCGTCCGCAGAAATTATCGCAGGCGTCCTTTCCCTCTCTCCCCAGTTCCCTTCTCCCCGACGCCTGCTATGCAGGCTAAGAACAGTGAGAGGACATTAGCTCATCTCAAATGGAGAACTAGTTTTCAGTGCAGTGATAATTACATTTGACACAAATAAGTAATAGATAAAATATGATGGATATTTAAGTGGCGAGCTGCAGGCGAGCCATGGTAAATATTCCTACAGTTCTGCTGTGATTATTAATCTGACTTCTAAAAGAACAATAGCAATGAAGCTTATTAGTATTCCTATTAGTATTCTGTATCAGCGATGCAGTATAGCTTTTCTGTGTCAGGATTTATAAACCTTTATTAAATTTCTTATGTATTTTCCATATGAGTCATTAATGAATTTTAGAAATTTATTTATACTGTCTAACATTAATAACTTTACCACCATACTTAATACTGGTAACAGAAAGCTATAACTAAAAAAAAACCCTATAACAGAATTACAAAAATCTGTCTTTGCATTGCATTGCATTCAAAACTGCATATGTAAGGGAATGATTGAAAAATACCATTTTTATCTTGCAGGCAGGTTTAATCAAAATGGGGGCTAAGTTTGCTCCATGCATGCGTACTGACAAAAAATTGTTAGAAACACTTGTTGAGGAGAGGAGAAATGAAAGTGAGACAGGATGCTGTATAAAGTCTGATGGGTCAGGGTGCATTCAGACATCAAAGGAAAAGTGTTCTGTAAGTCTTGTTCATGCAGTCTAGAGTACATGAACATTGGGAACATTTAACTATTATAGCGCGAAAGCGCGCGTGATATCGCCTAATTCTTAGCCGACGAGGCCGCAGGCTGAGTCGACTAAAATTAGGCGATATCACGCAAGCTTGAGCGCAATAATAGTTTTATAATTCAACACATTGATAACAAAGCAGAGTTTGAAGAAAAAATATCGAGGCCGGTCCGTCATTTTTGCATTCTCATGTCAAAATGCGAAATTTACCTCCATCGTTGGATATACGTCATGTAGACATAGCGTATATCGATAATTTTTTGACCATATTTGGGCATTGTATCAATGTGTTGAATTATAAAACTGGTTAGATGCTAGTTATGTTCCACTGCTTGTCTTGGTTCACACTGGCAACTAGGTGACATTGGCTGACTATTGGTTGTCCGTCAGCTGACTGTAAGCTGATAGTTGAGATAACATGACAGAACTGGAAAAAAGTTTTGTATCAAGATTCATCATTCTGTTTTTCAGGAAGTTAGTTTAGTCTAGTTTAATGACTTATTCACAGTGAATTTGTCGCTGTAATGGGAATAAGAAACACAACTTTTGTTTCATTTGACATCAATTCATCATGTAATATATCAGACACAAGGAAGACTGTTTTGTCAGGATATCCAAACATCGAGAAGTAGGTTAACTGACTCCTCCCCAGTCAATTTCCTTTTAGGAAAATGCAAGGATGATTCTAAACAATAGAGACAACTGGTGTGAATCAGGGTTGAATACACAAGGTGTAGCCCGATTCAAAGCAAAAGTTCACAAAATTTTCTGGTAATTATTATCACACACCCAAAGCTTTTTCACGGTAGTTTTCTCTTCAAAAATTATTAATAAGTTTGAGAAGGAAAGATCAGCCTGCAACATGGGAACTACATGTACATCCCTTTCTCTTTTGATTGAGTTCGTTAACATCGCTTACTATTTTAGTGTGAAAAGTTGTGTTTGTATGAAATGAGGCCAATGGCTTGACATCACTATGCACCCAATGCTACAATTAGTAGTAAAAGCAAAGAACAGCTGCAGCTCCTTTTCTTGGTTTCCACATAACTTCATAAAAACTAAAAAATCTAAGCTTTACATCCTACAAAGCTAACATGGTATGTGGATACAAGTGTTAAAATTTTTCACAAAAAGTTTCAGGTTTTAACAATGTTTTGCTTCCGATTTGCCGTGAAAATAAACAAAATTGAACCAATTAAAAGTTATTTTTTCATTATAGATGCTTGTAAGCCGATTTAATGTAACTAATAGTGAATCCAATCTTTTGTGATGAGATTTTTTGCTTAATTATGACTTTGAAGTTTTGGTCGCCATGTTGGTGTACTGAAGTGGTACACCAAGATGGCTTCTCCATTGTTCACTAAAAATGTCTAATACTCATTTGCCTATAACTCTTGAACGAAATGCTCTGGCACTTTAAAATTTGTCCCAGATGTGTAGTTTTGAACTCTCTACAATTCCATAAACATTTTGGAATCGAAATCTGCTTTTCTAATGTCTCTGAATTTGTGACTTAAGTGCAAACCAATAATTGGCCGACTGTCTGTCGTCTTTGAATCGGCTCTGGACCGACAGTTCACTAACAGTCGGCCGACAATCTACCAACAGTGTACCAACTGTCACTCATGTTGGTAGACTGAGATGGTAGTGGGTACTCAACGGAAAACAAGAGAAAAATCGACATGTGAATTTTTGGACAAATGTTTCAGCTTTTAGTTGAATGCATTGGCTTCCTGTATTGCTCTTGACTTAACTAAGCACTGACTGCTTAACTTATGGTAAGTTTGTATGTAGTCAATCCATATTTTGTTTTAAATTCCAGAAAGCATTTGCCTATTTCATCAAGTATTCCAAAGATGATAACAAAACAAGAGTTGTCTGTGGACAAGATCCAAGGTGAATACGAAAAAGTCCATGTGTTGTGATTGTGTACTATTACCATCTCATCAATATTTAAGTCTTCATTTTCATCACTTTCCTCCTCCATCAAGTGCCTTCAATATGTTAAACCTTTAATCCCCCATATCAAAATACAAATTCTCTTTACTTGTCTCATAGTGGGGAGAAGTTGTTAAAATATCAAGAGAATTGATCTTGAGTCATCATTTCCTTAATAGGCCATTTCCGAGTTGCCTTTAGCCTCTCTATCAAAGCGAGGCTAGGTGCGAAACCTTTCATATGAAAGTGAGTTTTCATTCACATGCAAATAAGTTTTATTTGCATGTGAATGAAAACTCATTTTCATATGAAAGGGTTCGCACCTAGCCTCGCTATGATAAAGAGGCTAAAGGCAACTCGGAAATGGCCTATTCTCATCACCTCTCATTGATATATTTGATTTTGATCACTGTTGGGCTAGGTGGCTACCTAGAACAGTAGCCACCACGAAACCTATGAAACCATGAAACCTATGAAACCACGAAACCTATGAAACCATGAAACCTTTGAAACCACGAAACCACGAAACCACGAAACCATGAAACCATGAAACCATGAAACCATGAAACATATGAACCCTATTACTATGAAACCATAAACCCTATTACTATATTCAGCATATAAATTAGCATATACTAATTAGCATATATTCGTGCTCCGTAACACCAAGTTGTAACCGTATCACGCAGCTCTATTGTTTTCAGGGCTAGGTCCACTGTTGTGTTGTTGTCTTGTCTTGTTGTCTTGTTGTCCACTGTTGTGTTACCACATGTCATCACGACATGATGGTAGCGGTGATTAAAGCGAATCTAGGTGACCAGATCAGGAGAAGACGCGAAGAAATGCGGTTCATTTTCAATTACAAGACTTTGGCGCCGAGTGGTTTGAACCAAGACTTTGGCTTTTCATAATTAACTCGTATACTAGCCTTGCGCGCGCTTTTCTTCGGCGCGCGTGAATTTTAATTTTTTTTTGAATTTTCGCACACGTTAGCAACGAACCCATTTTTACTACTGATGAAGGCAGCATTGCCGAAACGTCTAGTTTCATTTGAAGGGCCGAGAGCATGTCCAGCCTATATGACTTTTTAGGCCTTTTTTATTTTTTCTTGCTCAGATTTGTCCAATTTTGGCATGTGAACTAGAAATTAGTTGCAAAACATTGTTCCGAATTTTTTTCCGTTGTTTTTTCCGTCGTTTTCGAGAAATACCGTATTCAAAAAAAAAAAAAAATCAATCAATCAAAGGCTCCTATTGTAACGCAATATTGCGGTAAGCTTCTGTTTTCGCACTGACACGGTTCGATATTTTTGTAAAATTAAACGTTAGAAATTTTGACGAACGCAAAAAAAGTAAATCACTTTCATAATGTCCAGTTCGAAGAAAGAAAGAAAAAAAAAAAAAAAAAAAAAAAAAAATGAGGCCGAGCGTGATTCGAACCCGGAGCCGTCCGAGCGCAAATCCCCGACCAAACCACTAGACCACAGACGAACACATGCTCACTTCAGCCTAAGTTTTATTATTAAAAGGTTGATACGCATCAAAACGCGTATCTCGATTTCAAAATCCTTTTAGATCGAATTTAATGTTGCATTAAAGACTCCAAATGCGAAACGTCTTCCCGCCGGCCAGCAACAACTCACTTCGAGCTGCCCAAAGCTGTATTTCAAGTGCCCGACCACGCACAGCGGACCCATCTACCACTGTCGCAAAGCATGTCGGGAAATCCTACAACAAAACCGAAATGGAGTTCCCGCCCGAAAGTTATTGCAAAATACTAGAAGTCTCAAAGCACTTCGGATATCGGGCATTTCGACCACGGCGCGGGATGGGAAATGGCCCACAACTCTCAACGCTGCCCCTTTTCTGATCCGAAGTGATTCCAGACTTTCCCGCCGGCTCGTCTTCCCGACCAAGGTCCGTTTTTCACCTCGAGCGCTAAATGGCGCTTCAGACACAAGGAAGGACAAGAAACACGACTCGTTTCTTTGAGAAGTGCTAGAGACTCAAGGATTTCCGGACTTAATGATGTCTTTCAATCACCGGACGGGCCTCATACACGTTGGCTTACACACACGCTACAGAGGCGATGTGTTGCCGCAGTGAGCTCACGATAGATAAGCGAGCCAGGCGTGCGTAAATAACGGTATTTTCGTTTAGTTGTTGGCACTGGTCAGAAGTATTGCAGTCGCGTATTCTCACGGCCAAACTGCTTTCAAATGGCTTCGAAATTACGCTCTGAATGTACCGTCAAAGCACTGGAGGGCCAGAACTCTGCTTTTTTCAGGTAAATTGGTCAAATTCCTTAGGGTTAGTGCAAATTCGAGAAGGGCTTGTGATATTATTCGTTGTACGATAAAATGAGGCTATTCTGAGCTATTCTGAGCGAGAAAAAATAGAAAAAGGCCTAAAAAGTCATATAGGCTGGACATGCTCTCGGCCCTTCATTTTTAACACTTTTTACAGCGTTAAACTTAACACTTTTTCACGTAACTACAATTAACGCTGCGCAGGATACATATTTATTTATCTTTACTATTGTTTTCTCAGCCAGTCAGAGAAGACCTGGTAAGAGCTGCGTACCCCCCCCCACCCCCTAGAGTTTTACCAAAAGCACCTACATTAAGTAATGATCCGCCTAGGAAGGATAGCGCTGAACGGCAATGCACAATGGGATGTCAACTTTTTTCATTGTTACAACTAGCGATCTCATTGGCCTAGACTCAAAAACTGCTAAAAAGTTAAGGTTCAAGGTGCATTTTGTCTAATTTTTTCATGGTTTCAAGTAATTTGAGACTCAATAGCAAAGCGCACAAATGACGTCAGTACTCATGTTTGACTGAGTTTATAATTTATTCTTGTTTATTCTTGCATTTCTGACAATAGAAATTCGTTATTAGGAATCCCTTGAGAGTCACTTTTGGTTTGTTTGTCTGAGTTTTAGTTCTATAAATAGTAATTGTGCGCTTCGCTATTGCACAACATGCAAGATTTAAAAGATATTGTATTGGGGGGGGGGGGTCTGTATTTGGGGAACTTCATCAAAGATGCAAAATTATTAGCTATTGTCTTCTGCTTTTCTGATTGGATTTTCTTTATTTTTATACTGAAATATAATATTGTGAACCATCAGCTCCTCCTTCTTGAAACCAAAGATATTCTATTTGGGAAAAAGCCAATGCCGCAGAACAATGAAGTTTACTATAGTTCTTATGTGTTACAAAATAAATCCTAATTTTCTTGTTTTGCGATTTTGGTTCATGGTATTTACCAGTAAGTAATTTGCCGAATGCCGAACGCAGAACGCCGAACGCCAAACGCCGAACGCCGAATGTCTGTCAGCGGTTTATCTTGTGAAACATGTGCTTTACCATGGCGGAGCGAATTGTTATTTCGAGCAGGTATATAAAGTCTTGTACTACCAATAAAACAACATTTAACCTGTAATTCTAGTAACCTCGCATATATGATCAAACTGGTAAAAAATGTAAAAAAAACAGTACTTAGGGGAAACCAAACGCACGATTCGTGAACGCTTCACGAACACAAAACACAGACAAGGGGCAAACAACCCACATCACGCCAACCCCACAGCAGCGGTCCCTACACATTTAAACTTACCAGGTCACTCTTCCGCGGACATGAGACTCATCCCGCCTGAACTGCAGCCTACCATCAATGCTTCCCGTCGAAAAGCACGCGAGGCCTTAATAATTCATAGAGGGAACACTTTATCACCAGAAGGCATTACCCGAAGGAACGAACGCTGAACTCGTACACTATATATTATTTTTATCTTATGTTTACAAGTGCGCTGTGCCGCTGTCCACATGTCACGTTTTAACCAATCATTTATAACCATGTATTTTTCAAATTTTAGGAGCCGTTACAATGTTTTCTCATCGCCGAGAATAGACCAATTCCGATATATTAAAATTCATACTTGGCAACGAGGCTTAGGGGAATAAAACAAAAGAAATAATATATTCATACCTGAACCTCGATGTGATTTCTTTTGTTTTATTCCCCTAAGCCTCGGAGCCAAGTATGAATTTTAATATATCGGAATTGGTCTATTCAGCGACATATCCGGGACCTTCTTACGGTCCAGAGCGCTAAATTTGAAAAGCTTCCGTCTGACAAAAAAGCCAAATTACAAAGAAAATGGGGGAAAATGGCGAAACAAGGTGTATGTTTTACTCCATAACAAAAAACTAAGTACTTTGGCGGTTAGGTTCACCCTGGCTATTTCAGAAGAGGTGTTAAGGAATCATTTAAGACCCTTTTTATTTCCCTGAGATTTGGACAACTTCTATCGATTCGCGTTCTAAAATTCGCTTTTTTCGCTGATTTCAGTATGGAAAATACACCTCATTGATATTCAGGATGGTCTTTCTCTTCAAGAAAGGACCTGCTAACTAAGGTTCACCCTGGAAATGTTAGCCTCGTGTCTAAACAAAAGATTGGCGAAGTTTGGATTTAATACGATGCGTGGAAATAGTATCAAAGCGCTATTTTATAGAAGGTGTTCCGTAAACTAAAAATAGCGCTCCAAAATGTCTTCCTACGAACTCCCACGAGACCGGCAAACGGATTCAAATTTGAATAATTATCTCAACACAAACAATGTTCCCGCAGTCGTAAGAGGCGGGCGTTTGCTTTTCGCTACTGCAAGTTAGGATTTCAAAGAGAAGCCATCATTTATTTCACATTTCTCATTGTCCGGCAAATAGAAAGACCTATATTATTTTTTAAAATCTCAGTTAATATACTCTAGGTCTGAACTACGTTAACCGATCGAGTAAAAGAGCACGTCTAGATCTGGACTGCAAAACGCTTTGTAAAGAGCACGAGAAACAAAGCGCAAAGTAAAAGCGAGTGACCCGTGTTTCACGCTCGCTATTTGGCAACGCTTTTTACTGAAAACCATGTTCTGCGAAAAATGTTTTTGCCATCGTACTCTGACCATTGCGAACCTAACGAATCAAAATAAAAATCTTGCCGCACACGAATTTGTTGACAAAACGCTCTGCAAAGAGCGAGAAGAATAGGACATCACGTCTTTTATAGACATTCGACGCACTTAAAATACCTTTAAAGCGATCTAAACACTGTTAAAACGCGATAGTTTGATAAAAAAAATTTCGACCTTCGAGCCTCTTCAGTCGTGTGCCATATTAAAGTTCTGTAAAGAGCGCGAGTAAAAAAGCGTAACGAACAAGAGAGTAACCCGCACATCTCGCTCGCTATTTGGCAAAACTTTTAACTGAAAACCATGTTCTGCGGAAAATGTTTTTGCCATCGCGCTCTAACCATTGCGAATCTAAAGATTTAATAAAAAAATAAAGTCTTGCCGCACACGAATTTGTTAACAAAATGCTTTGAAAAGAGCGCGGCCCGCCTTTAATTACAGCACGATTGTTAACTTTATCACACCTTGGGATTTACATCACGCATCAAACCGTGTAATTGACAGCAGTTGAACCTGCCAAGAGACTAGAGACTAGAGTATTCCCAAAGCTTATCTGTTGAGCAAATACAACCGACTGGTTATGTATCTACAAATAATTATGCTGCGCATCAAGAAACTGGGCACTGTAAGTACATGTCGCGAAAGACAATGGCATTCCGGGCGATGCCTCGCTACTCCATGACTGGCATCACAAAGTGTCTTGGGGAGGTGCACGCTTCTCCATGACTGGCATCACAAAGTGTCCTGAGGGTGCACGCTACTCCATGACTGGCATCACAAAGTGTCCTGGGCGGGTGCAAACTACTCCATGACTGGCATCACAAAGTGTCCTGGGGAGTGCAGGCTACTCCATGACTGGCATCACAAAGTGTCCTGGGGGTGTGCACGGTACTCCATGACTGTAATCACAAAGTGTCCTGGGGTGTGCACGCTACTCCATGACTGACATCACAAAGTGTCCTGGAGGGGTGCACGCTACTCCATTACTGGCATCACAAAGTGTCCTGGGGGTGTGCACGCTACTCCATGACTGCCATCACAAAGTGTCCTGGGGGTGGTACGCTACTCCATGACTGGCATCACAAAGTGTCCTGGAGGGGTGCACGGTACTCCATGACTGTCATCACAAAGTGTCCTGGGGGTGCACGCTACTCCATGACTGGCATCACAAAGTGTCCTGGGGGTGGTACGCTACTCCATGACTGGCATCACAAAGTGTCCTGGAGGGGTGCACGGTACTCCATGACTGTCATCACAAAGTGTCCTGGGGGTGCACGCTACTCCATGACTGCCATCACAAAGTGTCCTGGGGGTGGTACGCTACTCCATGACTGGCATCACAAAGTGTCCTGGAGGGGTGCACGGTACTCCATGACTGTCATCACAAAGTGTCCTGGGGGGTGGCACGCTACTCCATGACTGGCATCACAAAGTGTCCTGGGGGGGTGCACGCTACTCCATGATCATCACAAACTGACCTGGGGGGTGGCACGCTACTCCATGACTGGCATCACAAAGTGTCCTGGAGGGGTGCACGGTACTCCATGACTGTCATCACAAAGTGTCCTGGGGGGTGGCACGCTACTCCATGACTGGCATCACAAAGTGTCCTGGGGGGTGCACGCTACTCCATGATTGGCATCACAAACTGTCCTGGGGGGTGGCACGCTACTCCATGACTGGCATCACAAAGTGTCCTAGGCGTTGCACGCTACTCCATGACTGGCATCACAAAGTGTCATCGTCGAGAATACAGCGACATAGCCGGGACCTTCTTATGGTCCAGAGCGCTAAATTTGAAAAGCTTCCCTCTGACAAAAGAGCCAAATTACAAAGAAAATGGGGGAAAATGACGAAACAAGGTGTAGGTTTTACTTCATCACAAAAAACTGAGTACTTTGGCGGTAAGGTTCACCCTGGCTTTTTCAGAAGAGGTGTTAAGGAATCATTTAAGACCCTGTTTATTTCCCTAAGATTTGGACAACTACTATCGAATCGCGTTCTAAAATTCGTTTTTTTCGCTGATTTCAGTATGGAAAAAACACCGCATTGATATTCAGGATGGTCTTTCTCTTCAAGAAAGGACTTGCTAACTAAGGTTCACCCTGGAAATGATAGCCTGTTGTCTAAACAAAAGATTGATGAAGTTTGGATTTAATACGATGCGAGGAAATAGTATCAAAGCGCTATTTTCTAGAAGGTGTTCCGTTAACTAAAAATGGCGCTCCAAAATGTCTTCCTACGAACTCCCACGAGACCGGCAAACGGATTCAAATTTGAATAATTATCTCAACACAAACAGTGTTCCCTCAGTCCTAAGACGCGGCGCTTGCTTTTTGCTTGTTCAAGTTAGGATTTCAAAGAGAAGCCATCATTTATTTTACATTTCTCATTGTCCGGCAAATAGAAAATCCTATATTATTTTTTAAAACCTCAGTTAATGTACTCTAGGTCTGAACTACGTTAACCGATCGAGTAAAAGAGCGCGTCTAGATCTGGACTGCAAAACGCTTTGTAAAGAGCTCGAGAAACAAAGCACAACGTACAAGCGAGTGACCCGTGATTCACGCTCGCTATTTGGCAACGCTTTAAAATGAAAACCATGTTCCGCGGAAAATGTTTTTGTCATCGTACTCTGACCATTGCGAATCTAACTAGTGAAAATGAAAATCTTGCCGTACACGAATTTGTTGACATAACGCTCTGTAAAGAGCGAGAAGAATAAGACATCACGTCTTTTATAAACATTCGACGCACTTAAAATAACTTTAAAACGATCTAAACAATGTTAAAACGTGGTAGTTTGATAAAAAATTCCGGTCTTCGAGCCTCTTCAGTCGTCCGCCATATTAAAGTTCTGTAAAGAGCGCGAGTAAAAAAGTGTAACGAACAAGCGAGTGACCCGCGCATCGCACTCGCTATTTGGCAACGCTTTTAACCATGTTCTGCGGAAAATGTTTTTGCCATCGCGCTCTAACCATTGCGAATCTAAAGATTTAATAAAAAAATAAAGTCTTGCCGCAAACGAATTTGTTAACAAAATGCTTTGAAAAGAGCGCGGCCCGCCTTTAATTACAGCACGATTGTTAACTTTATCACACCTTGGGATTTACATCACGCATCAAACCGTGTAATTGACAGCAGTTGAACCTGCCAAGAGACTAGAGACTAGAGTATTCCCAAAGCTTAATCTGTTGAGCAAATACAACCGACTGGTTATGTATATGCAAATAATTATGCTGCGCATCAAGAAACTGGGCACTGTAAGTAAGTACATGTCGCGAAAGACAATGGCATTGCCGTAGTGCCAGCCTTGCATTCAGCTTTATATTTTTACTACCCAATTGTTTTAGGACACTTCGCATTACATTCGTCTTTTGTGGAGTCTGCTCTATCTAGTCAATAACATTTGCTATTCTGTCTTCGTTTTAGCGATGAATCGGGAGGTGAAGGTGAATACGTCGCATACATCAGCGAGTGTTAATAAGCTTAATGCAAGGCTGGCACTACGGCAAAGGGCAGATTTGTTAAATGGCCAATATTTCGACTAATAGAACTAGTATTCCTCAGGGCCAGGACTATACTGAAAGAAAACATTGTAACGGCTCCTAAAATTTGAAAAATACATGGCTAATTCATGACATGTAGACAGCGCACTTGTAAACATAAGATAAAAATAATATAAAGTGTATGATACAAAACTGAGTTCAGCGTTCGTTCCTAATGCCTTCTGGTGATAAAGTGTTCCCTCTATGAATTAAAAAGGCCTCGCGTGCTTTTCGACGGGAAGCATTGATGGTAGGCTGCAGTTCAGGCAGGATGAGTCTCATGTCCGCGGAAGAGTGGCCTGGTAAGTTGAAATGTGTAGGGACCGCTGCTGTGGAGTTGGCGTGATGTGTGTTGTTTGTCCCTTGTCTGTGTTCTGTGAGGCGTTCACGAATCGTGCGTTTGGTTTCCCCTATATACTGTTTTTTATTTTTTTTTTACATTCGATCATATATGTGAGTTTACTAGAATTACAGGTTAAATGTTGTTTTATTGGTAGTACAAGACTTAACGCCTGCTCGAAATGACAATTCGCTCCGCCATGGTGAAGCACATGTTTCACAAGATTAACTGCTGACAGACATTCGGCGTTCGGCAAATTACCCCTGCCGTGAAAATGTCGCGGGGACTTGTCTCAGGAACATGTTGCGGCGACACGTCTCCTCGTGTGAACTGACACTATAATAATTGTGCAATACAGTGGAACCCCGCCATACGACCACCCCGTTAATACGACCACCCCGTTATTACGACCACTTTTTTGTGGCCCGAACAAAAGCCCACTCATTTTCTTATCTGAAAACCCCGTTAATCCGACCACCCCGTTATTACGACCAACGACCACCTTTTGGAGTCCTCAGTCGTTATTTTCTTTATAAAATTACCCCGTTAATACGACCAGTCAAAATGCCTGGTGAGGCTGCTGAATGAAAACAGACACAATCTGACAAACAATAACATAACGCATTAATATTTTATTGAAGGTTTTTAGGCAAAAGTGTTAGTGGTTAGCATGTTCAGTTGATATGACATCCGGCAAATTGCGGTGTTCAGTGAAAAGGATACATGAACAGATACTACAAAAGATCTAAAAGACTTCACTTTGCAGCATTTCGAGGCTCTCAAAGTTATTTTGCCTTTTTGTTTCTGCTGCCTTCCACTGTGGCTTTTCTCTTCAAGTCCATTTCCTGTTCTTTTCTCACAGATCGGGTATTTTGGTTATTTCTGGAGGCAAAGGGCAATATGAAAACTGCAAATGAACTCGCAAAAGTTATTGCTAGTGTGCAAAGTGATTGGCGTTAGCAAAGGCGAAGCCTGTCGAAGCTCACAGACTTCATGTTTGTAAAACCGTTTGAACATTGTAATAATTGTTAAAGAGTTGTAAGCTGCAATATAGAAAACGGCTGTTCGAGACATTTCACTAGAAGCCCTGTCCTTTCATAACAAGGAACTGAAAGAAGTCAGTGTTTTTTCTCATTACTCGCTTTTGTTTACTGTTACATTGTTCAGTTGCATTGAATTGCGGTTGTAAGGTTGTTAATTAACTGCAAAAGGGTTGATTTATAGCGCAATTAAAGGAATACATGTAGTAGAATGTAGTTTAAAAACATGTTGCACCATAATTTGACCCTACCCCGTTAATACGACCACCCCGTTAATACGACCAAATTTCCATGGCCCGAAGGTGGTCGTATTAACGGGGTTCCACTGAACCAATTTTGGGGACATGTCTCCAAAATTGGTGTTGCACAATTGTTATAGTATCAGTTCACACGATGAGACGTGTCGCTGCAACATGTCCCTGAGACAAGTCCCCGCGACATTTTCATGTGGTGTGCAAGCGCTATTATTTTTCCCTGCTACATGTCCCCGCTACACTCCCTGTTACATGTCCCTCAGTGTGTACTACACAAATTTTTGCCGCTGCTACATGTCCCTGCGACATGTCCCTACTACATGACCCCTCGTGTCTGACCGCAAGACTGCCAAAATTTCATTTTGTAAAATATTGAAAAACAAGTGGAACCATGCAAAAGTACTGCCGACAAGGGAAGGAAATTAATCGAGGGGGCGTTTATTTCACATATTTTTCGCTGCAAGTTGTGTGGGTTCTTTTTCCAGTGCATATCCTATAACTTGGAGTTTGCTTGTTACTTTACAGAACATGTTTGGACCCGCCTGATGTAGAACCAGATAGATGGGACCCAGTAGATATCACCAAATGGAAGGTATGTCGAGACTAGAGCGATTTCAATTAATTGTGGAAGGAATTGAGCGATTGTTTTTGTTCTTCATTTGCATACGGTAATGAGGACAGTGGCAAAATTAGCAAATTGTTTTGCACGTGCGTTAAAAAGTTTAATTAGGAGAACAACAATTTTGCACGTGCATTTAAATGGTTAAATTAGCAAAACAACAATTTTGCACTTGGAATTAATTTAAAAAATAGCTTAATGAGCAAAACAACAATATTGCACGTGCATTTCATAGTTTAATTAGCAAAACAACAATTCTGCGTGTTTCAATTGGTAAATTAGCAAAAAAAAATTCGCACGTGCGTTTCAATAGTTTAATTAGCAAAACAATAATTTTGCACGTGCAGTTCAATAGTTTAATTAGCAAAACAACTATTTTTCACGTGCATTTACAGTCAAACTGGATGTTCTTTTGCGGGCAACTTTGAAAACGTCCGCCGCAACATTGGTATTTTGATTGACAGTTTGCTTCGAGCAAATTGTAAGTTGTGCGAGCAAGTTGCAACTTTCGCGAGCAAGTTCCTATTTCAAACTTCTTGTCAGTTGCCGGATTTCTGAATTGAAAGTACTTGGTTTGGTTACCTTGCAGTATTCCACAAACTCTACGATGTCAGGAGGCGAAACTGTTCGTTGCTTCCAGCCAGGTTTACCGGGAAAATACGTCTCGTGTTGTAAAAATTTGTTTACAATATTGGATACAGTTTGCCTTGATGATCCAACAATGCCTGCGATTTGTTCTTGTTTTACACCAGACGACCACAAGGCAATTATTCTCTCTCTTTTCTCAACCGAGGTGGCGCGTAACTTCCAACTTGCTCGAAGCAAACTGTCAATGAAAATACCAATGTTGCGGCGGAAGTTTGCAAAGTTGCCCGCAAAAGAACATCCGGTTTGTTAAATTAGTAAAACAACAATTTTGCACGTGCATTTAAATAGTTTAATTAGCAAAATAACAATTTTGCACGTGTTTTGCACTGGCGAATTTTTGTTTTTGACCGTAGTGCGACCAGGCCCTAATAAGCAAAACAACATTTTACACGTGCGCTAAAACCTCTTATCAGCATAATAACATCCTGTTACACTTGTTTTACTGTAAAAAAAATCGCCGATCATCGCAGAAATTTTGGACGCGTTCAGAAAAAAGAAACACTTTCGATTTCCCGATTCATCCCCGACCATCCCAGATGATCGGGGATGTCTATGATATCGTGTTTTCATAAGTCAGCAAAATCTGAAACGGTCGGGAAACAGCGAAATCTCCGATCGTCTGGGATTTTCCCGACATATGACAACCAAGCTTTAGGCTCGGGATGTAGCAATTCATGCAAAAGGGTAACCACTGTCCGTGTTTCACTGCAGAAGTGTGAAAAAAACAAGCCGAATATATCCCCTGTGGACAATCCACATATGACATGTGAGATCACTGGCCGGCCATGCTGCATGGGAAATGAAGCCAAATGCAAAATTGTCAGCAAAGGAGAGTGTGATTTCTATAATGGCACCTATCATGAGAATAACACACTGTGCTCTCAGGTGAGCGGCTAAAAACTTAAGTCCATTCAATTAAATCTTTCCAAATACAGCCGAACCCCGTTAATACGGAAACCGAAGGGACCACGAAAACTATCCGTGACGAGGTGTCCGTGTTACGCGGGTTCACATGGATGACGTAATTTAAGTGTTTTATTGTTTGTGAGGAAAAATACAGTTAATTACCGCATTTAATGCCACCAATGTTTTATTTTTTTTTTATTTTTTCTTTCTTAGGTGGATTGCCTTAGCAACACTTGTGGAATGTTGGATTTTCATCGCATGGATAAGCCTGACCAAGTGTATCGTCTGTGGATGGCAATATTTGCCCATGCAGGGTAAACCAATTTTACATTATGACGCATGATAAAGGCTTAACCCTTTAACTCCCGAGTGTGCCAAATATCAAAATTCAAGAAAAATCCCAAATTTCATTTTGTAAAATATTGAAAAACAAATGGTACCATGCAAAAGTACTGCCGAAGAGGTTTCATTTGAATGGTCACGCCATAGGATTTCGTCCACAGACTCAAAAGTTAGAACCACACTACATGTCTTCATAATTGACTCTGAGAGCGAAAGGGTTAAAGAGAATATAGTACAAGTTCTGGTAAACCATCACTCTAGCCTGTTTCAGGCGTTTAGATTGTGAGGAGCAGCGAAAAGCGGCGCGCGGCGCTAGGGTGGCGCGAGGGAAGCCGCGAGGGAAGCCGCGAGGGAAGCCGCGAGGGAAGCCCGATTTTTCTTTCGCGCGCCACAAACTTAACGCCTGGAACAGGCTACCATCACTCAAAATCCCAGGACAGTAGTTGCTTGGGAGAGATGATCGCTTACAGGAGATCGTGTCGTAGATCGGTGTGATGCAGTTATCTCGTTAACGTTTCAAGCAATCCAAAATTGTCTCATTTAGTTTATATCGGTAGGTTGATGTTAGGTGATGTTGTGTGAATTTTTTTTGTTTTATATTTAGAGAAGTATTTGAGCGAAAAAAAAAATAATAAAGCGGGGGTGGGGGGGGGGGGGGGGGGGGGAATATTAGCCGACGTGTAGCCGTACCAACCCTCGTTGAAAAAACGGGAGGGAGGGATTTTGCTAGTAGTATATGTGAAATTTAATGAAGTTTAAAAAGAAATAAAAAAGCGTTTTAAATTAGAGTTTGAAGTTACTAATTAGTAGATGACCATCAAAACAGTCCGCCATCAATCTAGATTGGGGAGAAATGCTCCTGGTTACTTCATGCTATAGAAATAATTTTATTATATAAACTTCGGTGAAATACATCAATTTTATTTTGACTGTGAAGAGTGATGGTACCGTTATCTTCATGTTAACTATCATGTTGGCCTTATTAAATGTCAAAAGGTGTTGACAGTCGACACATCTTCGGATCTTCCTCGGAAATCTTCGGAAAATAATCGGAAACGTTCGTACAACCTTCGAACCATAGTATTCGAGAGTTGTTTTTGGAAATCTTCGAAAAATCTTCGGAAAATTGCTTATAACTTCGTTTTTACTGTCGTTTTAATTATAAATGAAATAATACATGGCTGCTTGGATATTTGACATTTTTCTTGTCGTGTTCAACTCGATATTTCGGTATCAAGGTGTACACTTATCTCAGCGCACCCAGCTACCTGCTGTTCGCTTTGTTCGACTCTTAATTGTTGTGTTGTCTAATTTGTTTCAGGATTATTCATCTTTGCTGCACCTTGATCTTCCACTTCACAATCATGCGTGACTTGGAAAAGATGGCCGGCTGGCTTCGGCTGTCAATCATCTATATATTTAGCGGGATCGGTGGCTATCTTTACAGTGCAATCCTTCTTCCTTACCAGGCTGAGGTAATTATGTGTTTTTTGTATTTGTGTCGACCGCGTATTTGCGCGTAGACACTATGCTATCGACGGTGTCATAGGAAGTTTGTTCACCGGTAGTTGTTAACAAAGAACCTCCAACACCAGGGCCGGGTTGTTCAAAGCACGATTAAGCTAACCCAGGATTAGCGTCAATTTTGAATCCAGTTAAACAACTCAACAAATGAAAATTTTCCAAAGTTTTCTGCCCTTCAGTTTCGACTTTAGCTTTTCTTGACTACTAGCTACAAATGACCTTTTGAAAACATTTTAAAACAGAGAAATGAAATCCTCGGTTAACTTTTAATCCTGTGTTAGTGTTTATCGGCTTTTGAACAACTGGGCCCAGAATGACAGCTGTAACAATGATGAACGAACGGGAAAACGAGGGAAGACTTGGAAGAGGTGGCGCCTGTGCCGCTCCGTTAGCCCTCGCGATATTTTTCCTTAGCGTGCTGCCTATCTTCGCTCCCCACTGTCTGAACGCCTGGAAAAGGCAACTTAAGATCAAGTGGGATTCTCTGCAACCATTCCCTGTTTTCTGGAGGATTTTCTTGCCCGCTATCATAGAAGACGGATTAACTATTATAGAAAACACAAAGAGAGCTCGAGAAAATACTTTGGAAAGCTAGGAACGCCATTGGAACGCCATCGTGTTGTTTCTTTCGACAAGAAACTTTCCTTCACATTGTCTCTCTTCCCAGTTATGCATATGGGAACCGACCCTTGGGATGAATTGCTGGTCGTTAGTGTTTCCGCACCACTTTAGTTTAACTTTTGGTTATATTTCCACAGGTCGGCCCTTCAGGCTCCATCTTTGGTGTGGTGGCCTGTCTGTTTGTTGAACTGTTTCAGAGTTGGCAGATCATAGCCAGGCCGTTTACAGCTCTGGCGAAGCTGTGTGGTATAGTTTTACTTCTCTTGCTTATAGGCCTTCTTCCTTACGTCGACAACTTCGCGCACATGATCGGTTTTGTGTTTGGGTTTTTACTTGCGTTCATCTTCCTTCCTTACGTGTGGTTTGGCGAGTTCGACAGGCGACGTAAACAGATCCAGATCATTGTGTGTTTTGCGCTGGTTATTGTGCTGTATGTGATAGGATTTATGGTGTTTTACATCTATCAGGGTTCCAGTTGTACCGGTTGCCAAATCTTGAACTGCATTCCATTTACTGAGGATTTCTGCACGCGGTACAACGACGGACAAAACTTGAAACCGAGATCAAGTTAGGTGCCAACAAAGACTTCAGTCAAGTAGAAAGAGCGAGTGTTCATTTGGAATAAGAGTCGAGATGTGTTTTGAATCCTTTTGTTTGCTTAGTATAACAATGTCTTCACTGCTAAAAGAGAATGTTGAGGTCAGAATTGAACACAAAAGTGCGTGGAAGCTTCCCAGAACTTGAACAGTTGTGAACCGTTAATGACATTGATTTTTTAAAAAGGGTTAACGCATCTATTCCATGGCCTCTGTCCACTTCGCTGAGAGTAAACTGATTTTCCATTTCATGGCAATTCTTCAGAAACCAGCGAATAGAAATCGCTCCAGCGCGAATCTTCATCGACTCATCCAGGCGTTGCTAGGAGACAGAAAACTCACCCAATGTCTTTCGCGTTCGAGGTTCGTGCGTAGTAACAGAACCACATGCAAGAACAGCACGTCGGTGCTTACACGTGATGTAGACATCATGTTTTTGTAGTAGTATGATTTCACATGACGAACAGTGTGGTGCTAATAAGAACGAGAATATGCAAGTTGCCGAAATTGACACATGCCACTAATCCATCCAATCGTGGACTTTATCTTAAAACCACATGTTTAGTTACGTTTCCTAAAACCAGTTTTTTTGGAGCTGTTTAATCATACAGTAAAAATCCGCAGTTAAGAACCTAGTTTCAAAGAACCTGTTACGCTAAAATTTGCCAGTTGGACCCCCTCTATACAACGTATGTCCTGTTTCTTTCTCCCCTCACGGCGACAAAAGTCGGCACTGTGACAAAGTAAGTAGAGGAACGTCACTATAGAAAAACTAAATCGGTTTAGCCTAAAATTTGAAACAGGTTCTTATTTTCTAAAATCTGGGCATTACAGTACATGTGCATAAGGAGGACTTCAAAATTCATATCATCAGTGCTTAAATTTTTCTTATTATAGTCATTTTTACATAAATACTTCGTATGGAGATTTTATATAAGGAATCAGTAGGCTGAATGCCATTAAATTCTATTAGCTACAATGTAATTTTTTCTTCAGAAAATAAGAACCTATTTAAGAACCTAAATAGCCTAAATTTGTGCTAATTACCACTTATGTAAGAACCTGTTTAGACTATCTTGGGAAAATGCAGGTTTTTACTGTACACACAGTCAGAGGGACGAGCAAAGGAGGATTTTTCAGGTATCCCATGACGCCTAGCGCGTAATTATCGATCCTGATGTGTCAAATTTCCTGCGATGGCGAGTACACATGGTGAAATTTTACTGATCTTCGCGAGACGTTTTCTTCGTTTCCAACGCGATAAAAGGTGAATCAAATCGTTATTTGGTTTCTATATACATTAAAGTTTACTTAGATATCATTTGATCCGAGCCTGTTTGTCTATGTATCGCAATATTTTTGTCTTTGTTTCGAGTGGCATGCATGGCTGATCCACTTCGTTTCTTTGTTGTGTTTTAACCCTTGATCTGTTTTGCCGTGTTTCGTTTTTAATCCTGGGGACATTAGCATATAATTACGCCTGATAGTGCCCGGAGAGTGACTCTTTTAAATGCAGTACAAGGTCCCCTTAAGTCCCCACGTTTTGTAGGAATTTATGCCCGTTGAATTTTGGTCAAAATCAGCGCCAAAACGTTGTTGAAATTCGCTTCGATCGCGTAGATTTTTTGTTTAGGTTTTTATAGTCGAAGGAAAAATCGTATTTAGTGCAATTGCAGCTTCCTTTGCAGCTTTCTTTGGTCAAATCATATGATCGTTTGACACTTTCCTTCGCTTCGAAGCTAATAAATCGCTTGATGTTCATGTTTTTACAAGTGATATGGAAGATGGCAATATTTTTTCATCTACCGGAAATCCGGAACTCGAAGTCTAAATTGTCGATGCCTTTCAATTTGTCCGTGTTCAGAAATAGACAAAGTCGCCGCTCTCTTTACTTTTTGAGGAGGCAAACATGTACTAAATACCGTTGGGAACCTACAACAAGCCAGATAAGACGATGTGATATATGTTTAACTACTAAAATTTACGCAGTGGACGATGCGCTCGCTTCGAGCAACTCCATGGCAAATGACTGGTCACGCAATTTTCAGTTGATAATATGGTTCATTCGCGTTGCATCATGGGATATCTGAAAAATCCTCCTTTGGGACGAGCGAAGCTAATGTGAAAGTTCGTTGTTTTTGTGCCTGAAAATGCACCTTTCACAGTACGTTTTCCATGTGGCACAAAGTTATGGCTGATATCACAGATTCACAAGATGTTAACGTGTTGCAAATTCTCGTATTGAACAGAGAGTTTTGGAAGTATGCTTTTCACTCTCCTTGTCAATGCCGGATACAAAGCCATTATACTGCTGCAGTAGTGTTCTACTTTTAGTTCCCCATTCCCCTATTTTCTTTTGTCACTATGTTGGAAAGAGAAATTCATAAACATGGTGAACAAATAAATGAATAAATAAACAATGACCATGATATTAAAGTCACGGGCGATCGATTTTTCAATAGGGTTTTTGACAGTGGATCATTATCATGTTATTTGATTCATTAGCATACAATTTTTCGTCATGTAAAATCATGCTAGTGTTTCTTTATCCGGAAGAACATACCGTAAGCACAAATGTGAAGTTATTGTGTATTTTTGCCAAAAAATACAATTAGTTTATCGATAATATCCCGAATGAATTTATGTACAATTTAGCTTTATTCAAAAGCGGATTTTTAAAAGAAAAAAAAAACACAAAGTTGTTTTCCTTGTTTGTTTTTATCAATATTCAAACACTAGAAAATCCTTGATGAGCAATAACCGAGCCAGTTTTCCAACATCGACGTGGTTCCTCATTAACCATCCCGCTGTGAAAGTTGGTTTTGCAAAGGATCGAGCGGGGTCGTAGCTGTCCAAACGATGTCTGTGTTTGGCGAACGATACAATTGATATATCACTTGAACAATGCCCTAATCCCTATCCCAGCGGGACAAATCTATTGAAATGGATCCTATGACCCAACTATTTGTATTTTATTTATTTACTCCATCTTGTGAATACCAAACGCTCTAAATAAAAATTCTACACACCTTCGGTCCTTCCCCTCAACCACCATTTAAATATCAATGCATTGATGTTAATGTGAAAAGGGGGATTTGCCAGCCAATTGTACATTAGAAAGAGTAAAAGTGCGTGAATATTTTGTGAAAGTGTCAAAGCTGGAGCTCTTAAAGAAGCGGAGAAAATTGCCTATGAATATTGAAACAATAGAAATTTGTTAATGAGCAAAATTGTGCCTCTTTTTCGAAGGTCTCTTTCAAGCTCATTAACGAATTTATATTGTTTCATGCGCTCACATTCTCTGTGAAAAAAGGATATGCCGGCCAATTCCACGTGCGTTAGTAAAAGTGTAACTGCGTGAATATTTTGTCAGTGTCATAATGAAAACTCGTTAATCAATTTTTGTTTCAATATTCATGCCTTTATCTTCCCGCGAAGAGGAACATTTGCCAGCCAATTGCACTTGTGTTAGAAATAATGTGAGTGTGTGCATATTTCTTGCAAGTGTCAAAGCTAGAGCTCTACTAAATGGAGAAAATCACCTATGAATATTAAAACAAAAATTTGTTAAAGAGATAACTGTAAGCCAATTTTCCAAATCTGGTAGAGGTTTATTTAATTCACAACAATTACCATGGATTGCAAAGTCTGTTCAAAGCAAACAATAACTTGATCGTCTCTTAATGTCATTGATCGTAACGTTTATGGAAGTTTATGTACTCAGCAAGCATGCGCTCTTATTTGAGTTTCACGTAGGCTATAGGAGCGCTTTCCATTTGAATGGAAAAACCGGATAGAATTTCCTGACAAAAGGAACAGGACAAATTGTCCTCAATCAAAACGGAACGGGAAAGGTGTGTTCCTTTTGCACGGAGTTGCTCTTTCTTTCTTGACGAGACTGGGTACTAACGATTTACAATAACAAACATGGCCTTCAATTCATCAAGGAGCATGGCACTAGTGGGATGTAGCAGATGGTACAGGATTTTCCGATCATTTCGGTAAAAACGAGAAAAGAGAACTACCTCTGAAGGTATTCCGTTTTTTCCGAAAAATTTCCAGTGGAAAAGTCTGTTCCATTTGATTTACCACCGGAACAACCGGATTTTCCATACAAAAGAAAAGCGCTCTAGGTTTCATGCGAGCGGTCGAATGGGATGAAAGTCGCGAGGGGAAATGGGGCGAGGAAGCGAAATCGAAATCGCAGCAACGCCAAATAAGAGGGCCTGCTCGCAGGCTAAAATTTATGTTACGTTACGTTATTTTACTCCTTTATCTGAGTAAAATAAGGCAAACCGAGGTGACCCACACTACGGTCGACTCGTTGGTTCAGAGTTCAGCCCTCGTGTCTTCCTTCACAGGTTTTATTATTCAATTCTGAATTGTCTCAAATACTATTGATTGTGTTCCCCATAATCACTTTTTTTGACGAAAGGACTTCTGTGCACATGCAGCGTTGCGGCTTTAAGGTGCTTCTTGTCGCGGCGTTTTCATTTTAGCTCGGATTCTTCTAAAATTAAAACTGAGCATTTTATTTCAAACAAGAAATGCTCTTAGAACACCAAGAGGAAGATTTCAATTGAATTCGTGAAGGAAGAACAAACCATAATCACTTTTTTAGCGAAATTTCTAAAACACGTGGAACGAATTTGAAAAAAATGGGCCCAATTTTGCAATCCATTTCCATCCTGGCCATCTACTAAGAGACTCTTGTTTATAGTTTCGTTGTACTCGTGGACTACTGATTTTTAAACAAAACTCGGTCACTCCTCTCCTGACCCCACCCATGAAGGGTTGTATTTTGCACACCAGTTTCCATGCTCTGTGTTCATTCAGGGATTTCTGTCATTCCAAACCTGGAAGTGAAATAGGAAATATCCAGTTAAAAAGCGTTGGAAAGTTCCTATCTTAATATAAAAAATCCCTTAAAGTTGGGTCGATGAAAATACTATCCTGCAATTAACTTGCCTGTTTCCACATCGCAGGGTCTTTTCACGACGCACTCTATGCAAATAAGCTGTAACTCCGTAGGCTTATGAAATGGTTTATGCACTTGTTGTAAAAAAAACCTGAAATATATTTTGAATTTACGAAATTTTAAACATAACAGTTCATATAAAGGGGCTAAAGCCAACCGTTCTATTAAAATGAAAATGTGTTAAGGGCAATTTTCAATTTGAATTACGGAAGTACAGTCGGACCTCTATTAAGCGGCCACCTATTAAGCGGCCACTTTCCAAAGTCCCGAATTATTTGTCAGTAAAGTGCTGTATTCGATACCTCTATTCAACGGCCACCTCTATTAAGCGGCCGCGGCCACCTTTTTGCTGTTGCAAGTTTATTATTTATTGTTTTTTTACCTCTATTAAGCGGCCAGCAAATTATCTTTTAAAGCGAAATGGTGATAATATGAAGGTGATAACTGATAACAACAAGAACTGCAATTTAATCTCCACTATAATGACAAGTCACAAGCCGCAAAACAAAATACTGTACTTATCGACTACATGAGGGTCCTACATGCTCTCTGTGTTAGAACTAGAACTTTGCACGGACTTGAAATGCGCAAATACAGGGCACTTAATTTTTTGTTTCAATGATTTTTGCATTTATCTTCACATATGTTCACTTTTCAACAAGCGTTTTGCTATATAGAGGCAATAAAATGACGTTGACTGCCATTTCTATCCAATTTATATTGTACCTCTATTAAACGGCCAACCTCTATTAAGCGGCCAGTTTTCAAAGTCCCGAGGGTGGCCGCTTAATGGAGGTCCGACTGTAAATATTTATGCCTATGAATGTTATAGATAGGTAAGTAAGCATAACAGATACAATAACCAATCAAAGCATCAACCAATCAGAAGGAAAACAAAATGTGCCTGCATTTTCCCGCACTTGGCACCAGCTAGCAGTTGCATGTTTTCCCGCGCTTGGCCCGGGTGAAACATTTCCCGCGCTTTGCACCGGTTGCACGTTTTTGCTTCGAGTTCTAATTGGTTGTTTCCGCTTGTTATTATGCTTTGTTTTGCTCACTCACCTTGATTGCTGCTCTGTGAATGATAGAGTGACGCCTGCCAAGAACTTCAATGTCGTCATCATAGCCTCCACCAATCACAGTTGCACAGGGAATTCCTCTTTTCAGAACCATTTCTATGACAGTCACATCCCGACCAAACAGTCCTGCCGTAAAATAACACGAGAAAACTACATTTTTTTGCATTTTTACTACCAACTCTAACGTTTGAGTCGTGTTATATTTAAGGTTACGGTGTACCTTCGGGGGTGTCTCCAGTATAACAGCTCTAGCGTCTTAAGATTACACTTAATATACCTAAACCCAGATATCAAATTAAAGCTTATAGAGCTGGCTATCTAAATATGGAAACCATTTGGTAATAAAATGAATTGTCGAATTTTTTACGACGCCTAAATTCGAACGTCCGAATCAGCTTTAAAACGCTATAACTCAAAGCGATTATTGTATTTTGCTAATTTGATTTGTTCTCGGGTTTCCGGATACGAAGCGCTAAAAAACCGTGTCGGCGATTTCCCATATTCAATTGCAGTGAAAAGTTACAGAATATTTTCGAAAAAGGGAGAAAACAAATTGAAGTGATCGCACGGAAATGGCTCTTGATGAAAAAGTTTTCGGAAATAAGAAATTTGCCGACACGTTTTTGTTGATTATATGTTAGCCTAGCTTGTGTCCAAATTTGAGGAAAATCGAACAAATTCCCTTTCAGTTGTAGCTCTTTAACGTGTCCCCTACAAACGAAAAATTAACTTTGAGAAAACAGCGCTTAAAAAAACATATCGCTTCATAAACAAACTCCGCCCACAACAGTTACACCGTCATTTCTCCGTCAATTTTCACTATTTTTCGATAATATTTTTTTTGGATGAAAGTTCATTTTGTAAACTTTATTTTGACGCCAAAAAAAAAAATTCAATAAATTTTCGATCTGAAGGTACACTGTAATGTAACCGTTTCAACCTTGAACGGTTTTACTTGAATTAACAAAAATTAATGAAGTTCCTAATTTCTCTGTAGCTCGGTGGTTTGGGATTGTTATGGGATTAGCCTGATAAAATATTAGTGCAATAAAATGTCGTAAACATCTGACATAAACTAACAACATATTAAAACGCACCAGATTGCATCTTAGCCCATATTCATTTGCAAACATCTCCTTGGGAAGAGGAAGTGGCGGGGGGGGGGGGGGGGGGGGGGGGGGGGGTATTTTATGCCCAAGAAACTCCCCTAGAAATCTTGTAGTCTCCATCCACTTGAACATCTCCCACAAACAAATAATCCTAGGTACAGTGGAACCTCTATTGAACGAACCTCTATATAACGCAGTCCTCGGTATAACGAACGATATTCTTCAGCCCGGCAAAATTACAAGTAAGATGTATGGAACAGAACCTCGATATAACGAACACAATCCGGCAGCCCAAATGTAAAATCTAATACAACGAATAAATGTCAACGCGTGGCAAAAGATGAATGCGGAACAGACCAACAGTGTGTGCTATAGAGCAAAAATATAACCTGTACAGTTTTCCAGTGCCGTAGTTATATTTATAGGGTACTGTAGCTTCATACAGGCATTAAAGTGCAAATGTTATTTATTAAGATCCACAAATACGTAACACCGTTACAAAACAATTATTAACTATACCTCGATATAGACCCTTTTAATAATTACCACGATGCATCATTTTCCGCTAATGACGTCAAACATATTCTTTTGAATTGCAAGAGAATTCAAAAGAATATGTTTGACGTCATTAGCGGAAAATGATGCATCGTGGTATTTATTAAAAGTGTCTTATCCGCAAATTCGTTATAACGAGGTTTACGATACCCTCGATATTACGAACCAATTTCCCCAGTTCCTTGGCATTTCGTTAAATCGAGGTTCCACTGTAGAACCTAGATCATACCTTGATCTGTGAGATTCAGTTTTCCAAGAGCATCATCTTGGTGCGGATCCACACCAGCATCGTACAACACAAGATCAGGCTTAAATGTTTGAAGGAGCCACGGTAAATAATCCCTTACTGTGTTAAGATACTGTTTGTCACTTAAGCCACATTCTAAACCAACGTCTAAATCACTTTGTTGTTTCCTAAGTGGGAAGTTCTTCTCACAGTGCATCGAAAATGTGAACACAGAATCATCGTCTTTAAAGATAAAGGCAGTTCCATCTCCCTGGATAAAAAATACTTCGTGTCAAGGCTAAAGCGCCGGCTACACGTTCCAACATTGTTATGTAACATTTTTTGGTCTAACAATGTCAGAACATGTAGCCGGCATGTTAGATGATGTTTGAATAACATTTTTTGTTGGAAGAATGTTTTGATTTCGATCAACAAATGGACCAACAAACCGGGGCTTAAAAGAAGGAAAATATAGAAAGTTTTACAATTCAAATGCAAAACGTATTTTAATGCCCTTGGCCCCGTAGGGTATCTGTTTGTACTGTATTTTGGAATAGCAACTCGGGTATCAATGTACCATAAGATTGTAACCTTTGTTGGGGCATTTCTACCTATAGTCTTATTGTAGTATTTTGCAACCTTGTCCAGTTGCAAGTTAATTGTCGTTTTCTCAGTGGCTGGATTCAGTTAGTAAATACTCTATTTATGTCTCGATTGTTAGGATGTAATGTCTAGTACTCAGATGGTACGCCACTGGCTCAGGCTTTGAACATTGTCTAGCTACAAATTGCATTGTACAAGGTCCAAAGCCTCATTTGCCTGTAGTTAATATAGAGGCGTCTGAGTTAAGTTAATAAACTTGGGGCCACTTCTCGGGGTTGGCATTCGGTAAGTCTGCGCAACGGCTTCCCCAAGCTTAGTTCACTAGTTTGTTTTACCGGTTTTCTCGCTTTATCGACCTGCCAATATTCCGATCCATTCCAGCTGGTTAGATAGGTGAGGTGCAATAGGTCGTTTATACCCCGTTCACACCAACGCTTAAACATGTTTAAATGTTGTTTAGTTTAAAACAGGTTTAGAAAAATACCCCAAAAAGTGCTGTAATATTTGGAATGAAATCTTACTAAAAGCAACTTTATTGACTTTTATTACCATTCCAGGTAGTATGAGTCATATACATTTAAAAACGTTCAAGATACAGGCTAAAAACGTAGTTAAACTAAACAACATTTAAACATGCTTTACCGTTAGTGTGAATGGGGTATTAGTCAATATAGTTTGCGCATTGCTGGCCTAGGTTGCAGCTCGTAGCGCTGTAATTTTTATGACCTGCCTATACTCTTCTCAGTGTGCTGGTGCGTTACTGCCCTCAGGTGTGCTGCCACTGCAGCGCGTTGTTGGCCTAGGTTTCAAAAGTTAAGACCCCCTGTCTGTGGTCTGACCTCTCGTATTAGAGCAGTTTTCAATTGAGTGTGAAAAGTAATTACAGAATTACTTTGGTTTTGCATTGCTACGCTTTGTGATTGGCTAAAAAATCTCGCGCCACTTTCTCGAC
The DNA here is from genome assembly GCA_024195265.1 of Dendrophyllia cribrosa. Lineage (NCBI taxonomy): Eukaryota > Metazoa > Cnidaria > Anthozoa > Scleractinia > Dendrophylliidae > Dendrophyllia > Dendrophyllia cribrosa. Next base: position 5,918,764 of record JAJLRJ010000009.1, read on the forward strand.
CAATCAGAAGTAAAACCAAAACCAATCGTGACTTGCTCGCACGCGTTTTCCCGCGCTTGGCGCCGCCGACATGTAATTGCTTCGAGCTCTGATTGGTTCATTGGATTGTTTACGACTGCTGTGATTGGTCAGAGCAATTACTTTGGTTTTGGTTTCACCACACTCAATTGAAAACTGCTGTCTAAAAAAGATGTCCCGTAGGCTTTTGATGAAGAAAGCAGGCAACTAATCTAGTTATATTCTTTGGAGCCTTAGGAACCAGAAAAACTTTGTTGCCAATCTTGAAAATCGTCGGGAGGGTACTTAAGGGATGTTTCAAAATGACCCATGGATTCCAGCATGGAAACGAGGCTAAAAACCTAAAAGAGGTCATAAATTCTCCCCAAATCAAGGAAACACGCCCAAACTTGGCAAAAATATCAAGCTAGGTGTTCTGAATCCAACAGATTGGTTTTTGCCTTTAAGGAGGGTCACGTGATCGCTCTAGCATGGAAACGAGGCTGCAAAACTTTTGAAGAAATCAATGAATTTCAATTAAACTCTCCAGAATTATTAATGGAGATGACGCTGTTCGATAAAATCTATTATTTTCTCCATTGGGGGTCACGTGATCGCATGAAAACGAGGCTGCTGCCGTACACATCGTAAAACAATCAGTCAAGTGGGTAGAATGGAATTAAACTCCAACCTTCAGTACGATATGATGTTTTTAACAAGCAAAGATGTCAAATTGACACTTAAAAACTGAATATTGAAAACTAATATGTTTGCATGGAAACGAGGCTGGCTTAAAAATTAATAAAAAAAAAATGATCAAATATCTTCTCTCAATAAAAAATCAGTGTACTCCGTACAGTTCTTTTTGTGTTTGAGGTGAATGGCCCACCTTGTTGACGATATTAATGCAAGCACAGAATATCACGACCCGTGTTGTTGGCACCAATAGAAAGACTGTCATATCCCTTGACATGGGACTTTATCAACCAGCCAAAAAGCTCCAAATGGCTAGACAAGATCTTCACCACCTCATCCTACGACCTGGAGAGCTCCACATTGTTATGACGCAATTGCGCACTCTCGGGGCTTTAATCGAAGACAGTGTTAATATTGACATGTGCTGGATTGAAGCTGATATCTATGGTCCGTCTACAGTGAAGCAGATCCTTGAAGGAAATCATGTCAACAGGGGATAAGCAGCACACATTGTTACCCTTCAAGCGTTATTTGTCCTTTACCTCAAGGCATTCCTTCAGAGTTCCCACATGAATCCAAAGAGCTTGGAAGATCTATCGAGGAAAGTTGCTGATGCATGTACGGAAGCCTCAAATGACGAATTGAAGAGAGCAAAATAATAATGCGGAGTTGGTGACGGCAGTTGAGAGCCAAGTTCTTGTGGAGATGGAGAGATTCGACTCGGCGCGTGAGAAGAACCCAATGTTCAAGACGACGAGGCAGTATATGAAGATGGTGATGGAAATGCTCCAATTCATCCGAGCCGTATGCACAGCTGACTGGGAATTACACCTCCAGGCCCTCCAGGTCTTCACAAAGCACTTCTTTGCGCATGATCGTCTGAATTATGCTCGCATGATTCCACTTTATCTAGCGGAGATGGATTCTCTGCCTACGATTGACCCAGATATCTATGCTGAGTTCCTTTCTGGGAATTGGGTTGTCAATAAGAACCCCAATGTACCAAGTTAACCGAGGTTTAGTAGGAATACCCCTTAACCCAGCAGCACGAAGTAAGTTTTTCCTTATTACACCAGAGATGTCCCGACTGTCAGAGCAAGCGAAGGAGATGGCAGGAGTGTCATCTAAGACACAAACACGGCATCATCACCACAGTGCAGCTGTACTCGAAAGAGAAGACAAGAACATCCACACCCTGATTAATACTATTGAGACCTTCACCAACCCGTTCACAGACGAAGGCACTGATGTGTACAATCTTGTCACTAAAGTAGTAATGCCAGAGAAGATTAAGAATGATTTATGCAGTCAGAATGTTATAGGTCAGACACTTTTCGATACGTTTGTGAAGGAGCGCATTCAGTCAGGAAAGATAAATATATGGTATACGATGAAGAAGCGCAAGTTGTGCACATGGAAGAGTAACGCAAAGAAAGTCAAAGTGTCCACAAAGGAGAAGGTGATTAAGCTACAAGAGGACAGATCCCTGTTTGCCAGGATGATGATGGTTTGCCGCACTCGCCCAGAGATTGATGTCAAGGAGGCAATAGGTGTATATGAATTCGCCCTAGTTCCAAGATCCATGTTTGCTCCAGATGGCACTATGCTACGATGTTCTGCTAAAAGCGCTCTTATGACCATACTTGAGAAGCTTCCGCCTGTATCATCTTCCCAGAGAAGCGATAGCTGCACAATGATACCTACAACTGGGCCCAATTTGACAGTTCTCATCATTGATGGAATGGCGGAGCTACATTGTCTTGACAAGCCAGAATGGGTCAAGAACTGCGCCCAACTAGCGGATCATTTCATCAACACAATGGAGCAGAAGTATGGAAAGAGGGATGAGGTTCGTCTGATATTTGATAGATATGATGTCACGATGTCATTAAAAGAGGCCACAAGGGAGAAAAGGCAAGGAGGTCAAGACCCCATCTATTATCGTATCACGGATCCCACCAACATCTCGAAAGTACCAATGAAGAAGCTTCTTTCCCACTCTAAGAAGAAGAATGACCTGACTATCTACCTTGCTGGCAAATTCATCAGCCACCTAAGCGGAGAGAACGGAAGGCGGTTTGTAGTGTCTTGGGGAGGTACATGCCAGGCAACCCATAAAGTTGTCACACATCTCGAAAGCAGCCAAGAAGAAGCTGACACGAAGATAATCCTGCACGCAGTTGATGCTACATCAGATGGTGCAACAGAGATCCGAATCTATTCTCCTGACACCGATGTACTGGTTCTTGCTTTGCGGCGGTATCCAGAACTATGTAGCAAGGTTTCGTTCGTCACAGGAAAAGGGCGTAACCACAGAACAATCATGCTAGAGCCAATAGTTCGAGCTCTCGGGCAAGCTAAGACAGCTGCTCTTCCCGCGTTTCATGCTTTCAGTGAAGCTGATAACACTGGTAGCTTCGCATACCATGCAAAGCCGCTATGTTGGAAAGCATTCCAAAATATCGATGAAGACGTCATCAGAGAGATGGCAAAGCTTGGCACAACACTCAAACCATCAGATGACACCATAGCAGCTTTTGAAAAGTTTGTCTGTAAGATATATGCCCGAAGACCTCTCTAACAACCGTCAAAGAGTTAAGATGGTTTCTCTTCAGAAGGAGGCAAGCTGAATCAGAAAAGCTGCCGCCAAGTGAAGGTGCTCTTTGTGAAGCGGTTCTGACAGCCCACTATCAGGTCATGGTGTGGTACAGCGATGTAGCAAATCCGGATCTACCATCACCTGAGGGTTATGGCTGGAAGAAGACAGATGATGCTTGGTGTCCAATAATGACCAGTGTCCAACCAGCACCCGAACTGGTCAGATGCGGCTCCAAAACACAGTGCACCACAAACCGCTGCCAATGCCAGAGAGCAGGACTTCCGTGCACGATCTGTGTGCATGCTACGACGAAGAAGAAGAACCATGCCAGAACGCGTTCAATGAAATCACGGATGATGATGACGATTACAGCGAGGGTACGTCCCTTGAGGTGAGATAGCTTATTGATGAATACGTAGGACCTTGTTCCTATAAACGCTTATATTATGCTATTGGATTTCTGATTGCAGGATTAGGCAATTGTTCAGTCACAGTAACCGGAATAACAGTAAATCTTATTTTTTGTAAGTAAACACCATCCACTTACTACACATAATTATGACAATAACTAATTTCAAATCTCTTATATTTAATCATTTCATGGTATACGGCAATTCTTTCATTTGAACCTTATATAGCTGAACAGTCTCGTTTCCATGTTAGGTTACTCATGTGCGTAATATTGGAATGGTGACTACGTAGATGTGTACTGTATACATGTGTGGCCGGTTTTACCGCGGTTCTATCCAGTCCATTGATTGTTCAACCGTGTGGAGGACAGCAGTCTCGTTTTCATGCTAGAGCGATCACGTGACCAATGTGCAAAAACTAATGTGTTGGATTCAGAACACATAGCTTGACATTTCTACCAAGTTTAGGCGTGTTTTCTTGATTTGGGAGAATTTATGACCTCTAAGTTTGCAGCCTCGTTTCCATGCTAGAGTGATCACGTGACCCCCCTTAAGGGCAAAAACCAATGTGTTGGATTCAGATCACCTAGCTTGATATTTCTGCCAAGTTTGGGCATGTTTCTTTGATTTGGGGAGAATTTGTGACCTCTTTTAGGTTTTCAGCCTCGTTTCCATGCTGGAATCCATGGGTCATTTTGAAACATCCCTTAAGTACCCTCCCAATGATTTTCAAGATTGGCAACAAAGTTTTTCTGGTTCCTAAGGCTCCAAAGAACATAACTAGACTAGTTGCCTGCTTTCTTCATCAAAAGCCTATGGGAATACATATGCTCCCTGACTATAAATAGCAACTACCTCCCATAAGCGACTAGTTGGCTTTGCATTTTGGGTGGGAGGTGCGGCTTTATTACTTTACCTGATGAACATCAAGATCCACAACAAGAACTTTGCCAACTACTTTGTTGTCAATCATATCTTGTGCGGTGATAGCAAGATCATTCAACATACAAAAACCTGAGCCATGACTGGGGAAGGCATGATGTGTTCCCCCTCCAGTGCTACAGGCAAGTCCATACACCATGGCTAGTTTAGCTGCAAGCATCGTGCCACCTTAAATGAGAAAAATGATTTGTTTTTGTAACGTGTAAATGGTATCTGATTGTTTAAGGACATTGGGGTTCATGATAATTTGCCTTCCATTCATGCATTCCTTCATTCGTCCATTCGTTCATTTAACCATTCATTAAACTTTATTCACTCATATATCTATTCGCTCGCTCATTCATTCAATCATCTTATAAACCATATTTTGATTGATCAATGAAGTGTTAGACATTCACGATTACCATAATAACAATTATTGTTCAGTAGAAGTACCAGTAATATTTCCCCCAAAGCTCGTGAGTACTGTAGAGGGGGGGGGGGGGGGGGGGGGGGGGGGGGGGGGGGGAGGAGGGGGGAGGAGGGGGGGAGGGGGGAGAGGGGGGCTTAAAAGAGAGGAGGCACTTAATAAATTGCTCCAAAAGAAGACTTTTTAGAGAGAGGGGCAGGACTTATTTGAGATGAGGGGCTTAACAGAGGATTTGTGGTACTGGTATACATTTATTTATTGAAGATGCAAAAAAACTAACTGTTCCATTTGTCTTAAAGCAACCAACAAAAATGCTAGGAAAGGAAAGTCCCACAATTGATAGAAATGATCTGCATCACTGTGGTCCAACCTTATAATAAAATTGAGAAGCACAGGGGAAAAAAACTGTATGGTTTACTTAGACGCTAGGCATGTCCTCACACGGTATTTATAATATTTAGTTATTCGCCTTAATGTCTTAGTAATTTTAGTTTAGCTAGATATATGTTTTCTTGTAAAAACAATGCCATGGAAATGTGAAAATAAAGTATTGTATCGTATTGTATTGTATTGCATGCCAGGGTAATAAAGGAAAACATATATAATTAAAATTATGGGTAGGGAGGTGTATTAAAATGGGTCCTGAAACAACTCCAAAATACCCCATCATACAAAAATAATCCCATGAAAAATACTAGTCTATTAAATAATTTATTCATACTTGCAAATTTATGTATTGACACCCCCAAAAAGCCATAAAATTAATATCTTTAGCCCTTTAACTCCCAAGAGTTTCTAAAATTCAAAATTCACGACAAATTCTAAATTTCATTAATTTAATAAACTTTCTTCCAGCGATTTCTCTTAGACCTTTCACCCAATGGACTTCAAACTTTGCCAGACTTATTTTCCAGATAAGAGCTAAATGTCCACCAAAAATAAACAAAATTAGAGAAACGATTTTTTTTTCCACTTTTTTCATACATTTTCCTTAATTTTAGAAGGAATGTATGTAGATTTTGCTCATTTTTGGTGCACAGTTAGCTATTGATAAGAAACCATCAATGCCAAAGTTTGAGACGAAATAGCACTTTTCTTCTCTGAGAAATGTTGAAGCAATCAATGCCTTTTTATAAAATAATTAATCATTGGTACCATGCAAAAGTACTGCTGAAGAGGTTTCATTTGAATGGTAACACCATAGGATTTCATCAACACACTCAAAAGTTAGAACAAATGGTACCATGCAAAAGTACTGCTGGAGAGGTTTTCATTTGAATGGTCACACCACAGGATTTAAAGTTAATTAATTTGTCCATGGTGCTTGACGGTGGCACGATCAAAGGAACCTGAATGGATGTTTGATCGCAGTGGTTTCTCTCTCATTCGGTATAGCTCGGCGTGGGAGAATCCACTGCTCACAGGGTATGGATAGAAGTATAGCCTAACAGAGAACTGAGAGCAGAATACATTTGCATATAAACCACAAAAATTCTGTCAAAAACTTGAGATTAACAAAATGAATTCTACATTGTACTTAGAATTCATTTTGTGGATCTCAAGTTTTTTTGACAGGTTTCCTGTCTAAAAATCCTAAAATGTCAGTTGAGACTAATTTTACATTATGCACAGACAAGGTGTCTGGGCACAAAAAATGACTTAAAAAGGCTCTCTCCATCCGAGATAATTCTGAAAAGGCAATGTGATTGAAATCACCCTATAATGCATTGCAATCTGGGCCCACAGTAATTGGCTATGCTGTTTCGGGTACCCTGCCTCTCCCATTCTTTTTTTATCAGTGTATGTACTTGATTTGGCAAAGCTAATAAAATAAAAAATAAAATAAAATCTGCAAAACTTCTTACAGCATGTCATGTACATGTATGCTAATGAATTGTGTCTCAGGGCAAATCCAAAATGGTGGATGTCCAACCAATTTTGTAAAATGTATGATTGATCAAAACGGAGGTTTGAAAGGACACATGTCCTTCTTAGTAAGAAAAGTTATTTCAAGTACTGACATATTAGTACCTGTAATGCAAGTATCTACCATAATAAACATAATTGTTATTTTCACACATAATCATACCTACTTCAAGGAAACATCTTTTCACTAGTCCCTCAGACCAATGAAATCCAGTTTTCCGCATTTCATTCAAAGGAAGACTTCCTTTTATAAAACCATCCACATAGTCACTGGCGTGAACACATGTTACTGCCTCATAACAAGGCTCTGAAGGCTGAAAGATTTTCACAGAGTCTAAAAGTCTGTCTTTGACAATCCATTCCATAACTTTAAGAAACTTTGCCATTTTAAATCTGTGCTTTTCTGGCCATGGGCAACTGAAGCCTTCATGATGCACAACTGGTAACTTGGCAAGACATGGTCTACCTTACAAAAAAAGACAAAAAACCTCTTCTGCAAGCAACTCTGTGTCTGGGGTAAAAGGACAAAAAAATACAGGCAGGGAGGAGGTGGGGAGGTGAGAAGTAGAGTTTCCCTTTTCTTTCTCTCCTACTGCTTAGGGGTGACTATTTAGTAAAATTTTACTATTATAATTGCAATAGTATTGCGATAGTTGGGGCACTGTTGTGATATTATGGCAATAGTTGGATCAGTATTGCGATAGTTGGGGCACTATTGTGATATTATGGCAATAGTTGGATCAGTATTGCGATAGTTGGGGCACTATGTGATATTACAGCAATAGTTGGATCAGTATTGCGATAGTTGGGGCACTATTGTGATATTATGGCAATAGTTGGATCAGTATTGCGATAGTTGGGGCACTATGTGATATTACAGCAATAGTTGGATCAGTATTGCGATAGTTGGGGCACTATTGTGATATTATGGCAATAGTTGGATCAGTATTATGATAGTAAAAAGTAAAAACCAGACTTACGAAGACTCTATTTTTTTGTCAGCCACGATTGTCTTGGCATGTATAACCTGTATAACCTCATTGAGTAGCCCCCCCCCCCACCCCCCCTCCTCTATTGAATTTATGTTGTATGATGGTGTGCATGTCCCTTATTGCATTAATTTTTGCCTAAATATCCCAAATCCACATAATTGCATCCCAGCTAAGAGAGTCTGTAGGGTCTTTCGTTATTTGCCTCCAATTAACCCCTAATGAGCTATTGCATTAATTAGATGCACCCCCTTCCTCCCAGTTCGGGAGAGTGGAAGTCATGGAATTCTTTGGGGGTAAGGGTAAGAAACAGAGATTTCTGGGGTAAGCGATTTCTAAAATGCAAGTCTTCAGAGTTTGACGCATTTTTATGACATTCTTTAGGGGTGCCAGTCCTCAACCGGGGTGGGGGTGCAAAATTAAAGGCCTCAACACAGAGACACACAGATCACCTGTAGCTACCTGTTAATAGCCCTTTTTCACGGTTAACTCTGCTCATTTGCATTACAATGAAATCTAGCATGTATGTGAGGCAATTTCGGGCTATTTTGTAGTTTTAGCCCGAAATTGCCTCGCATCCACGTTGGATAACATTGTAATGCAAATGAGAAAAATCAACCGTGAAAAGGGCTATTCATATCATACCTGACTGAAAATACCTGCGCTGAAAAGAGCCCCGTCTATAAGGATAATTGTGAAAAGACGTTGTGATAGTTATTCTGGATTTACATAATGGCGAAAATAGACTAAATGCGGACAAAAAAAATGAGACATTCTTTGTGCAAAGGCGAAAGCCAGCGGCCATTTTTTTGTGATTAGTGGGCACGCGGTTGCACAGCGGACTGCGGTATGAATGTAGTGATGTGTCAGTTCCTCGTCACTCACTTCTGTACAACTTCGAGAAAACAATAAATTTAATCCTCCAAGTTTCTGCATTTCAAAGACATGGGAAGTGCGTTTTCGTATCTTTTTAATCGTCTTCTTGGCAAAGAAGATGTCAGGATCCTAATGGTGGGCTTGGATAATGCTGGAAAAACGACGATTTTGTACCGATTAAAACTGGAAGAAGTCGTTTCAACCGTTCCCACTTTAGGTTTCAACGTGGAAACCGTTTCTTACAAAAACATAAGCTTCACAGTTTGGGACATCGGTGGACAAGACAAGATCAGAAATCTATGGAGAGTGTACTTCCAGGGAACTCAAGGCCTAATTTTTGTTGTAGACAGCGTTGACAAAGAGAGAATCGAATCAGCGAGATCCGAGCTGCAAAAACTCTTGGGCGAAGAACTGCTTGCAAACGTGGTGCTTCTTGTGTTTGCAAACAAACAGGACATGCCCGATGCTATGACCGCTTCTGAGGTTCGTGAAAAGCTTGGTTTAGTTAATAGGCGAGATAGGCCGTGGTTTGTCCAATCGTCTTGTGCTGTTAAAGGGGAAGGTTTATACGAAGGACTAGATTGGCTCGCCTCTCAGATAAAACAGAGGAAATCATGGATTTGAGATTTGCGCTCGCATAAAACAAGATGAGTATATATTCAGCTAGAGGCAAGGAGAAACAAAGACTTGACAGGGTTAAACGTATAAGATTTACATTGAAATGGAGTGTTAACAGCTCTTGAGGACGAAAGAATTGAAATAACTGAAAAGAACATTCATTTGAACAATGCAGGTGTTAATATTTTAAGTTAATTATATCTCTATCTCGAGGACATTACAATAATTTGACGAAGATTGTACAAGGTGAAAGCGTGAGTAACAACATTCTGTTGATGAAACTTAAATGGTTCTCAGAAGTAAAATTTCATTGTTTAATAATTGGAAGGTGATATGACTTGTCAACACTTTTTTGGGGCAATATGCAGCTCTCAAGGTCTTCTCTGATTTGCTGAGAAAACAATAGAACAAACAACACAACAATGGACCCTAGCCCTGAAAACAATAGAGCTGCATGATACCCAGGTCCAATGAAATTAGAGGTTGTTAAGAGCTGCATGGTATCTTACTTTTTTGGTACCAGAAAAAAAAAATAATAATTTAATAATTCATTAAGTTCAAACATAGGAAGCTTATAAAGCATGACTGAAATTTGGATGGCTTAAAGAGTCATATCAAAAACTCATTCTAATGTTGTTTTTTATGTCCGGATTTCCAAATGATTGAAAACTGATGAAAGCACAACCATCACCTTGTGCTTTGATCAGGTTAATTTCCTCTCACACCTTTTTGAAATGCTACTTGAACAGCTCAAAACATCTCTTCAGTATTGTCCAGTCTGCATTCTGTGTGAATCCTATGCAGAAGATATGCCAAAGGATTTCAAAATCTACACCAAGCAGCTATAAAACCAAAAGAATCAATCAACAAACATACGTCGGAACATGCCAAAGACTGCAATAGTACGCCAATGCTCCACAGCTTTTTGAAACCATACCGAAGATCTTCGACATAACCCACACGTAATGCAGACTGGTGTATTATTAGAGTTGGATTAAACATGATTTGATTTGCAATCATGATGTTCCGGTAGACTACTTGGAGCCCGTCTTTTCACTTGGAGTTAGTTGAACAGGCAAAATACTGGTGCATGTGCAAAGTGCTTGCTGCAAAGACGCACGATGAGCGGGTGGGGCTATTCCTGAGGGGACCATCTTTATTTTATATATACATGTAGTTGTCTAAAGATGATACTATGTCAACCCTGCAGGGAGGACTCCCATATAAAAATGACAGGGGTGATCATCTTACCTTACAGGTGGCAAAATGTATGGATTGGTACTGCTTGAGGTGAGAAATTTATTTGAGCCAAACCCACAAAACGAGAATTCTGGTACCTTTTAAGATGTCATTTTTTTTTAGAAAGGACCACCCCCCCCCCCCCCCACCCCCCCCCCCCCCCCCCCCCCCCCCCAGGTTTCAACTGCCTGTTTGGTCTGTTTGTCTGCCTGTTTGGTACAATTGCACTTTATTACTTTATTATAGTCAAGTACAAAATATAGAACCTCTGAGCTAATACAGAGAAGTGCAGTTCAATAACACACTAGTGACAATGTAATTAAATATTTAATTATACCAAATACCAATCAACTGAAAGAGGTTAGTCTATTTTACTTCATTAGTAATAATACTGACAGTTATCTATAATTTTGGAAGGACTTGCTGACTTTTTTCTTGGAAGATGCCTCCTTTGATTTTTCTTCCCTTTTCTCTTCCTTGGCCTGGATTTTAGAGTGCATTGAATGAGTAAAGTATGTCGACCTTCGGCCAGCCCCAACATCTCATGAAAGCGTGCTCCAAGAGAACCTGATACCCAGGCATCGTTTTTCAAAACACCCGAAGACTTTTTGGGCCTGAAGGCTATTTTTACAATTCAGTTTTTTTTAAATTGGCAGTGAAGTTTTTAGGTCACAAACCAGTGCAACATTTTTCGTCAACTTTAATTTTGTTTAGCTTTTAAAATCAACGAAAACTTAATCTATGCCGGTAAACAGTCGGCACATAAAGTAGCTTTTCTGGCCTGGAAAGTCTTCAGAAGTTTTGAGAATTGCACGCCAGGGTAGAGTTTTTAGCAGTTGGAGACAATATTCACTTGATCAGTTGATCAATGGGCTGTTAACATTGAGCCAGCAACATGTAATGTTCACCTGCCTTACCCATGGGGGCGCATTGGAGGGAGGGGAAGTTGGATGCAAGGGGTGGGGGGTCAGTGGATGGATTGGTGTTTTGCCATCAAGCCTATTCTTACGTTGTCCACAAATCAAAACTTCACATCAAAACAAGAAAACTCTGGAGAGTCTTGTAGATAGATACTTTTATTTACACAGGGTAACTTTCAGTAATTACAAAGGTAAAAACTGTTATTAATAGAGGCCCTAGATTTTTAGCAAACGAAGACAGGCAATTTCTTTTTACATTCAGAAGATCTCAGTTATTTTATTGCAAATTTAATAACTTCAATGTGATGAACTTATACAGCACTTGTGGTGTACTCTGATGACATTGCAAAGCTTTCTATTCTTAAATCTGCAGATTTTTTAGTTTAGACTTTTAATGTCAAACTCTTTTAATGTCAAACTCTTTGTAATTAACCGCAGGCCATGTCTTAAATTTATCCCATGGAAGATTATTTTGCTGACTGAACATTTTTATTGGAAAGTTATCCCTTGTCATTTGTGTTAAAAGATCTTCCGCTCGAGGATCTAACAAAGCATTCGTCTTTAGTTCTGAAAGAACAACCTGAAAGTTTGACAAGTCAACAAAATTAGCAGATACAGCTAAAGAGTCTTCCAAGTTTTCCACTCTGTGTGCGCAGCCATATGGAACAAAAAGAAGTTCACCAGGTTTTAAAGTACATTGCAGAGGAGTTACTCTGCTCAATAAGGGATATTTGTCTAAGTCTGGACAACTCAGGTCGACATCAAACACAAGGTCCATTGAGTCTTCATAGTGTGGATAGAGTAATGGTGTGTCATCTCTATTGAAGAATGTCCACCTACCAAAAATAAGAATATCGACTGTTATTGCTGAACTCATGGAGAGTGGCACAAACGATTGAACATTCAGTGAGCAGAAAATAAGGTGAGAAAAAAAGACGAAGAAAGTGATGGAGGAAAAGCACATGCCCATCTCCCCCCCCCCCCCCCCCCCCCCCCCCCCCCCTCCCCACATAAAAATGACTGGGGTGCCCTTTGTACCATTTAAGGGGGTTAAAATTTTTAGATTGGTGCTGTTTAGGGCGCTAAAATCTAAAATGACCACCATTAGAATTATGAGTACAGGTACCTTTTATGGTATTGAGCCAAAAAAAATTAATATGACAAAAACTTTTTGTCAGTTAACTACATGGTTTTTATTCAAAGAAATCATCTCTAACACTATCAAAAAATTGTCAGTTCGTGATGTGTTGTTTTTGAATTGGTACCTCTTTATAGGGTAAAAAATTCCATTTCAGCCACACCCATCAAATGAGATTCGGTGTTTTTTGAAAAATTCCAACAGGCACTTCTGTCATTTTTATATGGAAAAACCCCCAAACCCCGAAAACCTATTTGATATACAGTCAAACCAACCATAAGCGACCACCCAACATGCAAAGCTAAGGTGGTTTCGTACGAGAGGTGGTCGCACAAGTTCACCATGAGTACACGGAGGTTTAACTGTACTTCCGATCACCTTTTTCTGCCTTGGAAAAGTGCCATCCAAAAGTTAGAGCCAAATGCATCAACATGAAGATCACTGTGCAATCCTTTAGGTGCAATAAACAGGCTTGGCCAGCTATCCTTGTATAGAGAGTCAGGTGCAGTTCTTTGTAAGAAATTCCCAGCAAAGTATCTAGGAATCACTAGTTCTTTGGCCAGTTCAGGGGCGTGTGTTGGTAAACCCCAGTCAAACAAGTACAGAGGTTCCTCTAATGACCCCAACGAGTCAATAAAGTCGGATACTTTCATATTACAAGCAGGTTCAAGTTTTGCCCATTCTGTTGATTCTTTTACTGTTCTTTTTAGGGGAGCATTTTTGTCACCAACAACCTGTGTAACAAAGAAGAAACAATATGGTGAACAAGGATGGAAGTTAGCAGTCACCCACTCCCCCAAGGGAGTGTCAAATCTTCTAGGGCAAGTACAAATTGTGCATTTTTCTGTGTGCGATCTCTAAAAGTCACTCACCCAAATGGCAAGTACTGTCAAAATTAAGTTTCCAGCAAACAGAGCAAATGGTCTAATTAAAGCTGTGTTAAATTTAGCATTACGGTCAGACCTTTGACAGCAAAAAGTTGGCCAACAGTGGGTTGAGGGGAGCTGTTCTACACTTTAACTGAAAAATCTGCCAGGTTCAAAATGAAAAAATTTTCAGCCCTCAATTTGGTCCTTATTAAAGGGATTGTGTCCCGGCTGACATATAATATTATCATGTTTTCATGATTATGGCCAGGAGCTTGCTCTTACTGCTTGATCGTGTTAATAATAAATTAGAAAATCACAAAGATGAGAATCAACCATAAGGAACTCAGATTAGTGAATAATCTGTAGGGTGTGTGCACAATGTATGATTTCCAAGAGCTGTCAAGTTCATGGGTGGTGAGTGGCAGCTTTGCACACAGCCAAGTAAAAACATGGTTTGTAGATTTGCTTCTTCAACCAAGCAAGAAATTGAGAAATTACTGGAGGATAAAGACTCGGAAAACACAAAAAGATCGACAAAAGTTGTGAAGGAACTGTTCCAAGCATACCTTTTAAGGAGAAAAACATTCAGGAGCCGGGCGACAAAAAGGAATAAGCACAAGTGTTGAAATCTTTTTTATGTTTGTCATTTTTTTTTAAAACATGTGTAATAAAACAATTCAATAATTTATTAGATTCGGTTTTTGTGATATCCGGAACCAAGGTCTCAGTGGCCGAGGCTGATAACACTTACCTTGACCTTGATTATTCTGGATATCAAAAAAACCTCACCCAAAAATGGTTTAATCTTTGCAATATATGGGGGAGGGGACCGGTCTCCCTCAGATCCTCCTGTAGGTCAACCACTGACTGTGTTTCAGTATCTACCCCACCCCCTGTCAGGAACTACGTTGTGGGCTGGGAGGAGTAAAGAGGTGCAAAACCAAAATGCCTGACTCCCACACACTTGGTCGCGTCTTTTGACTAGCCTCAGTCTGCGGTTTTTAAAATGCAGCGCTCATTTGCCCCCCAAATACACCCGCTTTTCAGGCTATCAAATTACTTTGCATTTGTATACCCTTTATTGATATGACAAAATATGCTATCCTATATGTCAATATATAAACTTATGGTTTGAAGAAAAAAATAAAATGTAAAAAATGTGATGAATTCTACATGCATGACCAACCATGCATCAGTATTTCAAAATTCTCCCAGTTCCATTACAAGTCGTTGTGTGAGGCATTCAGGTTTGTATGAATAAGCAACTTATACACATATTTTTACTAATCACCAAGAAAGACAAAAAAATAAATAATGATAAAAATGCGATGCGGTACATTTTGAAATTTCACAAAATTCTTTTGACACCCATCACGTGACAGAGAAAATCCGCGTCCTCCTCGAGATCTAAAACATGGCCGGCGAATGGCGTCCGCTTCTATTTCACTATCTCTGTTTCCTTGTACATTTGGTCGGAGTAACATATTATCTGTCGGAGATCAAGTTGGAAAGCCATAAAACCTATGGAGGAAGGTTCAAGTTCTTGACGTTCATAAACATGTTGTTACAATTTCTTTATTTCAACATGGCGGCCGTCACGGGATTTCACGAATTTGTCAAGAAGCGAAAAAGCGAAGTGTTTGCGTCAGTCTGTGACTATACCTTCGCCTGTTTCGTGTTTCCAATCGGACTGACTGTCAGTATATTATTCTGGGCCCTGTACTTAGCTGATCCACATTCGTGTCAGACTGAAGAAGAAGCAAAGTTCATTCCCGCATGGCATAATCACTACATGCACAGCTTTCCTTTTGTCACGGCCATTTTCGAGCTGTGTTTTATTCGACACACGTATCCGCCAAGAAGGAAAGGAGTGCTGTCCGTTTTAGGATTCGGAGCAGTTTATACCGCGTGGATTCTGTGGGTTGCTTTCGCGGCCGATATTTGGGTGTATCCCTTCTTGGAAAAGATGAATTCGATTTCCATTGCTGCATTTTTCACGGGTGCGTTTTCCATTGTTTTATTTCTTTACCTTATTGGAGAGTGGATAGCTATACGTAGATGGGGGAAAGAGGTGTCTCTGGAAAAGAAAAAACTCTAGTTTATAGTATCCACGGGGAAGAAGAAGTTGCTGACTTGCGTGACAAACAGAAGAACTTTGCGTGACACATAACAATGTGCGTGACATTCAATTTCATTTTGTTTGCAAAAATGTTGGTTTTCAAAACAGGCATTAAAATTAATAAACCGAAACAAAAGCCAAACAATAGGGGAATCTTTGCTGAAGTCATTGTTTACATAAATATGAATATGAATTCACTTCAAAAGTTGAAAGAGCTTGTTAAACTTAGTAATCTATGCAATTTTCAGCTTTTTTCATGCAATATTTAAAGAAATATCTGCTATCAAAAACTGCAAAATTGTTGGGTGGCAAAAGCGCTAATGAGCCATACATTCTTTGTAAAATTTTGAGTTTTTAATACAGCATTGCATGAAGTGTATCTAGTTTATTGGGCTCAAATTTTCAGAGAAAGCTAATTGTGCTATGCCCTTTCAATATTCAGAGTTGATTTTTTGTAGGTAGGTTAGAGAACGAGGCGTATATGCTAATGAGGCAAAAGTGGTAAACAAAGATTCCCCTATGGAACACCTATGCATACATGCATAATTTAATGATAGGGTGTAATCTTGAATGAAAATTAAACTTGTACACATCAGTGATTTGATTATTTAAGCTATTTTATGTTTAGAGTTGGATCAACAGGGAGCTTTCACTTTTATCATTTATTTTGTGTACATATTTTATTTTTTTGACGTACAACATCTACCTGTATTTTGCTATTTATTTTGAAGCAACTGAAAATTGGTTAAAATTTTAGAAAACTTATAATAACTAGAAGCAATTTATAATCGAATATTTTGTAATGATAGTTTGCTTTAGACACGTCATTCACAGGGCTGTCATTGAGTTGTTCCAGAAAATCTCCCTACCCCTCCCATGGAAAGTATTTTGGTTGGGAAATTTCTGGAAATTCCAATTTATTCCAAATTCCTGATAATAAATAAAAACTTTGGCTTTTGAGACCCCCCTCAGAATTTTCAATAACTTTCCATGGGGGAAGTTTGGATATTTTCTGCAACCACATGCTTGTTGTCCTTTAATCATTTCACTCCGAGAATCAATTATGGAGATATGTAATCAGGGTTTGAGCCAGGATTTCATGAGTGGGGGACAATTTGTCCCTTCATCAAAAGTTTTGAGGGACATTTTTCATTTCAGAGGGCCAAAAACTGTTAACACAATGTTTATTTTTCAAATTTATTCATTTTTACATATCATCTAAACAGACTAAAGGACTGTACAGTAGATATAGGCAATGTAGGAAAAGATGAAATGTAATCACTACTTGGGCAGCTGTAATGGCAAACAATGAAACATAAAAAAATATCAACTTGAGTAAAATAGAGTCATAAATCTTGTTATTTGTCTCTGTTTTCTTATATACATGTATCTGATTAATGATAAAGTAAGCAGCAGCTGATCATACAGAACAAAGGAATTTAACTGCAAAAACAACAGGATCAACAACTATATATCTCTTTTGAGACCCCCCTCAGAATTTTCGATAACTTTCCACGGGGAAGTATAGATATTTTCTGGAACCACATGCTTGTTGTCTTTTAACCCTTTCACTCTGAGAATCAATTATGGAAACATAATCATAGTTAATAAAGTGCAATGGTTATGAAACCTGACAGATGTCTTTGTTCGATGTTTTTGTTATCGTTTTTCAGCCTTGACTGTGCACAATCACAATAGATGTTGAACTTTTGTTTGAGAAACTGACCAATAGAAATGGTGCGATTAAGTTATTTAGTCAGCGTGTGATCAAAAAACAAAAGATCTGCATGTTTAAGTACAGTTCAACATAAATAAATTTTTATTGTAGCTCCTTTGTTATCGCCCTTGAAGTCTGCAAGGTTTCATAACCAGTCCTTCGATTAACTATGATGTAATGTAATTTTAACTTTTGAATCTTTTAATGGAATCCCTTGGTGTGACCATTTAAATGAAACCTCACTGGTAATTTTGCAAGGTACTATTATTTTGTTTTAAATTATTTTACAAAATTAAGTTTGCGATTTATCAAAATTCAAGAAAAATCACTTTAAAAGGGTTAGTCATTTTCAAGCTTTGAGTTGCAAGTCATCTCAACCCCAGTTGCCAGTTGCCAGTTGCCAGCCACTACAAACAGCCGTGCGCATGGGACATGTTCTATGAATGGAGTTGGACTGAGTCCCAAAACGTGTTACTTGGTTGGGCACCTGACGGAAAAGATGGAGAAGGAGACTGAAAGCTACTTGGAGGCAGACTGTCCTAACAGAAATAAAGGGATAGGGTTGGCATCGTGGGGTGAAGCCTGACTCGTCCCCAGTCATCTCTCTTTAGAGTTACAAGATCTGGGGATGATGGGAAGGAGGAAAGCAAGAGAGAGTCTTCCCTCCTTCCTCTTTCCCATCATCCCTTGCGCTCCCCCCCCCAACCCCCACCATGCTTTTTTTTGTTAATATTAATAGGAGACTGAGAGACAACTGGGGAAGAATCAGGGGTGAAGCGACAGTAATTGCAAGGTTAAGTTAACTCGCAATCAGGTCCTATTTTTGTTTCTATTGAAATTTAAATTTAAGTCTGAATGCCGAAAAAGAACTGACAAAGACAGTCAGACATTTCGGGGATAACCCCTTCATCAGTGTTTGTATTACTTTTACGAGACAAACGCTCGTGCACACGTACAATTTGTTGTGTGTACGCTATTCAAAAATATTCAAATAAAACGCGAATTCGAGCGCGCGCGGTTAATCGCGCATAAATGCGACAGAGAATAAAACTTGAAGCCAATGTAGCCTCATGGAAAATTAGAATTTAAAGTCAATGTTAATTCCACGAGGCGCCAAGGTCTTGTGTAGAAAGATTAGCCTCATTTCTTCTCTCTGTCGTGTGGCAGTTGCTCCCATGACTTTCTTTATCACCGACACCGAAATGTTGTTGATTGAGTGTCCCGGTTGGTTGAAATGTTCGGCAACGGGGAATCCTCCGTTGCAATAGCGTTGGCTGTGATTGTAGCCTTCCACAGAGTGGAGGTGCTTGCCGAATCTGTCTGCGAGCCGACGACCAGTCTCCCCAATGTACAAAACTTGACAGCGGGTACAAATGATGGTATAAATGACACTGGTCGTGGTGCAGCTATGGCGTCCTTTGAGGTGTATGATTCCGTTCGTGTGGTTGATATTGGAAGTCCCTCCAGTGAAGGCACATGTCCTGCATCTTGCTCGTTTGCAAGGAAATGTTCCAGCTTGTTCTTGGTCCGGGTGCGATGAAAAGGTGCTGTGAACCAGGATGTCTCGAAGATTGGTATCCCGCCGATAACCGCACATGGGCGTGGTGAAAATGTCCTTTGTTCGAGGATCGTCGGTCAGAATACCAAAGTTCCTTAACAGGATTTTCTTGACATCCTGATTCTTTGGGTGGTAAGTTAGTACAAGGCGAACCCTTTCAGGTCTCTCAGCAGATGCCGGGTATCCTGACCTCTCTAGGGCACTCTGACGGCTGATGTTTGCTGCCTTTGTTTGACCGGCTGCAACTACCTCGCTTGGGTAGCCTCTCGCCTTGAAATAAGACGCCATCTCGTTAGATTTGGTGTTGTAGTCCTCCTGGTCGGAACAGATGCGACGCAGGCGAAGAAATTGACTATACGGGATGGCGTTCTTGCAAGGAGGAGGGTGAGATGACCCGTAGTGAAGGTAGTTGTGAGTGTCCGTAGGTTTATAGTGGATAGAGGTTGTTATCTTGTTCTCAGTTATGGAGAGGCGGAGGTCTAAACCACGACCAGTGTCATTTATACCATCATTTGTACCCACTGTCAAGTTTTGTACATTGGGGAGACTGGTCGTCGGCTCGCAGACAGATTCGGCAAGCACCTCCGCTCTGTGGAAGGCTACAATCACAGCCAACGCTATTGCAACGGAGGATTCCCCGTTGCCGAACATTTCAACCAACCGGGACACTCAATCAACAACATGTCGATGTCGGTGATAAAGAAAGTCACGGGAGCAACTGCCACACGACAGAGAGAAGAAATGAGGCTAATCTTTCTACACAAGACCTTGGTGCCTCGTGGAATTAACATTGACTTTAAATTCTAATTTTCCATGAGGCTACATTGGCTTCAAGTTTTATTCTCTGTCGCATTTATGCGCGCTAAGCGCGCGCTCGAATTCGCGTTTTATTTGAATATTTTTGAATAGCGTACACACAACAAATTGTACGTGTGCACGAGCGTTTGTCTCGTAAAAGTAATACAAACACTGATGAAGGGGTTATCCCCGAAACGTCTGACTGTCTTTGTCAGTTCTTTTTCGGCATTCAGACTTAAATTTAAATTTCAATATTATCATTAACCGTGAGTGCCACGCAGCAAAAAACATTTTAATTTATCCTATTTTTGTTTCACTTGGTAAACCATTCCCGCAGGAAACACATGGTGAGCAACCACATAAGAGGAAATATGCGCATTGCTGAAAGTGGGCCTGATTGCAGGTTGGGGTTAAGTGGAGGCAACTCTTTAGCAGCCCTATTTCCCTCCCGGTGAAAAGGTTATTGCAAAGTTAAAGATAGCAATAGTCAGTTATAGTTTTTGTTACATTTTACTGCATATGTATTTTTAGCTTTCTTGAACCTATGAAGCAAACTGATGAATGATGATATGTATTTCTTATTGTGCGACTGTCATGTCATTTTACATTATAAAGAAAAGAGAACACGCAAAATATCCGAGCATAATTACACAGTAGACTGGTGTATTATGCCAATAAAATTATCCTGATTTGAAGACTCTGAAGCTATTACATATTTCAGTGAAATAATAAATCCCTTATTTGATGATTTAACAGATAAAACTTGCAGACAGTTTACTCATTGCTCGCATTTTTTCTCGCCCCTGCAGAGCTAAAAAAGTACTACACAACTCGTAAAATATCTGTTAAATCATCAAATAAAGTTTTAGTTATGGTATGAGTGAAATAAATAGAGATCATTCAGCGAAAAGTTCTGTGATACAGCTAAGTATTTTTTTACGAAAGACTTGAAAATATAAAAACCCTAACCCTTGCCCCTCCCTCCCTTAGGAATGATGCATTACCTCTTTTATGTGCTGAAAGTTCCAAGGAGCAGAAGTCATAGTCTCCACAAGTCCTGTGACGATAACAGGGGTACCAGTCATACTGTACTCTAACAGGAAATCTTTGACACTTAGCGAGCTGTAATGACGCCGTTCTACCTGCAAAATATAGTTAAACCTCTAGTAAGCAACCACTCAAAATGCAAAGCCAAGGCGTTTGCTTATGGGAGGTGGACGCTTACGAAAGATCTAGACCACAGGGGGTCTTAACTTTGAATCATATGAAACTATAGTTATTTCAATGTACAAAGCACCTATCAATGTAAAATATTATGCACTTATTGACTGAGTGGGAGGACCGGACGGGAAAATATTTAGCTTGAGGTCATGGCGTACGGTCTGAGTGCAGCGAGGTCCGTGCGCCATGATGGACAGCCAAATATTTTCCCATCACTTTACTTACTTTTGGGGGGGCTCACTACTTTTGCAGGGCTTACTACTTTCAGGATTCATTAGCAAACACATAGAGGGGGATTGTTACTTTCAGAACTTAACAAGATTTCTTTTATATCAAACTCCCCTAAAAGGAGCCTGTTAACAGACTAACAATGAATGTAAGCAATAAAGATTGATAAAAGAACTCAAGAAACTCACCTCTACTGGTGAAGGCATCTTATACTCAAGAGGAGGCTGTTGCAAACAACGCTCTTGAATACATGTTCTTTTATCCTCAAGATCTTTACCTCGCTGTACTTTTAAATGAAGCCAAGCTATATTCTTATCACAAGGATCCAGCTTTGCAGCAGTGTTCAGACTGTTTAGCGCAGAGGAAGTGTCTTGCAGTATGTCATGATATGACGCTAATGCAGCATGAAGAATGGCACTCTTAGGATCCAAAGCTATTCTTTTCTTTAAATCATCAATCTGCTGCTTTAAGAATGCATTTCCACCTGGGAGACTGTTGAAATAAAAGTGTTTATTGCAGGTCTAAAAACCTGAAATTAAAATATTTTATATTGGAGAAGGGTACTATTTATGCACTATATATGGAGGTCAGTACAGCCTTTATAGTATTGTTTTTGAGCTGAGGAATACAGGGGTGTGGGGGGGAGGGGGGGGGGGGGGGTGGTGGATCTACTGGACAAAAGTCCGGGGGGGGGGGGGGGGGGGGGGGGGGAGGGTACTCATATATAAGCTATATAGGCATGTGCCACTGTGGGAGGGTATGGCTTTCAAGCAGTTTACTCTGGGATAGGGTATAGAAATCAGAGAGTTTTGGTCTAGAATAGGGTATCATTTATCGGGAAACTGATCAGTGGTATGAAGAATTTAGTCTGGAACAGGAATTGAAACGCGGAAGAGAAAGAGCCTTCCCTAAACGGAAATAAAATCATCGCGGCAACATTGTTGATAGATAGTTTTCATCTAAAACACTATTGCTACAGTTTATTATTAGTTCTAAAACTAGCAAGTCTGAGATAGGGTAGGGATTTTCAGTGTCTAGTCTAGTATAGGGTTGCAAAATCAGCTGAACATGGTCTGGTATTGGGTAAGGGTTTTAGAGTCCCAGCGGCACACCCCCACCCAAAAATATACAGAGTACCCACCCCCACCCCCCAGGGACCAAAGTCGCCCAGAATTCTGTTCAATCAATCCAACCCTCCAATGCTTAAAAAGAAGCACTCACACAAAGCCATGCTGAGAATCGCAGCACATCAATCAAAAATCCAAATGAGACGATTTCAATGGTGAGGTCAGAAAATTAACCCTTTACTCCCTAAGGCAAATGCCACTTTTTTCCAAATTGATAAGGAGTAGCCCTATGTCCATGTATGATATACCATTTTAAAGCTATTGATCAGTGTATTTCATAAAACATATCAGCATCTGTGAAGGAAGTTATGGTTTTGATAGAAATCGGTTTTTAAGGTAAAAATAAAAAAGTTCAATAACATCGTACTCTTCATATATATTAGTTACACTCTTAAACTATAGCTCATTTTAAAGCATTTAATTTATAGATTAATATGAGATAAGTCTAAGTGTCTAAGGTAAGAAATGTTGAAAAGTTGTAGGGATGGTCAACCATGCCATGTATAGGAGGGGTCATGATTTTATGCCTTTGTTGGGTAGATCTTTACAAGATGATTTTGGTGGCAAAAATTCATAGAAATCTACCACATATTGAGCAAGTTATGGCATTATGTGCCAATTGGCACTCTTAGGGAGTAAAGGGCATTGCACTTTTATACACTTCACTAAACAACTTTAAAATCGTCAAATAAATTGTTTTCAAAATTGGATTTCTATAAAATCCACGTTTATGACAATTATGCCTTCAAGCATTTTACTGTAGCAGCCTTGAAACAATTTCATTGTAACAAAAGCTACCAAAGTCTTTGTAGAATCCTGGAGATGGTCTTCCCTCCTGCCTTTTCATTTCTATTTTAAAAATTAATACTGGTGAAAAATTTACTTTTCAAGGTGTCTTTTCTGAGTCTTTGTCATAACTTTTAACTTATTAATATTTGTGGCCGGCCATCTCAAATTTGTGTTGTATGTGTTGACAGCCACGAATAAACAGAATACACATACATATTTATTTTCAGACTGCTTTTTGTCCCATAACACTTTTTGGATCGTAAAAGTGGATAAAACTTTTAGTAATAAGTGTGTGAAATTTAAATCTGGAGTGAAATTTAAATCTCAATTGGACATTCCTCGATTGAAATATTCAAGTTTTCATAACAATTTTAAGCTTGCATGGAAAAGGTTAGTTAGCTGACAGTGTATATTTTGCATTAAGGCTTTTAAATTCAACATAATGAAATGGTTTACATCACAGAAAAAAAGAATATGGGGCACTTCTGAAAGGTTCCCAAGGGAGTGAGACAAGTCCAAACCAGGAAACTTGGCTGGGAATTCCCTGGTTGGGACTTGTCTCACTTTGCCAAATTTGGGAATTTTGTGGGTGTTCTATAAATACCGTCAGAAATCCCAAAATGGGAATACGGTATTTTTTCCTGTGTCTGTTCCATGACCATCGTATCGGTTATCCAACATTACTGAAATTCAAGCCAACCAAATGCTGGAGGGGACATGTCCTAACCCTAACCCTAACCCTAACCCTAGCCCAGAACATAATCCCCTAAAAGTCCAATGACCCAGAACATAATCCCCCGAAAGTCCCTTTTCTCTCTGCATAAAAACCTTACACTTTTTGCTGAGCCCAAAAAACGTCTTCACTAAAATCTTTCACATAAAAAAGTCAGCACAAAATTTCTAACCTAAAAAAGGTCTTTGCACCTCACCATCACTACTGTACCTGAGCACCCCCCCACCCCCCCCCCCCCCCCCCCCCCACCCCACCCCCTCCCCGAGCTAGAAGAAAGGCTCTTGATGACTCTGTTGGAGAGGGCATTGTAGACAAGTTCGACTGAAAATGATTCACCATAGGCTCCCTCTCCCTCCCTAGTTATTTGGAGTGATATCTAAAAATTAATGTTGCCATATGGATAAAAATTGAGGTGCTGTTTACTCACCTTGACACACGCTTTAGCGGTTTTAGTGACAAGGGATATGCTGAACTTGCAAAATACCTTACATCCTCTATTAAGCCTGCCTCTCTAATAACCCCCCCACCTCCCTTCTTCACAACCAAACAATAAATGGCAGACTGTATTCGTATACAGTACTCGCAAGCTTTGGGGAAAATATAACCAGTACTGCTACTAAAACACAGTCGTAGTTACGAATCATCAAAGTTTAGTTTATGGATGTTTATTCACATACAGGAAGTTTGGATGACATCCCTGGTCGCTAAATTATAATAAGCCCCCCCCCCCACCCGCAAACACACTTGAAATAAATAAGCCACCAGGGGGGCTTGAGAAAGGGTAGGGGACACTCAGCAATCTACAAAATGACATTATTAAAACCCTCCACCTCTCCATCTCCGTCCCTCCTCCCCCCCTCCTCCCCTCCCCTCCCCCCCCCCCCCCCCCCCCCCCCCCCCCCCCCCCCCCCCCCCCCCCCCCCCCCCCCCCCCCCCCCCCCCCCCCCCCCCCCCCCCCCCCCCCCCCCCCCCCCCCCCCCCCCCCCCCCCCCCCCCCCCCCCCCCCCCCCCCCCCCCCCCCCTCCACCTCCACCTCCTCGCCATAAAAACGGACAGAGCCTCCAACTTTATACACAAACACATACCTTGCAACATATCTCAATAGCGTATTTGGATTATCTGATTTTGGTAGCCTCGTTAAATCGTTTTGTTGTTGTGATTTTCTCCACCATCTTGCGAGAGCAGGACGAGCCCACAACACACGTTCACTCCCTGCATCAGCTGGCCAACAATTCTCTCTTCTTTGCCTTCCTACACTTACACGTTCCTCGTGATCAATTTTTGGTCTTTTTCTTCTTGCCAATTTTTCAGATTCACTTCTTTCGTCCACCGGAGGCCATTCGATGAGGTATTCTCTTTCATCCTGCGGATAAACACGATTATCTTCTGTTTCTTGAAAAGATCTAGAGACACCACCGGGAAGCGCCATCTTGGATCGAAACTAGAGTCCAGGTCATCACGGTATGCAAGAGGAACTGGAGGCGCGGGAGTTCGCGATTTTGATATTGATATTTGAGGGTTGTGATGCATTGTATGTGTTTGTTTGTTTTCACATATTTTATTTCGCTCCCTTCCCCAGTCATAACTTCATATAATTCATATCCCCCCCCTCCATACCCCCACTTATAAAAACAGTGATCTCTGCACCGAACATCCTCAGAACCATTTTAACCTGTTCGCCTCAGAGATGTCCGCCTTGTAGTCCTTAAAGAGAGTTTAGTCGAAGTAGATTCATAAATCAAAGGCATTAAATTGTGCCGTTCACTCACTTTGATGGAGAGTTTTCCCAACTTGCCTTAAAAATTAAACAACGTTTTTACATTCTTAAAATTTTTCTTTTTCTTTTACTGCGTTAACAGTAGACAAATTCGGCTAACGCATTGTTGTACCCAATTCAAACCTTCCGGGAATAAGATTTTTTGTTCACAATATTTCCATATAATTTCCATGTCAATGCTTCATTGATATGGAAATATGACGAACAAAGAGTTCTAATCCCAAAAGGTTTGAATTGGGTACAACAATGCGTTAGCCGAATTTGTCTGTTCACCTGAACTGATTTGAATTCAAAGTAAAATGAAAGCTCCTATGAGCCAACTCGTGACTATGGAACGCTCTTTTTATATATGGTGGACCGGGAGTCATTTGTAAAAATTCAAATAAATCAAATTTCGTTTCGGTTCCGAAAACGATGAATTAAAAAAAAACATGTCTTAGCGTGACACAAATACGCAGTGTTTTAATCAAGAGAGAGAACTACATCACAAATGACAGCGAAACATCGCATTTTAATTTTAAACAAACATTTACCGTGCTGTAGCGCTTCCTAAAGCGAATGATCACAGTTTATCATCGTTCCACATTTGTTGCTCAATGTCGAATGATGTTAAAACTTGTTTAATGAGTAGAAAACACATTTAACATTTTAAAACTTATTTGCATGTGAATGAAAACTCATTTTCATATGAAAGGTTTCGCACCTAGCCTCGCTTTGATAGAGAGGCTAAAGACAACTCGGAAATGGCCAATTTCTTTTGTTTTCAGCACGAACTGCACGTGCTATGCTTCAACTTTTTGGCAATTTGCATACGGTGCACATTTGTATGCGAACACACAATGCTACGTCCTAGCGTTCCTACATGTACTCTGAATTCCATTGTACCATTCTAACAAAGGAGACTTGAATAATTACACCCCGGTGAGGCTGAGCCTGTGCATAAAAGAGTATTATGGTATTTTCGGAGTGGCCAATTTGCAGTGTTCAGTCGAACCCCGCTTTACGGACATCCGCTTAACAAGGACACCACGTTATTACGGACAGTTGCCTTGGTTCTGGCCGAACGCCCATAAATTTTCTCTAAAATTTACCCGCTCAATACGGACAACAGACAGTTTATCTTGTCCCGATTAAAACAATCTCAATATGATGTGGTTATTTCTAAACGACTAAAATGTTTTTAAATGCGCCAAGTCAGTCAGCTACAGATATACTATCAGCTATCAAGAACGTTTGTCTAATCATAATTTTTTAAGTGTCTTAGTGGAGTTACATGCGGTAATTTACTGTATTTTTTAGTCATTCCTGTGAACTTCCTTAATACGGATACCTTTCCGTGGTCCCTCCGGTGTCCGTATTAACGGGCTTCAACTATATGTATTTCCCATGGGCATACGCATCATTACCATGCTTGGCATTCGCAGTTTTTGCCTATTTATACCACTCCTTGATTCGTGCTATTCACTTGACGCCAATCAGCCATCCTACAACTTTGCTCGGGGTAATTTTACCAGTTATGACCGACGAAGCGTAGGTTAACGTAGCAGCGATTCGAAAGGACTTCGACCAATTTAAGGATTTTTTACTAGACCAGCTTCGTCAGCATAAAACCGAATTGTCCGCTCAATTTAGTAAATCTAGCGAGGCAGCAGATTCCGCTTTCCAGATATCCAAACAACTGAAATTGGGTGCGTCACATTCAAGTACTCCGGCAACGAGAAGAGCTACAAGTTCAACTCCCCGGTTATTGACAAGTTACAATATGCGCTTATCGCCAGAACAGCCGAAGAAAAGGAACTATTAATACGCGAAGCTATCGATCGCTTGGAGAAAAGGAACCATAAAATCAGAATTGCAGACTCCTCCGAGGCCGGTCGGTTAACGGTGAAACACTACGAGAGTAACACTGTCGCATTGAGTCCCGAAGACGACAAGAAAATTCGTACGGCGGAGAAGGAGGCGCCACGTGAACTGGGCCGCAATAGGATCAAACGTAATGTGGAGCGATCTCAGGGCAGAAGTTTGCAATATCCTTCATACGGGGTCCGTTACGCAGGACAAGGAAGCTCGTCCAGGTTTTTCAACCAGCCCTCGCAGTTCAGACAGCCGAACTAACCAAGGGAACACTGTCATTTCTGCAGAAATTCCCGGCGTTGGTGGCGCGAATGTCCCAGTCCGTCTTGTTAGATTCAATCCCATTGACAACACCAGTAGCACAGCCGCAAGTACCTCTTCGCCTTATACGGCCGCCCGGTCATGATGGCAGCAGGCAGTTTGCGGACGTCTCTCAAGAATTTTCTAGAAATTTTCGCAGTAGTACTATCGAGGAGGAATTGGACGCTTTAATGACAGATAAGTGTAACAATGATTTGCTCGAATTTTTTAGGAATAACTTGCATGAGTACGAGCTGCGACGCCTATTGTCAAAGGGCGTTTACGAGCGCATATTCAATTTTGGATAGATATTGGTGCACCCGAATGGGTTTTGGGTGTCATTAAGCATGGTTATTTTATTCCTTTTGAGGCAACACCTTCTAGCATTTATTTAGGTAATAACAGGTCGGCCAAAAGTCACCCCTTTTTTGTGCCTCAAGCTGTTTTAAATCTCCTTGAATTAGGTCTGATCACTGTAATGTTTTCTCCCCGACCGTCGTCAATCCGCTTACCGTTTCTTTCCAATTCGGAGGGCAAGGGAAGGATTATTCTCGATTTGCGCCACGTCAATAAATACGTTCCGAAGGCTAGGTCTCGTATGGAGAATTGGAGAGTTTTCATGCAGTACATTGCCCCGGACGGGTTTTTATTTTAATTCGATATGAAGTCAGGATCCCATCATATAGACATTGCTTACCCACATCAACAGTTTCTGGGGTTTTCGTGGCCTCTCAATTCATCAACCGACAGATTTTTCTGTTTCAACGTGCTACCTTTCGGTTTGTCTTCCGCCCCTTATCTTTTAACCAAATCATTCCGTCCACTCGTAAGGCATTGGAGAGCCCAGGTTTTCATTTCGTTTTGCATTTGATGACGGCGCGTGTTGTGAGATAGATTTGCCTTCTGCTCGCTTCGCTGCCGAGATTATTCGTTCCGATTTGGCTAAGGCCGGAATCGTCGCTAATAGCAGCAAATCTTAATCTGGGTTCCAACTCAGGTTATGGAATGGCTGGGTTTAATATGGGATCTTCGGGAGGGTCTAGTTCTGGCCATCCCGCCGGCCAGGCTTTAAAAGCTTCTTGATTCATTGCAATCACTTAGGAATCATTTGCTTCACTTCGCTCCGCGTTTTCTTGCCTCCGTTGTGGGAAAGATGGTTTCGCTTGCGCCAGGAGTGGGGAATGTCAGTTTACTCATGTCTAGGTTTTTACAATCTGCTATTAGTTTTTGGGATTCTTGGGATAACCTAACTTCCTACCAATTTTACCTCCAGTGTTCGGCCGAAATTGACTTTTGGTCACGCAATTGCTCCAAATTGAATGGCAAGGTATATTCAATATTCTCCACCGGTCGTGATTATCCATTCCGATGCCAGCGATTTTGCATGTGGAGGTCACGCATTATGCCTAGATTTTCACGAATTTGAGCTGTTTTTGCAAGCCTTTTCCTCTATTCAGACGAAGCAAGACAGCAATAGCAGGGAATTGTTAGTTATTATTTATGGCCTTAAGTCTTTTTGATCTTTCATTCAAGGCAAATTGCCAAGGTTTACACCGACAGCAAGAACGCAGCTATTATCTCCCACAGGGGTTGCACGTCGTCTCACCGTCGTCACGATTTGGCATTACAAATTTTTCAGTTTTGTGTCCTTCACAATATTTCAATCGAAGTTTCTTGGATAGCAAGATTGATGAATGATTTTGCTGATCCATGAGCAGGATTGTTGATTACGACGACTGGTGCGTGTCTGGTGAATTTTTCGAGTACGTCAGTTCAATTTTCGGACCTTTCACAGTCGATCGCTTTGCATCTTCAGACACAGCCAAGTGTCATAGATTTTATTCTAAATTTTGGTGTCCAGGATCAGAAGGCACGGACGCGTTGAGAAAACAATTGCCTCGCACCTCGGGTGTACTTAATTTCACGTACTATTTTGCACCTTTAGTCTTCTAGAGCGGTTAGGACTTTATTAGTTCCCAAGTGGCCCTCGGCAGTATTTTGGTCTATTTTGTTTCCGACGCACGGGTTTCGTTTTTCAGTTAAGCAGGTACCGGAATTCGTTGATCCGACGGGCATTTTTGCTTTATCGCAAATGATACCATTTTTTCTCTGTTTAGATTTAGATCTTCGGTTTCAGTCGTGCGACTTGACGCTTCATAGCGGATCTCATTGATTTATGGTGCATGTGTGCACAGTTTACTAGGATTCCAATTTCGCGAAGCGTTTTTCAGTTATTGTTCGTATTCCCCAATGGGGTTTTGCATTCCGCCAAGGGCGATGATTGTCTTTTTTGGCTTACAGGAAGGTTTTTCAATTTTATTTCGCGATTTATCACGGTTTTTTGTCCAGAGGTTCGGTGTACTTGTTTTCGCATGATGCGATTATCATTCCTCCAAGGGAGATGTTGCACGCATTGTGATTTAATTCCGCCAAGGGCGATGCAGTGTCATTTGTTTAGCACACAATTGTAGTACCGCCAGTTGGCGATGGTTGACACGTTGACAAGTAGCTGAGTGCTTGTGGTTGTTTGAGCAGTGGTTATTGTAACACAAAGTTATCCAGTAAATTTTCTTAGAGCCATAGAGGCCTAGAAGGTCCACGGCGTATTTTCTTGCTAATTGATTTTCTGATTTTGCGTTCTTCTTTTCACAATATTTCTATTTACGGGAAATAGTTTTCCGATTATATACATAATTATTTCTTTACAAATCATTTCAGAGATCTTTCCAGTCCGGAGTTGTGGTCCTTAGCAAGAAAGATCCCTTCAGTCCTTGCCGGCAGCAGAGCTTCGTCAACTACAAAAGGATACCTCTCTTACTTCAGGAAATGGAAAGCTTGGGCTTCGCTTTTTCCCGAATGCAAGTACTTCCCAGCGGATAAGACTCGTGTTGCTTTATATTTACTCAATTTATTGCAATCGGGCTATTCGTATTCTTCCATCACGTCAGTCTTCTACGCAATTAGTTTTTTCCATAATTCCTGTGCTGTACTCTGAGATCCTTGTGATTCGAAGTTTCTGAAGCTCGTCCTCAAAGGTTGCAAAAGGCCTGTTTCTAGCTCCATTTCGCATAGGAATAGATTGCCTATCTTGCCCGACCATCTTCATAAGTTAGTTTCTCAATTTGCATCGTTAGACGCTAGTTTATCTGACATAAGGATGTATGCTTTTGTTTAGTCGACTTTTCGGCTTTTCCTCGTTATGACGAGGTTGGTAATATTAAGTGCTGTGATGTAAATGTTAGAGATCAGTATTTTTACCTGTACATACCAAAGGGTAAGACCAATCAGTATTATGAGGGATCGACTAGATCGTTCGCTAAGACCGGTAAGCTTACTTGTCCTTACAGTATGCTCGTTAGTAGGCACAACTAGCCAAGGACGACGCCAATTCAAGCGAATTTGTATTTAGATCTTTAGGGTTCAGTAAGAGAAAGGGCCATTTTCCTCGGCCTGGTACAAAATTTTCTTATTCGAGGGCTAGAGAAGTTGTATCACTTAAGCTTAAAACGATAGGGCTCGAAACGTCAAGGTTTGGTGTACATTCTTTAAGAATCGGCGGAGCTTCTACCGCTATCAATAATGATTTACCCGATCGGGTTGTTAAGAATCGCGTTGGATGGAAGACTTATAGGGCCAAAGGCTTATATCGTCGTGACGGCTTTAATCATCAGTTGATGGTCACTCTTACCATAGGCATTTAGTCATTATCCCATTAAAGTATCTCTTATCCCCCAGCTTTGTGTTTGAGATGGCTGGTCGGCTCCCTCCAATTGTCTGTAGTGTTTACATGGGAAATGTGTTCTATTCGGCTGAGCGCAGCGATAGAGAATAGAAATGTATTTCCCATGGGCATACGCATCATTACCATGCTTGGCATTCGCAGTTTTTGCCTATTTATACCACTCCTTGATTCGTGCTATTCACTTGACGCCAATCAGCCATCCTACAACTTTGCTCGGGGTAATGTTTTGCATACTACATGTATGTTTTTGTACCGCTATAAACAGTTATTTTCAACCTTTAAACTCCAGAGGTTAAGGTGGTTCTGCATTGGTTTGGAGAATATGTTTCCAGTTTTTTCTCCGAATTAGGAGTTTTTCCACTGGTTTTTCGCATCCGGCTTAATCACCGCTCTAACGTTAAGTATATTTCAATTTTTCGTACCATTTACAATTAATACTGTCTTTAAAACAGGCTTCCCTTACGGGGGCCATGGTTTGCGATGTGCTTACACAGACAGACATTGTAATAGTTTTACTTTACTGTTAATAAAATGGCTGGTCCAGATGGCTGGTCGGCTCCCTCCAATTGTCTGTAGTGTTTACATGGGAAATGTGTTCTATTCGGCTGAGCGCAGCGATAGAGAATAGAAATATAATTCAGAATTTCACCATTTTCAGTTGATGTCAATAGAACAAATCAACATATATTTACCGTGGAAGTCAACGAAAATATTCGACCGCTTATTAAAATGGCATTTAATACGAAATTAATATAACTGTTATAACGCACTCTACAGCTATTGCAACCTGAATTAAAGCTATAGTGTCACGGGGGGTTGGTGTGATAAATTACCACAAAATGTAGCAAAATAACAACAACAACAAGTAGCTTTGTTTGCATGACTATAAATCCTTACAGTATCGCAAAAGCATTACAACATCACAAAATGAAATTACAATAATATAATATAGAAAGGAAAAGTATAATTTAGATACATCAGTCTCTGGATTGATAATTTGATTATTGCGGAGAACTGAGCATGAAAGTATGAATTTCACCAATAGGCCATTTCCGAGTTGCCTTCAGTCTCTCTATCAAAGCGAGGCTAGGTGCGAAACCTTTCATGGGAAAATGAGTTTTCATTCACATGCAAATAAAACGTATTTGCATGTGAATGAAAACTCATTTTCATATGAAAGGTTTCGCACCTAGCCTCGCTTTGATAGAGAGGCTAAAGGCAACTCGGAAATGGCCTATTGAATATTTACAAAATTAAATAATTACGAGAGTTCATTAATTCATTGGTAACTTCTGAAGGAGATAACTGTTTTATATTTGGCAGGTGATACCCTATTTTCCTGTAAAATCCGTGCCTAAGAATTGAGTATTTAGGACAGTGATAAAGAAAGTGAATTTCATCTTCAATGTCATCAGATCCACAAGTAGGGCACAGTCTCAGTCTACCATCTCTCGTGAAAAACTGTCGATAGGTGTCTCTAGTCATAGGAGGACTGGGTCCGAATGAGTTGCAACTTGAAAATTTAGCCTAGTTAGTTCCATATTTTCATCTCTATTCTATCCGTTGAAGACAACAGGACGGTTGTCGAAAGCTCATTCCATATTTTCGTTTCCAAAATCAGGGGCTAGAACAGACCATGATTTTCCTCTCTTTCAAGAATTGATTGATTTCTTTCCCTTGATGTTTTCGTATTGTTTTGTAAATAAGTTCTTCAGTGTAGCATACACCTTATTCCAAAATAGCGGCCATTTTATTATTCTTTTATTTACATGTAAATTAGCCCTCTTGGCCTCGTCAGCATGTGCAAAATACAAAAGAATTTTCAAGTGAAAATGAGGCCATGAGGGCTAATTAACATGCATATAAAAGAATAATAAATTGGCCGCCATTTTGGAATAAGGTGTATAGTTTTTGACCAAAAAGGTCCAATTTCCCGTGACACTGTGATTGGCTAAAAATTTCGCGCCACTTTATCAACCAATCAGAAGTAAAACCAAAACCTATCGTGACTTGCTCACACGCGTTTTCCCGCCCTTGGCGCTGACTACATGTATTTACTTCGAGTTATGATTGGTTCATTGGATCGTCTATGACTGTTGTGATTGGTCAGAGTGATTACATCGGTTTCGCGTTTGGTTTACGACACTCAAGTGAAAACGGCTCTAATAAAGATTTCAGGATAAATAAGAAAACAGCAAAGGAAATCTGAATAAAGAGGCAAATTATCAAGACAAAGGAGGGTGGTAGACGTGCTTGTTCCTTATCTTCGTTTATCACCGCCACTTTCTATAATTAAATATTTTTAAATTTCCCTTGCACTATTGATTCCCAATTTCTGTCAAATGTTAGAAAGAATGAAATTGTTTCATTATGTACTTTAACAAGTTGCTCGCTCCCTATACCTGCGTATATATAAAAAACGTTAGTTAAGATAAAACTGGTTAAAATATTTCTCCTACTTTTACTTCACTGTCCTTCATCAGGAACGGTTATATAATACAAATTCTTAACGGTAAAATGTTTGCATACGACATTTGTTAGGCTCGCGCCCGAGCTTCATTTCGAGCGTAGAAAAGTTGTCATGAGTCAATACGAAACGTACGTGTTCATTTCATTTTAGTTCTTCGCGTAGGCTTATTCTGTGAGGGTTTTTGGTCTTCAGTTTAAGCATCCAATAGCCTTCCACTTCAGTGAGGTCCCTTGGTGATTTGACTGCTTAATGGCTGTGACTTGAATGTCAGCGATGACGTGAGGGTGTTTGGTCTTCAGTTTGAGCATCCATTCGCCTTCCACTTCAGTGAGGTCCCTTGGTGATTTGACTGCTTGATTGCTGTGACTTGAATGCCAGCGATGGAGTGCCCGTCATTGTCGGGGTTGAAGTTAGCTGTGAAGTGGGCAGCTACGGGGTTGACCTCGGAATACCTGCGTATGTAGCATTACAGTGTAAGATTTATAATCGACAGAAAAAAACACTCTATAATAAGAATACTATTTCATTTGCATGGAGCCGTCACTCAGTATAGTATTTTCGATTGGACCGTTACTTTCGGGAATTTCTAGAAAGGTCCGAAAATGAACATTACTTTAGGGTAGTCGTTACTTTCGGGGGGGGGGGGGGGGGGGGGGGCGCTACTTTCGGAATCCTACGGTATTCTATTATTCTAGAGCTTGAAGTACCAATGGAGGTAACCAGAGGTAACCAATCACATGCGCCCCACTGCATTGCATTCAAGACAACCAAAGTTGAGTTTTGATGGACAACAATCAAAATATCAACCGAATTTTGCCCACTAAGAGGAGAAAATATTTATCAAAATTGAATTTTAATCCCACGAGCGGCTCATAAGACTTTTTCCTACAGCCCGATGCAATTTGTTATTATTACCAGAAAAAATTGTAACTGGCTTTGTTTTTATTGTTTTTATCTTTATTTTGTGTTAGCTGGTACAATTGCTGATTGTTTACGTCGATTGCTCGGATATTCCAACGGAATTTGAAATTTGAATGTTCTTTGATTGACATCCACCAAAACCCAACTTCCCCTACTTTGGATAACGCAACCCTACTTACCCTACCAGCCATTTGGTATTATCAAACTCTAGTGTGACGTCATCACCAATGAGCACAAACGGAGCCCAGTACTTCTCTTTACTAAACTTTTCGGACTCTCTCATGGAATTCATGGTTTGGTTCAGAGCTTCACTGGCACTCCTTCCCCTTACCAAGTGTTGGTAGAAAATTTTCATGAACTCCAAAGTAGCTTTGTCGTCAATAGCCCACAATGATACTAGAACAGAACGAGCACCAGCACCCAAAAACGCCCGTGCAATGCCAACCACACCCTCAGCCTTGATCTCCCCCCGAGCACTATGACAACAACTAAGAACAACCAGTCTTGCCCGCATCTGAACATTCAACACATCTTTAATGGTTAAAACAAAGTCTTCCTCAACTGGAGGCTGAGATGGAAGTGTAGGGTTGGGAGCCAAGACAATTTCTCCAGTCTCCATTTTACCATGAGCGGCAATGTGCACCAAAGCAACCGAGGAGAGTCCTTTTAACACTTCATCTTTTGTTGCCTGCCTTCCAGTCAGAGGGTCAATTTGAAGTATTCCCCCAATCATCTGAACTTCCTCTTTGGCGCATGGCAGCTGTTGTAGCTTTTTCCCTTTATAGCTAACTTCTTGTACCCATGGATCGCCCACAAGAAGAGCGCCAGTCTTACTGTGGCAGTCGTCTTCACAATCTGTAATCAATTTCAGACTAGTCAGGGATGGAAGCACTCGGATTTTAAAGGTTTCACAAACGTATCTCGAATTCGAATCCATAAATGCAGCATACGGAGCCAAACACAGTGGACCTTCGGGGACGACTATAACTTCATTACCATTGAGCAAGTCGACAATGGGGCCAAATATGACATCGTATAAAGTTCGTAAAGCATTTGTCTTAAAGTGCGAGTAATCAGATCGTGGCTTGTTGGATCTTTCATCTTCCAGCTTTGTATCTTTCTCCGTCTCTAATGAGCGATCTTCGCATTTTACATTGCATCTCACATCCATTTCCTGGCAAGCAGTTAGCATAAGAGATTGAAAATAGGTCACGACATCATTGTCACTAATCTGTTCTCTTCTTAATTCAACTTCTTTTCCTCTTTTAGAAACCCAGAAAACTATTTCTGTTTTGCCAATCCCTATAAAAACTGTATTTGATGGAAAGCAACTAAAAAGATCACATTTACTTATCTTCACTGTTTCCGATCCGGTACTTGTTCTTTGAAATACATACTTTAGTTCCATGAGATCTTTTAGAGCCTGTGCACGTCCTTGCTCAGCCGATATAAGTGCTTCCACAACCTTACCTTGCTTTAAAAACAAACGCCATAACCTAGAGTACACGATATCGTGCAAACTGCGTAAGCTAATTTTCCACTGATCGTTGAAGTGAAGTTTATCCCTAACGTCATTATACGTTGTAACACTGCACTGATAATAATCTATGGCTTTTTCGAAATCTCCCAGATTTTCATGGACGATGCCAAGATCACCATAAGCGCGTCCTTCTTCTGCCCTGTTTCCGATTTCTTTGGCAATCTTGAGACCGTGTTCGTGGCAGTCAATAGCTTTTGAAAAATCTTTAAGGCCGTTATAGGCGATACCAAGATTTCCATAAACGCATCCTTCCGTTTCCCTCTCGCCGATTTCTCTGACAACCTTGAGACAACGTTCATGATAGTCGATGGCTTTTTTGAAATCCCCCAGCTTGCAATGGATGTTCCCAAGATTTGTATAAGCCCTTCCTTCTCCTGCCCTATGTCCAATTTCTTTGGCAATCTCGAGAAAACGTTCTTGATAGTCTAAGGCTGGTTCAAAATTCTCCAAAATTTGGTGGATGCTGCCAAGGTTAGAATACGCGTTTCCTTCACCCTTCCTATCTCCGATTTTTTTGGCTATCTTGAGATGACGTGTATGATAGTCTATGGCTGTTTTGAAGTCCCCCAGACTGTAATAGGCGTTTCCAAGGTTACAATACGTTTTTCCTTCACCTGCCCTGTCTCCGATTTCTTTGGCAATTTCTAGATCACGTTCATGGAAGTCGATGGCTTTTTTGAAATCTCCCAGAATGTGATGGTCGTTTCCAAGATTACAAAAAGCCCTTCCTTCTGCAGCTCTGTCTCCGATTTCTTTGGAAATCTTGAGAAAACGTCCATGGTAATCCATAGCTTTTTTGAGTTTCCCCAGACTGTCATAGGCGATGCCAAGATTACCGTAAGCGGCTCCTTCGCCTGCCCTGTCTCCGATTTCTTTGGCGATCTTGATATGACGGCTATAGTAGTCTATGGCGGTTTTAAAATCCCCCAGAATATGATGAGCGTTGCCAAGACTACCGTAAGCTCTTCCTTCTCCCGCTCTGTCTCCGATTTCTTTGGCAATCTCAAGATTACGCTCATGGTAGTCTACGGCTGTTTTGAAATCGCCCAGATTGATATGGACGTTGCCAAGACTACCATAAGAGCCTCCTTCTCCTGCCCTGTCTCCGGTTTCTTTGGCAATCTTGAGGCTACGTTCATGAAATTCTATGGCTTTTTTGAAATTCCCCAGAATGCGATGGGCGTTGCCAAGATTACCATACGCGACTCCTTCTCCTGCTTTGTGTCCGATTTCTTTGGCAATCTTGAGATGACGTTCATGGAAGTCTATGGCTTTTTTAAAATCTCCCAGACTGTGATGGACGTTGCCAAGATTACTGTAAGCTCCACCTTCGCATGTCCTGTCTTCTAGTTCTTCGGCGATCTTGAGATGAAGCTCATGGTAGTACAGGGCTGTTTTCAAATCCCCCAGAATGCGATGGACTTTGCCAAGATTCCCATACGCTAATCCTTCTCCTGCTCTATGTCCGATTTCTCTAACAATCTTGAGATAACGCTCAAAGTTGTCTTTGGCTTTTTTAAAATCTCCCAGGCAGTAAAGCGCATTGCCAAGATTACAATACGCGCGTGCTTCTTTTTCTCTGTCTTCCATTTCTTTGGCAATTTGGAGATAACGCTCAAAGTAGTCTTTGCCTTTTTTAAAATCTCCCAGGCTGTAAAGGGCATTGCCAAGATTACAATACACGCGTGCTTCTTCTTCTCTGTCTTCCATTTCTTTGGCAATTTGGAGACGATGTTCATGATAGCCTATGTCCGTGTTGGGATGACCATGTGCTTGTGTTCTCTTTTCTGTCATTTTAGCGACTTATCCTACGGTTTTCTTCTGAAATAAAAAACCATATATACCTTGTTTAAACAATGTCATCTCTCTTTTTAGCAGTTGTAGCATCATAGTCATAAATTAGTTGATAAAATGAGTATCTTCCTGGAAAATGTCGGGGAGTATCAAAATTATTCATAAAAACCACCGGAGACAAAAAGGTATGTCACAAATGCTGGCGCTGTTACTGAATCGAATGGAGTGTTTTTCATGCTTCATCCACAGAAACGACAAGAAAAGACAAATGATTACTTCAATGTCAGTAATTTTTAATTTAATTTATCTGAGAGAAATTAAACTTTATTTAGTCGAAATGCATTTTTTCTATAGCACATGTTCGATGTTTAATCGTTCTCCGGCAAAGTGATGGTTTTAAAAGTGTCGGCTCAGTCTTTCTTGTCGAAGACTCGAGTATTAAATACAAATACCTCCCTCCCTGTTATATTGACACCAAATATAAAACTAAATTGGATGAAAAGATTCTATAGAGCAAAACAGAAGCAGTAGTTTGGAGAAAAAGTGCAGGGTTACAAGGATGGAAGTGGATCACAGTTCATCAATTTCGATATCGTGACAGGCGGTCAAGAAATCAAAGTTTCCATTCTGGTGGAAATTTGAGTTTATTAGTCGTTATTTTGTCTTTTTAGCTCGTATTTCTTTTGACGATTTTTTCTTCCCTCTTTAAGATAGTAAAGGAAACTTGAGGAAAGCTCCTGGCCATATTCATCAAACGGCGATATTTCAGCGCGGACACTGTCCGGCTTTTAATACTGACCAGATTCGATTCATTAAAATAAAGAAGGGTTCCTCTGGGGGAACTCTCATATATGAGCTATATAGGTATGTGCCGCTGTGAAGGGTACGGTTTTCAGGCAGTTTAGTCTGGGTAAGGGTACAGTAACCAGAGATTTTTGGTCTAGAATGGGGTATCATTTTCCGCGAAACTGATCACTTGC
This sequence comes from Dendrophyllia cribrosa, assembly GCA_024195265.1. Taxonomy (NCBI): domain Eukaryota; kingdom Metazoa; phylum Cnidaria; class Anthozoa; order Scleractinia; family Dendrophylliidae; genus Dendrophyllia; species Dendrophyllia cribrosa. Next base: position 5,958,060 of record JAJLRJ010000009.1, read on the forward strand.
GTGAAGAAGTTAGTCTTGACAAAGTTAACTGGCAAATGGTATTTAAAAATCAGTACGGCGGGCACTACGGCATTTTTTACTGACTCCTATTAACTAATAACTGTGATAGTGAACGAGTTTCTGGAAAATAGCGAGTCTGGAATAGGTCTAGGATAGGATAGGGTTTTTCGGTGTTTAGTCAAAATGCAGCTAAAATGGTCTAGCGGTACACCCCCATCCAAAGGATTTGCACAGTACCCCTCCGAAAGGTTTCCTGACTTCAAAGGGTATCTTTAGCACATTCCATTCCATCGATTTGCTTTCGTCTAAAAACCTGTGACGTTTCTCTTTTTTTTTTTTACCTATTTCTGTCTTGCACCCTATCGTTTTACGTTGCTTTTTTATGCCCTTGTGAGTTTAGCAGGTTTTTACACTGATGGAGGACGAGCCTTTCTACCACAACAATCAGCGAGTATTAGAGTGGGTTTCCATTGAGTGTCGTAAAACCAAAACCAAAGTTATTACTCTGACCAATCACAGAACTCGCAGACAATCCGATGAACCAATCAGAACTCGAAGCAAATACATGTAGTGGGGGCCAAGCGCGGGAGAAAACGCGTGCGAGCAAGTCACGATTGGTTTTGGTTTTATTTCTGATTGCTTGATAGAGCAGTTTTCAATTGAGTGTGAAAAATAATTACACAATTGCTTTGGTTTTGCATTGCTAGGCTTTGTGATTGGCTAAAAAATCTCGCGCCACTTTCTCGACCAATCAGAAGTAAAACCAAAACCAATCGTGACTTGCTCGCACGCGTTTTCCCGCGCTTGGTGCCGCTGACATGTAATTGCTTCGAGCTCTGATTGGTTCATTGGATTGTTTACGACTGCTGTGATTGTTCAGAGTAATTACATTGGTTTTGGTTTTACCACACTCAATTGATATTAATGTTATGAGACTAACAAACAGCGGTATTCTTCACCAGCTAGTAACAGAATCTAATTTTTTTCCCTTTTGTGTTCACGAACGATTTCGAAATATAAGCAAAATATGTGAATAACTCTCTTGTTCCACCTAAAGAGTGACACAAATAACATTGTTTAAAATAACAATTTTGTTACTAGTACACTTTGGTTCGTATTTTTTTCGCTGTGGCTAAATGCCCGGCAGCCGAGCACGGTCTCAAATAGACTAAATGCCCGGCAGCAGTCAGAAATTTTCATAGAATTTTCACTGAAAGGCTCTTTCAAACCTTTTGAGAGTCTGATTCGATGTTCGTTTAGAAATGTCAAGCGCTTCCAAAAATTATTTTGCTTTTCTAGTTGACGCCGGAAACATTCAAGCTTGGGCATACCCAAAAGATTGCTATGTTCACGACATTTAATTTCTGCAGACTGCCGGGCTTGACATTTCTAAACGAACTTTGAATACTCTTAAGAGGTTTGAGTGAGACGTTCAGACGAAATTCTGTGAAAATATTTGACTGCGAGTCTCAGCAGAAATTTCCTAGAACATAGCGATCTTATGGTATGCTCAAGCTTGGATATTTCGTCAACTGGAAAAGCAAAATAATGTTTGGAAGCGCTTGACATTTCTAAACGAACATCGAATACTCTCAAAAGGTTTGAAAGTCGAGTCTTTCTGTATTCAGAGAAAATTTTGGGAAAATTTCTCACTGACCGTGCCCGGCTGCCGGGCATTTAGCCACAGCGTATTTTTTTTCCAAAAGCAACGCCATTTTTCAGTCATTTGATATTCTCAGTGTTCAAGGGAATCATTACGTTTTTCTACTCCTAGACCCGACCTTCCTGTTATAACATCAGGCACTATTTTTCCAAAAGATACAAGAGCTATACAAAATAAAACTGTTCATTGAAAACATACCTCAGTGAAACCTAGTCGGCTCTTCTGTCTCTTTCTGGATCGCTTGATTTGCCACAAAAAGGATAATCTACGAGGGAAGGTAGTCAAGGTATACACACATTGGGACAGTGTCAAGGATGAAATATCGTGTTTCTTGATTATGGCCAAGAGCTTGCTTTAGCTTTCTTTATTATCTTAAAACAGGAAGAAAAATTGAAACATTGAAATTAAGTACTGAACACAATTTCGTTATTTCGGAGGGACGGTGTTCCTTTAAACTGGACAAAACTTCTCGATTTTAATTAGTAGCTAATAACTTACCTTAGTACAGGTGTTGACGAGTATCGACCATTTAGCACAGGAAATTTAACTTTTTTTTCCCTTCTTCATAGAACACCTATATAGTCTTATATGCCTCAGTAATATTACAAAAATAGCTCGCATTGAATTGTGCATCTAATAAGCTGACACGTGCTGTAACACTTTGCGTTGTTTTTCAGGTTTTGTATTTTGTCCATTTCTGGTTATGACGCGTTTGTTCCGACATAGAAACTGAAATTTTTTAACTGCTCCGAAATTCAGACAAATTAAAAGCGGGCACGAGAAAATCAAGCTATAAACAGATATGAAATAAATCACCAGTTCACATACAATTATATATTATTTTTCTTAACAGAAGTCATTGGGAATAAATACCATATAATCCCCCCAAAACGTCTAAAATTTTCAGCTGTAAAATGAAACAATAATTTTCGGGTTTACCGGAATTTTCTGGAGAAGAGACAACCTTGCGAGTTATTCCCAAATTTTCGAAACATTCTTCCCGAAAATTTCCGTTCCAATAAGTTTCCAATACGGACCGAACGAGCTAGTTCAATAAAGTTTTTATTATAATGGCATTTTCAAAAATTTGCCGATAAATTAATGCAACCATTATCGGTTGACGCGCGGGCCAAAGCGAAGCATAGTCTTGCATTTTTTCAAGCAACTTTGCGAAAAGTTTAACGAAAAGTGTCCGCAAAACATATGTAAAAATGTTTCTACTTAATGGGAAACAGTTTTTATTTGTTCATTGTTTCATAAAAGGAATTAGGCGAAATGAGTTCGTAAGCGGTCCATCTTAGCGGTCCGTATTGCAAAATTCGGACCGCTCAGGGAACCAATCAGAATGCTTGGTTTCCTTTTCATCGTGGACCAGTTCGCCATATAAAAAATATGACAGAAAACATTGACATATAACAGAGTTAAGACGGCTAGCAAAATCGTTAGGTTTTCTTGTTACAAAAGTTAAAGTATTGTGGTATGACACTAGTTTATGTGCTTTAAAGCGCCCCGCCGATTTCTTCCAGTTCTTTTCAAAATTCTACCAGGTGTGGCCCTGATTGTAACAGTGGAGAGGCAGGATAAAAATTGCAAACAAAGGATTATATATTCCCCTGTCATATTTCCCTCGTTTTAGTCCCCTGATAATATAATAAAATAACATAAACTGAAAGACATCACAGGGCGTCACATTGAAAATACAGTGAAATCGGCCAATATTTTTAGGAAAAGACTACTTTATCAAAGTGATTCCTGCATAATTAACTTGGTCGCGACCAAAAAGTGAAAGTTTTATAACATCATTGACATCATTCGATGGTTTCGTGCCTTCATTTTAGGTTTCGAGTCTTCAATTATAATGTTATGTACTTATTGACTAAGTTAGGTCGGGCCGGATAGAAAAATATTTGGCTCGAGGTCATGGCGTACGGACCGAGCGCAGCGAGGTCCGTGCGTCCGTGCTATTACTTTCGAACCTGAATAGTTTTTCGTTTCCCTTGGAAAAACATGAAGACGGGAAGCGGGGCCGTGGGAAGACCATAAGTACTGTTCGAACAATTTTCTTCTCTCTCATTCCTTCTACTCATAAGGAAGCAATGTGCGTAACGCAAATTTAGCAAAAGCTAAGCGTGCGTTTACCGTTTCCGTTCGTCACGTGTTCCGGGCGGGGAAATTGACGGAGACTTAAATTGACTGGGGCGATCGTCGAAAATTTTAAAAGAAACTCGAAGAAGGTACCAGGCGTGCGTTTCCCAAAACTCTCCAAGACTTTTCGGGCCTAAAACCTATGTTTTAAATGTAGTTTCTTTAATCTTTAATTTAGAATGATTGCCAATAGCGAGGCTAATCCGGCAATAGAGCGGCCAGCAGTCGCTCAGTAAATTAATACAAATAAATTAAATTAAGTTAGGTCAAATTAAATTAACTTAATTTATAGCGTCATTGTGTACACACGTGTTCATAAGTTTTCAAAAACGTAACGAAACAAACCCACAAATCAGCTAAAGTTGTGTAGCAAACGAAAGATTTTATTGCTAGCTTTCAAAATCAACAAAAACTGATTCTTTATTGGTAAACATTCTGCAGCTTTTCGGGTCCGTTTCGAGAAACGCACGCCAAAAACCCGTTTTTTGGATGAGGCTCATATTAAGGCCTATTTACACAGGCGACTTTTTGTGTTTCACTGGGAGTACACAATTTAAATAAAGGCCCGTTCTGACATGCGATTTTTGATGTGATTTTTGTCGCGCTCTCCAATGCAACTTTTGTCGCAAGTGTAAACAAGCGGCGATTTCCTATGCGATTCGGGTGCGACATTTGCTGTGATTTCCCAAAAATCCGCGCCACCAAGTTGCATCAGGTTTCGAACATGTTCGAAACCTCTGCGACATCGCGCGACAAATCGCGCCCAAATCGCCGCCCGTTTACACATGCGATTTGAAGATGCAACTTGCGCGTGACAAAAATTGCATCGACAAGTGCGACAAAAATTGCACAAAAAAATCGCCTGTTTAAAGGCTCGTTTACACAGGCGATTTTTTGTGCAATTTTTGTCGCACTCGTTGATGCAATTTTTGTCGCGCGTAAGTTGCATCTTTAAATCGCATGTGTAAACGGGCGGCGAATTCAGTGCGATTTGGGAGGGATTTGTCGCGCGATGTCGCAGAGGTTTTGAACATGTTCGACGGGGGCCTGAACCTGATGCAACCTGGCGGCGATTTTTGGGAAATCACAGCAAATGTCGCACCCGAATCGCATAGGAAATCGCCGCTAGTTTACACATGCGACAAAAGTTGCATTGGAGAGCGCGACAAAAATCGCAACAAAAATTACATGTGTGAACGGGCCTTAAGCGACCACCTCAGCTTAGAATTGTGGGTGGTCGCCGACGGGACGTTCAACTGAATTGTGTTATATTCACTCTACCCCTTCATATCCCCTATGGACCGGTCAAAAACCCTCCCTATTTGTATTTTAGCAATTTTTGGTTTCGTTTCGTTTGCCTCGACGATCAAACCTTAAGCTTTATACAGTAGTCATGTGTTTGGTAAGAAAGTGAAGCTGTCCTTGACCTAAAAGTATTTTTAAGACCACAACAGCAAATGTTTCGGTTCAATGCCATGCCAAACATTTTAATACCTGTATAAAATGTTCATATACCTGTTTCAGCAGTCCATCATTCCCCAAAACTGGAAACATCGGAGTCGCACAATTGCGAATGGGGCCCAACTCATGGAAAAATCCCGGACCGCTACTGAGCCAACTTTTTAGGATGGAACGAATGGCGAACAAAATCCGGGGGGTAACTGGTTGGCGACCAATGCATGGATTGCGCATGCCCTGGTATCGGTGGATCTCCCGCAACATTTGTGGGGGATCCTCATACAATATGACGATTGCGGACTGTCGCTATATATATTTAATAGTACTTTGACAACTGTCCCTTCTGAGGAGGAAATCATGTCACCAGTGTTGGAGTCAGTAGCCTATTCATGAGACAAAACTGAATAAAACGCTTCTCCCCGGAACTACAGGTACGATTCGTGTTCCAGGATAAGGCCCAGTTGGCATACATGAGAACTTCATCCTTCATACGCTAGTGTGGGAAAGCGGGATGGTACAGGGGCTCTGGTGGGCAGTAGGAGCGAGCTACAACGTAGCTCTCTGATCTAAAGCGTTGGCCCTGAAAGCGGGAGAGGGCATCAGGTATTTCGTTGGAAGCCCCTGGAACATGGCCAGCCCTTACTAAAACGTTATGCTTCATACACATTAAAAGTAATAGACGTATACGGTCCTTGATTCTGGGCACTTTGTAGTGTCCTGAGTTTTTGATGGCGAAAACGCTCTCACGCCAAAACTGAAGGCATTTGCCTGCGAACTGTAGGTACCATAGAGCACAATTAATGACAATGGGGAAAAGTTCCTGCTATCCTCTGCTGATCCCTTTGCGTTTGTCAATGGGTAATTGTGGGGAACCATTGACAATTAAAGTAACCCACCAAATCCATGGCTGCATCGGTATAAAGCTCGAGGTCAGTGGTAGAGGTAAAATTGAGCAGATTATCGTAAAAAGGAGCACCCATTTGTTAGGAAAGCTTTCCACATTTTCATTCCTTTTTGAGGCGGAAATGGTAAAAACGTTTAGAGACCCCCCGAGTAACGTTGATCCATGCGTTCTAGAAACGTCCTGTCTGGGACTACTACTTTGCATGCAAATTCCTGGCTGCCAATAAGGGATCAGAGATCGAATTAGCGTGCGGAGTGACGAGTGTTAAAAGAATCAAGCAACTGTCTTATCCTGGCAAGTTTGTCCTCAGGTATGTTCAACAATGAAAAGGCATCCAAAATGTGACTAATATGGCGCAGGACACTCATTGACACTTTGTAGCCAGTGATTTGTAAATGGCTAAGGCAATGGCAAATACCGCGGAAATGACAACAAATGGTTACGTATATGAAGAAGGGTGTGGTTAATAGGGAGCTTTTGCAACCACGACGGCAACAGCAGCGAGCGGCACATAGGACCAATGAACGAAAATAATACCTCTGCACGTGCGTTTTACATTTGATACATTTCTTTGCCGTTTCCTGCAAAACGTCAAATTATCAAATTACAGGTTTTGTGGAGAACGTGAACGCACGACAGTTAATTTTCCTTGCTCTATTTGAACTTGAAAGCCGTCCCTACCAATTCAGCTCCCGGACAATTCAGTCACATTAAGCAATTTGGAACAATTTCATAGTAGTTTAAATGAGCGCAAATTCTTTTTCTTTGGCGCTGCCGTCGCGGTTGCGACAGCTCCCTCCCTTGTCAATAACAGGGGGCGGTGAAGCCCAGTGCCCGGTTGTTCGAAAGCCGATTAACGCTAATCCTGGATTAAAAGTTAACCGAGGATTTCATTTCTTTGTTTAAAAATGTTTTCAAAAGGTCATTTATAGCTATTAGTGAAGGCAAGTTTAAGTCAAAACTGAAGGGCAGAAAAGTTTGGAAAATTTTCATTTGTTGAGTTGTTTAACTGGATTCAAAATTGACGCTAATCCTGGGTTAGCTTAATCGTGTTTTGAACAACCCGGCCCTGAGGTACAGTCGAACCTATTTATTACGGACACAACGGAAAGAACTTGAGGCGTTCGCGCGAACGCCCCTAGTGGCCGGGAGCTATGAGAGGCGGCTGTATTCGCGGGCTAGACAGAACTAAGTGTCTAAATCATAGAAGTAAGGTTTGGATGATTTTTGGTCTTTTTGGGACCAAGTAAACCGCCTGAAACACAGTAAGGAGAGCTGTTAATGTAGTTTATACACCCGGGGGGGGGGGGGGGGGGGGGGGGTACTTGACTAATATTTGGGTATAGGGGTGCCGCTGAGGGTCTGAGACCCTGATCCTGTTTAGGACAAAAATAAACGAAAATACCTACCCTGTATAGGACAACACCCTCTATTTTAGGACCCTGTCTAGGACACGGCTCGTGCGTGGTTATTGATCTGAGCTTAAAAAAAAAATGGTAGACTTCGCCTTTGCATGAGTATACTAATCACGGCAAGGGAAGTCACCACAAGCGCACAAGCACAAGCACAAGTTAACTGGAACCATACCCTGTTTAGGACAGATTCACGTTAAATTATATACCCTGTTCAGGACAAAAATGCCAAAAACCATACCCTGTCCAGCGGCATGTCCCCGTATAGGTCATATAAGGGAGTACCCCCCCCCCCCCCCCGGGTTTATACACGACTTACAAAATTAACGTTTTAGTTGTGAACCGACAGCTGTTTAATTTCTTTGTTGCAGCTTGTCATTTAGCCTGCGAATACAGCCGCCTCTCATCGCTCCCGGCCTCTAGGGGCATTCGCGCGAATGCCCCTAGAGGCCGGGAGCGATGAGAGGCGGCTGTATTCGCAGGCTACTTGTCATTGCAATAGACAACGTATCTTTTGATATTTATTCTGTAATCCTTAGAATAAGAAGTGCTGATAAATACACTAAGTAATGTACACCCAGCACAAAACGTTTCGACCTCCAACTTCACAATAAATTCATTACTGGAAAAGGAAATAATAATAATAATAATATTAATAATTTGAAGATGAAACAAGCATTCATAATCCCTAAGAAATATTCTTTGAATAATATATGCATTAATAATTATACCTTAAAAGCTAAATTCATAGATTTTTAAACATCATATCAAGTCTAAAAGGGAATTCCAAACAGGCTAAACGCTGCCTAACTGTAATATATTACGTCTTCAAATAGGTATATTTATCAAGGTTTTTTGCACAATTTGAATATGACATGCCGGGCATTCGACTCTCTGTGAAGCACATGTCTCGCACATGGTACAATGTAAACATGGCGCCGTCATAACGCATCTCTGTTGTTGTTCACAAAGACTGCAAACTAGGGCTACTTTACTGTACATCACCTGAAAAAGAAATGAAATACAAAGAGTGCCAAAAATGAAAATTCAAGAAAAATCCCAAATTTCATTTTGTAAAATATTGAAAAACGAATGGAACCATGCAAAAATACTGATGAAGAGGTTTGATTCAAATGGTCGCGCCATAGGCTTTTATCAACAGACTCCAAAGTTAGAACTACACTACATGTTTCCAAAATTCTCTGTGAGAGTGAAAAGGTTAATCAACATGTTCAAAGTCCTTCAACCCCTGCAGTATGTGCACATTTATGTATTTGTCTTGCACCAAAGAGAACATACATTAGGCAATTATTTGGTTCAAAATCAATCTGGCACTCAGTTTCTTGTGTTGACAGAAACAATGCAATCTTTCTTATTCTGACGTGCGATCTCACGATCACAGTTTCTGTGACATTACACTGAATTAGAGTGATTTTCTTTAACATTTTGTTTTTGTAAATCGCGATTATTTTTTATGTTCATGGCCTTTATTGTGTCTTTTGAAGCCTCTGGAAAGCCTTCTACATGTAGAAACATTTTGGATTTTGATCCTTGCGAGTTAAAGGACAAGCACACCACGAGGAGAGTTCCGAAGGGAACTTTCAACAAAGTTTTGTGTGGGGATGCTCCGTCCCAAGGTCCAAACCCTTACCCTTTCATAAACCGTTTTTGACAGAAAAGGTACCCCTTTCATATACCTTTTATTGAAAATGGTACCCCTTTCATATAGCCTTTACGTGTGTCTGTTTGATATATTTTGAAAGGCGCTTTTTATAATACTTAAATGGCAGTTTTCCCTACCCTTCTTTATACTTCAACTCGTGTTTTCCCTACCCTTCCCTATACTTCGTGAAATCCCTACCCTTTCATATGCCTCCAGCCTAAAAAAGGTACCCCTTTTGGGCTGAGCACCCCCGTATAGCCCATTATAGGGAGTCCCCCCCCCCCCGGGGGGGGTGAGTTAGTGATTATCTCATGTTTATGGTAACTAGACAATACAAAAGACATCCAGCTAAGTGTATCAAATAACATCACAGGCAGCCTAAGCTCATGAGACAATGCATGGAATTCCAGGCAGTTTTTTTTTAGTGTTGCAGAAGTTGTGATCACCAAATGACGTAAAACATAAGATTCAAAAGAAGTAAACAATACCAGCACCACAACACAAAAGCTAATCAACAATAGTTTCCCAACACAAAGAAAAGAATGAATTTCATTGCAGTATTTATTATATTATTGTTTATATTACAAAGGAATCGAAAAAGTATAGAAAAGAAATTTAAATAAAAAACTGAAGCACAAAATCATACAAAATATACTTAGAAAAATATCCAATATATATTTATTTATTTGGATAATAGAGCTATCAGTGCTACTTACCTGATTTAATTTTTCTAAATCTGAACTAAGTTGTCGATGAATCTGTCTCATTTTTAATAGCGGTAAATCCCTGATATTTTCCACTGTGTTAAGTGTGTGTAGGTGAGGGTCAGCTTTTATTTCTTCAATTTCCTGTTTTAAGCTGCACAATTGAGATTCCAACTGCAGAAAGAATAATTTAGTAATTTATTTCAGAATAAATTAATTAAATAATTAATATATCCAATGAGTAGGATTGCTGGAAGGGAAAACATCTGCATCAGAACAGCTTAATGTATGCAAAAAAAGGTACAACTGCATAGTTTTGCCATTCATTATAACAATATAGAGATAATCACAAGTTGTTGATGGATCGCCACTATGTTAGCAAATCCATCCAGTATCAGCTTAAAATACAAAATCCCCACAAGGAACAAAGCACTCCATAACATTTTTCAGGTGGCTGAAGACAAGTGAGCAACGCGAATAGAAGTCAATTTCTTTACTACCCTTGCATCAGGAGCCTGGCCAAAAGCCCGGCAAGCCTGGCAAAGCCTGGCCTGGCCAGGCTTGCCGGACTTTTTGCCAGGCTTGCCAGGAAAGTGTGGCCTGGAAAAGCCCGTAAAGCCCGGCCAAGGCCGGGCTTTCATGGCCACCTTGGCAACCCAAACCTGGAAAGCCCGGCCTTGGCCGGGCTTTCCCGGCCACCTTGGCAACAAAAGCCTGGCTTTCGTGGCCATGTAAATTCTATGCCGGGCTTTCAAGGCCACCTCGGCAACAAAAGCCCGGTGTTCCTTAAGCCATGTAAGTTTCATACCAGGATTTCTTGGCTTTCCTGGCCAGTGACAATTGGCCAGAAATTAACCTGAGTTTCCTGGCTATGCAGTACCAGGTTGCTAAATCTTTGCTAAATTTAATTGGAATAACACGATGAAACAATTCAAGACATAATTTCAATCAAGTCTGACAATTGTGCTTGATTGAAATTATGTCTCGCAGCCAAGGACATAATTGCCATTAGGTGTTCCTCGTAAGTTACAGTGGAACCTTAAAAAATCGGAACGTTCCCCTTGCGAAATTAATTCTCAGAACTCTGGGAATTCCTAGGAATTCCAAATAATTCCAAGATTGAAAATGAAATGTGTTTGAAATCTCTGGGATTGTTTGGGAATGGCCAAAACACAAGTGAGAAATATTGGGAATTTCTTGGAATACAAATTTGGTCCACTCACTGCGCTTTTTTAAGAAAAATAAATATTAAGGAATATGCAATCAATAATATACATGTACTTAGTTGTGAACCATGCCAAAATAAAAGTGTGATCACACATGTGATATTTGATTAAATTTTTAAGTCAGACAGTTAAGTCTCATAGAATCTACAAGTAACAATAATATCTGTAATGAAAGCTGAAATTAAATATATATATTCAGATAATACTTGAACTCAGTCATTCTGAATTCTGACAGATGACATAAACTTTAATTAATAGTTTCTTTATAATGCAGCTTTACGCTGAAGTCATGTTTTACTTATGTTCCATTCACTGAATTTTCAACAGGATAAAAGCTTTTTATTCAATATTAAATCAAACCTTAAATCTCAGACATCCAGTTTACCTTTTGTTAACCTCAAACATAAAACAGAAGAAGAAACTGAGTAGCTAGCCCAATCTTGCATTCGTCCAGATCCTGTTACAATCGTCCAGTGTACTTCAAATTGACAGTGAAAATCCATTCAAACCAAACCTTTACGGAGAGAATATTTCCTCAATTTACCCTTGGACTTGTTTAAGAAATTCCTAGTTACTTTTTTAAACCAGATTTTGTAGAGAATCGTGGAGAATGGCCTCGACAATTCCGCCATCTTGCTTTTGAAACGTGAGAGGGTGGCCGAGCGAACCTGGGGAAAGTGAGTCCGCGGTCAGCAGTTTTAGCCTTTTGAGCAGGCTCGTAGCACTCAGTGAGTTCGTTTTCTCAGAAATTCAAAATGCTGGGAGAAAACTGTGACCCCAAAAGAACCTTTTAGAACACTCTATATGGATAATCTTATTTCTAAATCTAGGTAAGTGAAAGAATGAATGTTTGGTGAAGTGAAGTTTTATTGCTTTAATCATAAACACAGTCCGCTTACACAACCGATTTTAAGGCTTTGGCTTTTTGTAAGTCTCTTGATGTTAATTATGAACATGCAGGCATTTTTAATCTTCAGTCTTTTGAAAACTGTTTTTCCACACAGTCTTTCTGAATCCCAATTTTATATTCAGCACAAAATAAAACAGTTTCACCAAGATTAGAGCAAAACTACAAATTAAACATTATAGTGAAATACTAAAGCATACTCTTTGTACCTTTAAGCTTATAAGTTTAAGCTTAATATATTTTTAGCTGCATTTATTGAGATTTGCCTCCTGTTTTTTTACACCAAAGGAACTACTAAACTGCACCGTACGTGTTTGCCACACAAACAAAGGTGCAGAGAAGCGGGCAGCCCTTGATGCTGCTGAAGGTTAAAATTTCTAATCATGAGTAAGTATCAAATAAATCAACTGTTTAAAAATTGTCAATATCATTTTAGTGTCTGCAGCTAGATGTACATGTGTGCATTTGCAGCTCACTCCACTGCAACTACTTATAGTCGGTAATCTCAGTTGTTATCCACTTTACTACTGTGATCATGAAAGGTTGGAAAGTTAATGTTGACAGCACTCGCCATCTGCACCCCAACATTTCTACAAATAACATACCCCCCCAAGAAACTGATACTGGCCCGAGGCCAAGTGCTATTAAATAATGATCCGCATAAGAAGGATAGTGCTGAACGGCAATGCACGATGGAATGACAACTATTATCATTGTAACAACTAGTGATCTCATTGGCCTAGACTCAAAAACCGCTAAAAAGTTAAGGTTCAAGGTGCATAAAGTCTAATTTTTTTTAAGGTTTCAAGTATTTTGAGACCCAATCGCACAACATACAATTTTTAAAAGATATTGTATTTGGGGAACTTCATCAAAGAAGCAAAATTAGTAGCTATAATGTCTTCTGCTATAACTGTCTACTTTTGTTTTGATTTTGTTTTTTCATTTGCAGGCATTGTTACTAAAGTCTACAGTGAAGTGGATGCCTCTAAAATAAAATTAAATGCAATTTTGGGGGACTTCCTTGAGAAAAACAGGAACATAAGAGGGCCCAGTAAACAAATAACTGAAAGGAATTTTGTGGCAGGTTTTTAGAACAATATTATAGTGAATTTTCATTGATTTAAATTTGTCAATAACTAGTTCCTTTTTTGACACAACATTTTTTGATTGACCTATGCAAATTCAATTTAACAGCAAGAAAATTAATGTGCAGGAAAACAAAATAATTGTGTGAAAGTATGCAATGCAGACTATTATGTGTGGCCTCTCATTTACATTCTGATTTCTGATTCTGCTGTAAATTAGAGAATGAGTCAAAACTGAAATTCAATGCACTGAATGCAATTTGTAAAGCTGGAGAATTAATAAATTATTTTGAAGCTATATCTTGTTTCCCTGCATAATTATAATACCGTATTCTCTTCCTAATACATGTATGCCACTTAAAGGCCAGACTGGCCGTGTTTTAATTTTGATTTAATGTCATGACTAATGACAGACTGGGCTCAGCTGACAGGTCTGATCACCTGGTAAAATTTTTACAATGGTCAGGCTAGCACTGTTTGGCCAGGCTAGCCCCGTTTGGCCGGGTTACGTAGTCATCTAATTTTTGACTGAGTGGCCAGGCTGGCCGTGTTTTTCCCCTCGACATGCCCAGTCAATTTTGACCCCGGTCAGCCGCGGCCAGGCCAGGCCGGGCTTGCCCCATGGCTGCGGCTTCCGGGGTTTTTTTATCCCTTGGCCAATCCGGCCAAAGCCTGGCCTCTGGCCGAGCTCACCCCGGCTTTCAGGCCAGGCTTTGACCCCGGTCTACCCCGGTCTGGCCAGGCTCCTGATGCAAGGGTACTCCAATATACATGTAAGGTACGAGTCTTCACAAGCCTAATGGCTCACAACTGCCAAAGCTTAACCTGGTTTCCACAGCATGAAGCGACTGAGAGTGTTACTACTCCCTGGATGGGATGCTAGTCCATCGCAGGGTTACCCCCAAGTATATTGTGTAAGGAAACAACATGACGGCAGAGACCAGGCTTGAACCACCGACCTTCAGGTTAAAAGTCCGACGCGCTAACCACTAGACAACTGCGCCGCCACACATGCCATGAAAAAATGTGTTACCAATCATACTGAAAAATCAATACAACTAGAATTTCAATTTTCCTCTTCAAAATATCAAATTTTCCATGACTCAGATGAAGATTTCCTGACTTTTCTCTGACTTTGAAGAATTTCTTGGTCTGTAGCAACCTTGCATAAGGTTTATTACTTATCAAAATGCTTCAGGACATGTCTATTTACCTCTTCCTTTTTCATAACAGCTTCTAATTTATCTTGTTCGGCTTCTTTGGCCTTCTTGGCTGATCCTTCGGCCTCTTTTTTCCAAGCGTCGCAAGCCTGTTTAGCTTGAGCCCACGACTCTTCCCAGGAAGCCAGCTTGGTCTTGGCAGCCATGAGATCTTCACTTAGTCGCTGAATCTCACTGGAACTATTGCTGATCCCTAACGGAGAAACCATCTGGGGAGAGCCCAGTGACTTGGGTGAATGGAGCTGAGCCGTGAGTGGGTCAAAAACGGTTGAATGTAAGCTACTTCCTCTCACTAATGGACTGGCACGGTAAGGATTGGAACCCTGCACAATTAAAACAAAAACAATAAAGGGAGCAGTCAAATGAGTTGAGGGCAGATAACAGGTTTTGAGCCATCAACCCTCAGGTGCAAAGTTTAAAGTGCCCATAACATTTAATTTTTTATTTTCTCATCTGAATGTAAACATCACACAAGGAACCTCTGTGAAACAATTTCGCGCTTTGCACAAAACACAAATGTTTTATGAATATTTCAAATCTTCAAAATCCTATTTTTTTGCGGTATACCGGTCCCGCTGTTTAGAAGGCCAACGGGCTCACATGTTCCTTAATCTACATCACAGTTCCTTTGTTTGAAGTCACATGTTCCTTAATCTACGTCACGGATCCTTTGTTAACCGAGAGGGGCTGAGAGGAGACTAATGTGAATGGTGGACCAAAATGGCGGCAAATTTCGAAGACTTTAAAAAATCATAAAAAATTCATGTTTTGCTGAAATCAAAATTTTTTTTTTCGCAGACGTTCATTACGTGACGTGTAGATTTAGATAAGAAAATATAAAAAAAAGTGGACACTTTAATGCAAACATATGCTCCCTTCGGGGAGCATGTGTCTACTGCACATTGCTAAATGTTTGGATGTCCAGTTAATGCAACCTTTCTTCTTTTAAAATTTAGGGATCAACTTGTTGAAGGCCACCTCTACTAGGTCACCTGGTGGTAGCAATGATATTCATAACCCACACAGCTGTCATGCACAGCCTTCATTATCGTCTTGTCTGATTTTCTTTGGCCAATCCTCCATCAATTTCATGTCTTAAAAGGACAAAATGTTTAAAGGTTCAAAGGTTTTAATGTTGAAAGTGTTGCTTTTGCAGAATTTAGTCTGTAGAAGTGTGAAAATGTCTTTGCATGATTCAGGTATTGTACCATTGACCTTTAGCGAATTTGATATGTGATCTCTTTCTGGTTGCCTGGTGATTGCATCATTGTTACATGCACAAGCGTAGCAGACTCAAATAAGCAATAGAGAACAACTTTATTTTGACACATTACCTTTTGTCCAGACATTAACTGTGATGCAGAGCCATAAGAAGAAGAAAACTGTCCTAATGGTGAGGTGGGTGACTGTGTATAGGCTTGGGGGGACACTGCTTCATCTGTTCCTGGGATGGTAACAGGTGCAGAGCACATTGGAGCTATATTTAGCGCCGACAAGGAATCTCCCAGTGTTGATGATACCGGAGATGCATTATTCAGCTCTTTCTCTAGCTCACTGACATCAAAATCATCTAGGTTAAGGTCATCCAGTGCACTCTCTACTACCGACTCAACTGTATCTGCTGCGGGATAGAATGGCGGTGCATTAGCAGACACTGTTGAGAAATTGGATGAAGAACCGGGAATAGAAAATGCTTGTCTTGTAGCAACAATGTTCTGGAATAAAGAAAATAACCAATCAATTTGGGACTCTGGAAAAAAGGTAATGTTATACTTGAACAGAAAAAAAAACAAAGCAAAAAGAATGAAGGGCTCCTATCAGCCAACATGTGAATATTTCACTGAATTAATGAATACTTCACTGACCCCCCTCCCCACCCCTACATCCAATTCCCCACCCTCCCCTTCCGACAACACCATCCCCATGGTAAGATAGGTGACCATTACATGTTTCAGGCTAAAATAATGTTCAATGATCCTCCCCTATCCTAGGCATTTAGCTCCACTGACTCCCCACCTCTCCCCTCCCCATCCCCTTTATCCAACTCCCCACCCTCCCCTTCAATGCCATCTCCATGGGTAAGGCAGGTGACCATTACAGCCCTGGCCCTGAGGAAGACTAATACTATTAGTCGAAATATTGGCCATTAATAAATCTGCCCTTTGCCGTAGTGCCAGCCTTGCATTCAGTTTTGTATTTTGACCATTACATTTCTACCCAAGCGCTACAACTTGTTATTCGCTTTGCATATTCACAAGCTCCTGCTCCATATGAATAATAACAATTATTGCAAAACAACATCTGGCCAATCAAAGCGAATATAATTAATGAATGGACCAATCAGAAATCAAGACGAAAACATATAACCAGAGCACAGTGACGGAAAACGATTGTACAGTCAACCCTCCAGACTGAAGCATGGTGGTGAAAAACTTTAGGTGTCCCTCTTGGAGAGGTGTTTACCTTTATAAGGAGGTGTCTGATTAGAGAGAGTTGACTGTATTATCTAACCTCTATAAATTAAAACATTTAACTAATATGTTTAAAAAATTGTTGTGCTTTTAAAAATGTTTTAAAAATAACACAACAACAAAAACAATCTTGGTAATATTATTTTAAATACCTGCTTTCTTCGGGCTTTCTCAATGTCATCTAAAGTTGGATCATTTTCAATTTGCAAAATCTGTTTTCTAATGTATGCCTGGAACAAAACAAGTTAAAGTTAAAATATATCCAAGGTTTGAAAATCATATTATCTCATAAAATAAACATGTGTTGGTACTGATTGTCAGCATGGTTAGAAATCATTATTTTGTTTCTTTCAGGGACAAAGTGACCAATGTTGGTGGCTATTTGAGCAAAAGCCCAAATAGTGATCAGCATACATTTTCTTCTTGTAATATAATTGCATAAGCAAACAGAGAGGTTATGAGAATTAAAGATATGATCACCCAAGAGGTGTTCTCTGATACTATAATAACTTTTCTCCACTACTGCGACAATAAAATAATGTAAGCTAGGAGACAAGAAAGGAGAATTTGTATTTTGATATTGGCAATTTAAGGGTTAGAAAGTCAATCAAGACAAAGATGGCTACTTGTGTCGAAATAGTCGACAGAGCTCTGCCAGTAGCTGTCTTAAAGCTAATGAAACTGGTGCAATTTCTGTTTTTGCATAGTCGCAAGTAACATAATATCAAACATGAGGAAGAGTGTTTCATCAGGATATCCAAACACTGAGAAGTGGGTTGAAAAAAGGAGACACAGCCAATATTTTTTTAACCAACTGTGAGGTGTTTGGAGACCTGATGTTGATATAGCTTCTCAAATCGATCATTAAATGCAAAGAAATAAAATGACCAAAATCCATGCAAATTTATTAAGACTGGGTATCCAAAGCTCCTTCACGGTAGTGATTTTCTTTTGTGTTCTCGTCGTGAATTATTAAATGAGTTTTAGAAGGTCTCCTCCAAAATGGCATGCTTTCCAAAACAGCCAATAACAGTTTTCCACAGAAATTTCATCATCAAACTACAATATAAAGTTTGAGATGGAAGCAATCTTAGTTTTACGTTCGAATCCTGATACCACACGAGGATGCTATTTTTGTTTTGTTGTCACAAGGCGACTTTTGAATGAGGGAGTTTGAGAGTATTTTCCTGCTTTTGTTGCTTCAAAATGGCCAAAATCATGGAATATGACTTAGGAAACTTGTCAATGTATTTTTTTTTTTGCGGTTGATTGGGGTCAGAATTTCCAGATGTCTTTGTATGAAGAATTGATGCATGTTGTGATCAGCTGATGAGATGTAAGCTTATGTTGCCATCTTGCTACAAAATACAGGAAATAAATTTAAATTTGTTCTCTACCAACCTGTTGCTCATCTTCTCGGCTCCCACTTCGCTCAGAACGTTCAGAGCCAGGAGCTTTTGGATACAAACTAGATGGAGTAGATGGTTCACTGGAGTAAGACCCCCCTGATGAAGTTGACATGGATCGTGCTGGTTTGCTCACTGAATGTGTTATGCTGGTCACCATACCAGAACCATTATCAACAGGAGGACTAAGGGGTGATGGAGGCATTGAATAAAACTGAAAACAAACACACCCAAAAAACTATGTCATGAATTATGGCAACACATAACATTGTAAATAAACAGTGATGTTTCAAGTAAAAATTGGAATGTCTACGTGTACCATAAATCCTTTTTGAAGCCCCCCTCTCTATCCTCGAGTACCTTTAATTTCCGGTGAATCAGTAGTTAACTTCCTAAAGTACAAGTCATCCAAAGTTTACTTTGATACGATGAAGGAAAGTGAGTTTTTTGTGCTCAAATTCTGTACAATTTTCAATTGCCATTGAACCACCATGTTCCTGTGGCCTGGTTACCAATTGCAGGTGACTCTCAATCTGAACATCCACACAAGTGATTTGAACCACTCTCTGAGAAACAGGAGAACATTTTTGAATCCTTGTTTTGTTTTTGAAGTGATGGGAGGCATGTTTTGCATAGGTGCTATAAGCTTTCACTTGCAAGCAAAATGAAGTGAGAAATCAGTGAGAAAATGACGTCACGGCACTAAACAATAGGCTCGCTGGAACATAAATCTATAATGGCAGACTCTAAAAACAGTACTTTTCTAAGCTCAATATTTTTCTTTTCAAATTAAGCACTTAAAAGAGGATTTACAGTATGTACTGGCCGATAATAGTAATTGGACTGAGTGGAGTACAATTCAGGGAGTAATCAGGTAAGTAATTTCAAATCGGCCAAGTGTGTAGCGCAAGGACGATTTAAAATTACAAGCACAATTACCCCTGAATTGTACGACACGTAGTTCAATTACTAATTAATTGTATCAATATAAAGATTAATAAGTCTATGAGAACTCTTTTGCACTCAAAAGGTCTAGGATATTTTCTATCAGTTTGAAAGTAGGAGGAAAACAACAAAAAAGAACCCATGTAAGTGCAACTTTTTGACGCATATGCAACATTGGTGTCTTATTACACCTATCCAATTACAACAAGTTGTAAATGGATAGCTGTAATTGGACACCCACATGACCACGCACCAATTACGTGAGAAATAGGCATGCAGATGACCAATCACATTGAGAATTGTTATTGATACTATTAAAACTGACATACCTGACTAAAACTTGGTTCACCATTAGCTTCTCTGGAAGCAATTGTGTCTTCTGTAGAGTGACAAATTAAAGTTAACCCTTTAACTTCCAAGAGTGCCAATTAAGATAAAAATTCATATAAAACCCCAAATTTCATTTTGTAAAATATTGAAAAACAAATGGTAGCGTGCAAAAGTATTGCCGAAGAGGTTTCATTTGAATGGTGACAACAAAAGATTTTGTCAACTGACTCTGGGAGTGAAAGTGTTAAAATAGTTATTTCCTGGAACAGTACAGTAGGAAAAATCAGAAAACCCCACACATTTGCCTTTTTTCCCCTTTGCTAATATCATTCCAATTCTTGTGTAGTGCTTTGTGAGAGAATAATGAGTAAAACTTTGTTCTACATTTAACAAATATTTACTAGCAGTAATCGGAGATTATGGAGATGTGTTTGAAGGAATTTCCGGCGGAAATGAGCCCCTAAAAAAAGCAATAGGGGCGGCCATTTGGAAGACCAGACACCAAAATATCTCAAATTTTACTGCATGCAAGGCACAGGGAAACCAACAGGAAATTAGAATTGCGTTCTTCGAATGCGATGATCTACGTGAGGAAAAGCTGGGTTCTAGTAACAACGAATACTTACGATCTACATGGGCAAAAGCACAGAAAGGTCCCCTGGGGCAATAGCCGGTCTGTTGCATATCATTACATTTTGTTGACTTGTATATCTGTTGAGCAATACAAAATGAAACACATTTAAAAATGCTACATGAAAATGTTGTGGTTCAAATTTTGCTTTGGTTTGATTTTGGTTTTCCTTTGTCTCAGATTACGATAATAAATCTCTTACAAAGGAAAATAAAAACTGGTTTGAAACTTTTCAAACCAAAGAAAACATAGTCACAACATGACAATGACAGTGTTTGTATCATCTGCAGTTTAATCCCTACCATATTTTCTGGTGTATAAGTCGACCCCACTTTTTGAGCCTAAAAATTGGGATTTTCTTGATTTGGCATCAAGTATGTGGAGAAAAATTCTTTACGATTTTCTAGGAAAACAAGTCTTGTCTCTCTTGCAGAGCATCTTTGAGAACCAAAGTCAAAGTAAACTGAATGAACCACATTGATTGACTACCACGCGAACGAATGCACTTCGTTAATAAATTGACAAATATGAATCCAAATTCTCAAGATACCTGCTCTAATATTTCTTTTGTTATGTTTGTGGGTCATTTTGAGGCTTTTTACAATGAAGAAATGCCGTAAAATGAACGCATGAAGCCATAGAACGAGTCTGTGAACAGGCCGCCATCTTGGATTCTTAGTAACCAGAAGCACGTGCTCATTTCAAGTGTGCGGTTACCAAGTTTCTAGCATCTTGTCGAGTGCGATTTGTTTTCTTCAGAAGTAGTAGTAGTCATGGATTTCAAGCACAAAATAACCTCAAACTTGCATGCATTGAGCGGGAACATCGAACATTTCTAATGACAAATCCCTCATGTGAAGAATTCACACTCACAAAGGTAAGAACATGCATTTTGCTCGGAAAGTGAAACCAAGATCAATCGTTGCTCCTTTACTGCAATAAATGTCACTTCCATGTTAATCTCAGGGTATCATTGTTATGCTAATTTCCTTATGAACCGACAGCTCTTGAGTTTTGGCCGGTGTATAAGACGAGGTCAATTTTTGGGCTAATTTTCGTGATTTCAGGGGTCAACTTATACACTTATAGACTTGGGTCTCAGTAAACTAGGAAACAATGTTGCAGAATCAAATTTTTCCCAGTTTAGCTGCCAAAGAAAATTGCTTCCAAAGCAAATCTTTGTTCTTGGAAAGTGGAAAAAAAACAATGCTGCAGACTCAAAATTTCTAACAAACAAGTTGAGGGCTCGAAAAATGTCCTGTCCAGTCACCTGGGACCAGTACATGTAGATTTTCCTGTGGGGTAAGTAACTATTACTGCTTACTGGCCCAATGGGCAAGGCCCAGGCAAGCCGCTCGCTGACTAAATAATGATTTTAAAACAGAAAAGTAAACTTTGGCAAGCAGGTAACTGAACAGGACAAGAAAAATATGACAGTTGCTTGTCCAAAGGGTAAGCTGGAACCAAAGTATTTTTTCAAGCCCCGAATGTATCCCAGTTAATCCACATTAGCATTTCAAGACAATGTTTCCTACTTTAGTCATGTACTTCATAACACTATTTTGGAAAGAGGTGTGTTATAAATCACATACTTCAGGATGAAATTGTTGCTCTGTTCTTGTGTGACAATATGGGCAATTATCTCCGCTTTCACAATTTGTTGGTTCTCCCCATTCATCACCATGCTTGACATGAGGACAAGGAGTTGACCTAGGAATGAAACAAAATAAACATTTAACAAGGGATCTAAGTGATAAAAGTAATTCACTTACCTGATGTCAACATCAGATTTGATCTCAAAAACCATTTTCTAGAACAAGTATGGCTCTTCTTAGAAACAAAGTGCAAAGTTCAGAGAGCACAATATGAAAAGTACACTGACGACATGAAAGATCAGTTAAAAAACAGAGTAAAATGAACAAGAGGTTTAATGTTGTTTGGCCCAGGAAAAGTGTCTGTGGCGATGAAGAGGCTGTATGGTATTGTGGGGTAGAAAATTTGGCAGAACTTCAATATTGTGATTAACATGTGATCACACAATTTGTTTTGAGCTTTCCATATTTTCGATCATTCAGTCATCTAGCATCTGAAAAATTTGGTCAAAGTTACATCTTGTAAGTTCCTAATTCCTTCTTTTTTAATGACAAATGTGATTAACACAAAAGCAAAACTGACAAAGACAACTGAGGATTACAAACAGAAAACGAGGGAAACAGTGAACATTGGGAGGGACTTACCACATTGATGAAATTTTTCAGTTAAGGGGTCCCCCCCACAGAAAACCCTCTAGAAACATAAGAGTTGCCCCAAAGGTTAGCATAACGACTGAGTACTAAGAGGGCTTAATTTTGAATAAATTGGCCCAAGAAACAGGGTACTTCTACCCCAGCAAATGTTGCTAGTGCTGCCCTAACCTTTAACAATCTGACATTCAACAAATGCCATCACAGGGCTAAAAGTTTACTTTTGGCTTTGGGGGCACGTGTGCTTTCCGGTATCAATTTCAAGGTGCACAGCTGTAATTTTAAGAGCACATCCAAAAAATGTAGGAGCACAGCTTAAAATACTGGAAGCACCAGAAGAAAAACCCTTCAGAATCTTTCTGAAGTTGAAAAAAAAAATCAGTTAACTTTAGTTCTTGTTTCTCAGTCATAAGCTCAGTGAATGAAATTCAAACTGGAACTAAAACATTATTAGTTTAGTCTCCATGACATTAACATATGTTAATAAAGACATCCGTCCAGTAAGTTTTGTCTCTCAATGTTTCTCCGTACGCTAGTATGTTCAAACAGTAATATTTTAGCTTTATCAATGTTTCTCCATACCTTAGCACATCCGTACAGTATTAATTTTGTCTTCTTGATGTCTCTCTGTATGTTCGAATGGTATAAGTTTTGTCTTCTTAACATTACTAGTGCATGTGTCAGTTTATCTGTACAGTATTAGTTTTGTATTTTCAACATCTCCTTGATGGAGTTGTACATTCGTTCATCCCTACAGTATCACTTTTGTCTTCTTGACATTTCTTCATAGGTGAACACATCAGTTTTTAGGTGCACAATAAATAATTCAGTCACATATGCGACCAGATGGTCGCTTACTTTGAGCCCTATATCAGCATTTAGTAGATTAACTTTCTAGATCAATAGGCATCTTTATTTAAAAATAAATCAGGGTGGCCCTTTCAGAAGCCAGAGCATCTGGCTTCTGAGCAAATTTTAGTGGTGCATCTGGCATCTCAAAACGTTTGTTTTATGCATTAGAATGTCAGTTTCCTGCAAGGGCTCAAATACCATTTCAGGTGCAAGCAATTGTACTCATTTTATACCATGAAATGCTGGCTTATACAACTTCGTAAGGGTTTTTTGGGTGGCAAGCAAAAAAATATTGTGATAAATAAGTGTTGTTTCAGTTAATTTGGTGCAAAGTTTTGTAAAAGATTGCTAAGGAATTGTGCTGAGCTTATATATAGGAGGGGGTATGACCGGAATGTTTTGTAACCAAACTGATGGGCCTATAACCGGTAGCGCTTAGAAATGGCATTTATACGGTATGGTAAAACTGCAGGACTGTCACTAATTTTTGAAGTAGCAGCTCTTATTGACAGCCATGAAAATGACTTTTAATATATTCTGCAATTTCAGGCTCCTACAGGAAACAAGGCATGTGTAACTAAAATTGTAACCTCAACACACTAACCTGTATCGGAATTTTCTTGGGCTGCGTCGACGATCTCTAGTATTGTGATAATGCGGACAGGCATACCCCTGTCTGCAGAGTCTGGGGGGCTTTTTGCATGGTTCTGTCTTGTAACTTGATAGAACGTAATTCGTATCTAAAACATAATTGCAAACTATTGTCGTTTAGTTTTTTACTGGATGTGATCAAGGTTAATGAAGCATTTTACTGTTACTGGTGATAAAAACTCTAATAGAATGTTATAACAACAGACAAATTTTGAACAAACTAGACATCTATAAATACTATATACATACACTAAACAGTGTCATTTAGTGGTTTAAACATCAAGCTTTAGTTCTGTGACTAATAATAGTGAATGGGGAAAGAGGGAAGGTACAAATATTTAACAATAGGTGATATAATGTGGGAAATCCTCAACCTCAAATAAAGTGGAGAAGATTAAAGATTAACTGCGATCAGATTTTAACCGTAAAGACAATAGAGGAATCCATAAATAATGAATAACACTGTTAGAACTACAACTTTGTTAAACGGAAGAGAGATTTTTCATCACATTAGCGGTTATTATCGTGAAGGAAGCATATGAGACATGGTGTTTTTTTCGGTAAAAATGGGATTCCAACAGCAAAGCGCTAGAAATTCCCGTTTTAAACGCGAAACAATAAAAATATAGTGAACTACTACGCAATTAAACCCTTATCTTAATTTCGAGGTCGCATCATAGGTCCTTAAAGGTTAAACTTATTTGGCACATTTTAAAATACATAACAGTGCGAAAAGACTAAAACTGTATATTTTACGGTTGCAAAACAAATCATAAAGAAAGTACAAATGAAGATAGCACTTGTGTACATTGAAGTACAGTACTGCACAGACCTTGCCAGCGGGGATCTTCTAGAACTGCTTTGTTATTTTCTATTCCTGCTTGACCTACTTCGGTTTCTTCCTTTTCTATGGCTTGTATTTCTCTTATATCGTACACTGGTTGTCTTAGATCGAGTGGTCCATGAGCGAAGGCGCAATGAGGGCCATTTTTTACACAATATCCTCGAGTATCGGTCTCGTGAACGCAGGTTGCAGTTTTGTAGTATCGAAGATGGTAGCGACGTTCTACATCGCCAGCTACACGGTGTAAATACGGACAACTGAAAGAGAAAAGGATCCTTATTCAGCAATTTATCGACCATACCATAAATAAACAGCCATTATGTCTTCACTCCGCAAATAAACGAGGCAATGGCAAGAGAAAATCCCTGGTACATACTCATCACCAGAAGGGCAAATCCCTGACGTTTCATCGTACTGAGTGCAGTAGACATCAGGGCTATAATTAAAGGTGCCATCCCTTTTCTTTTTTGGTCTCCTCCTTCTCTGATTCATGAAGTGCCAATGGAAGCAGGTGAACGGTCTGTGAGCTGTACACTTGTGTTGTAGAAATAGCGGACATTGCTCGACCCGAAACTCCTTCAGGTACCTGGACGATTCGAAAGGAAAAAAATTATGACAACACGTTCTGGCGATAGCAAATCATCGAAAATCAAAAATACACCTACGTGTAGTGGAAAGGCTTCTCTGGTTGAGTTTGAGAAAAGGCAGCTAATTTATTTTCGGAAGAAATGATGGTACCAGGAGAAGTCATTACAGGATCGCAGGACGACATGTTGTTTTGGGGACGTGAAAAACCAAACGCGCGCGCACCACAACATAGACAAACCGGGGCATCACGGGAACGACCCGGAAGGCATCA
>JAJLRJ010000009.1:5988681-6168681 GCA_024195265.1 Dendrophyllia cribrosa
ATACGCGATCCTAATGTTAGATCATCACATACACGCATGTAAAATTGACGGGGTTATAGTGGGAGATTCTGAAAGGATCCCCTAATAAGGTACCTGTACATGTATTGTTTTGAATCGCAAGACGCGGGGGTTGTTGGGAAGGAAGAAAAGGAGAGAATTGGGGACCGTGGCCCGACAGCATATGGTTCTCAGGTTGTTTTTGTCTTGACGTGGTATCGGTTTACCACTTTTTGTCTCAAACGGCGTATCTTTTCATGGCCTAATGTCTTAAACAGGATAAGCGTATATATTGATTTATAAAGAAACCTCAACACAAGCCGTATTTTAACCAGTATTTTGTTGGCCCTGACTTCCGTTGACTTCGATCGGCATTGATGCCAAGTTTAATGTTTCACTGCGCTACAACAAAGCCACTGTGAGACCATTTGTAAATGTCTCAGACGGGGTCTCAAAAATCGGAATTCTGTCTTAAACAAGATCAGGGTTTGAGCAGCCCGGTCGCACCTCCCTACCCGAGCATCTATCGAGTACCCCCGCCCCTCCCCCCCCCCCCCCGCCCCCCAACTCTGGTGCCGAAACCGTTTTTACGGTGGCTCCCTAATCCAGGGTCCCATGTATTTTTTCCCTCTATACAATTTCTGGAGCTCGGAGCCCTAAAAAGCCCCGCTTGTTTGGCCTTGGAGCCTCAGATCCCCGCTTTTTTGGTCCCTAAAACCCTTGGGACACTGATCAAAACGACTTTCTTAAGTTGTCGTAATTTGGGACGCAAAAAGGCATTATATAACAGTTTACAGAGCCTGAGGGTCGTGTGTGTTATGATCCGTTACTTCATCGAGTCTTACTGCAGCAACGTTTCTGTTCTAAACATGCACCTTGATTGTGCAAAGTCGATTAAATTTTGGATTTTGCGTATACGGGTTTGACTGTTCTTACTTCCATATACAGTTAAAAGGTACAATCTTCGTTTGTTAAAGTGCCTATAACCCCTAGAAAGTTATTTTCAGAATCAACTCTATGTACATTGAATGGTTGAATGGTAAAATATTTCTGATTTTGGACGTCGCGTTTGTGAGTTATAGAGATTTGAATTTACAAAATGCTAATTACATGATGTCAACCGGGGAATCATTTATTATACAACTACTTGTTTTCACCTTCAAGTAATATTTTTTACGAATCAATAGACAATCCACAGTTTTTTTAAACTGCGCATTGTAAATTGGTGTAGAAATAATGGCAAATTCCCGGGTTGACGTCATCTAATTAGCATTTTGTAAATTCAAATCTCTATAACCATAGTTAATAGAACAAACTGGTTATGAAACTCAGTCAGTCCTTTGTTATATGTTTTTGTTCTCCATTTCTTTTGTTCGTTTGCCTTGACCCTGCACAAAACACAAAAGGTATTGAAATGCATATGAGCAACTGACCAGTGGAAACATTTGGGCTCACACGTTAAACAAAACAATGTGCAGGGTCACGGTTCATTCTACATAAAACAAAGCAGCTTTGTACACTTTTTTTGAAATTTGTTCAGCTTCGTAACCAGTTTGTTCTATTAACTATGCTATAACTCACAAACGCGACGTTCAAAACCAAAAATATTTTACCATTTAACTATTCAATCTACATAGAGTTGATTCTGAAAATAACTTTCTAGGGGTTATAACTTGATTGTACTGTGTTATTGTTAGCTTGAATGAGTTGCTAGTGTATACAATAATATTGCCCGGGAGGGACAACCATATAAAAATGACGAGGTGCTTGTCGGAAATTGTCGAAAAACACCCTAAAAGGTACCAGAATTTTTTTATTCATTTTATTTATTTGCCATTAACCACATAAAAAATATATAACAATAATAATACAATATACTAGAAATTTATAATAGCTTTAAAGCTATTAGAGCAGTTTTCAATTGAGTGTCGAAAGTAATTACACAATTACTTTGGTTTTGCATTGCTACGCTTTGTGATTGGCTAAAAAATCTCGCGCCACTTTCTCGACCAATCAGAAGTAAAACCAAAACCAATCGTGACTTGCTCGCACGCGTTTTCCCGCGCTTGGCGCCACCGACATGTAATTGCTTCGAGCTCTGATTGGTTCATTGGATTGTTTACGACTGATGTGATTGGTCAGAGTAATTACTTTGGTTTTGGTTTTACGACACTCAATTGAAAACTGCTCTATAAATTTCTAGTATATTGTATTATTATTATTGTATTGTCTATCGTCTTTAAAAAGACGATAGACTGCAAAATGTTTAAGGTGGTATTGACAAGGAAGCCTATATAGAAGCCGTGGGGCTTATGAACTATAGGCTTCCTGACAATATGGGGTACATCATACGAATTATATGGGGACAGCATGAAATATAAAATGTATTATTTTAAAAAGAAAAGAAAAGAAAAGGAAAGAAGAAGTATGTAGCTCAACAAAGAGTATTTTTGACTAGGAAACAAAGAATTTTTTAAGTCTTTTGGCAAACAAACGGATGCTTTGACTGTTTTGAATTTCATGACTTAACGAGTTGAAAAACTTAGGTCCTTGAAACCGAATTGAGAAGTTTCGAATATTAGTTCGACAGGGAGGTATGTAAAAAAGATTGCAATTTCTAGTATAATGCGAATGTAACTGGCTTCAAAGAGTAAACATATCACGAAAATAATTCGGAAGTAAATCGGGTTTGATAGGCTTGACTCAAAGAAATTTTGGCTCCGAGGCTTGGGGGAATAAAACAAAAGAAATCACATTGAGGTTCAGCGTTTAATTATTCATTTCTTTTGTTTTATTCCCCCAAGCCTCGGAGCCAAGTGTGAATTTTAATATATCGAAAATGGTCTATTATTCTTGGTATCAATGCCGATGGAAGTCAACGGAAATCAGCGACAACAAAATATTGATTAAAATTCGACTTGCGGTGAGGTTTCTATACATTATATATATATATATTTAGTGTATTTTTACCTCTCGATAATGATTTTCTAGATTTCTGATTGGTCCCACCACTACCGATCTGAGTCGTTATTGGTTAATTTGCCCAAATATGGAAAAATGATGACGAATTACGCGAAAAAAAATTGTTTTCCTCGTCGCGGAAAAAAAATGGCACGTGCACGTGGCACGTGGCAGGCAAATCTTTCCTCGTCCACAGTATAATTTCCACAATTGTTATGTTCAAATCCATAAACATTTCTGCCAGTCTGATTAAGACTTATTTTTGAAGGAAACTTTGACATTCTTCTCGATCTTATTTTGCAGGAAACTACTTTTGAAAGAAACATTCTTCTCGATCTCGCCGCTTGTTAGCATTTACTCGCTTTCGATTTGCGAAGCGGTCATGTGACACTTGTTCACTGACGTGACAGTCATGTATTTTTTTGGAGCGGAAATTTTTTTTTTCCAATTTCCGGTTATTTGAGTGTTGGAAAATTTACTAAAACTTAAATATACACCTAATTCAATAAAGGTTGCTTTGGCAGTTGGTTATTGGGAATTGGGAATTTGCATTTGGCATACGGAACACAATGCAATGCTTCGCTTGAGTGACCGCCAAACAATAGCTTCCCAATGCCCAATTACCAATGACCAAAGCAACCTTTATTGAATTAGGTATACACCTAATTCAAAAAAGGAAAGCAAAGCAGAATTCTCAGCTAAAAATATAAAGTTGTCACGCTGTTCTTGAGTGTGACATATTAAAGAAGCACTGTTTCTGCATTTCGTTTACAAATTTCCAAATTGAGATATGTTCTTCTTGTCCTGCAATTTTAAAGAGACCCTCGGTATGGCTGCTTTACAGCGTAATAGCGCGACATCGAGTGCGTCATGTTATTACAATTCTCAAGCAAGTTATTAGCATGTTTCGGAAAATTCTTCGGAAAGCAACCGAGCGTTCTGTTCGATGCAAATAAATTTTTTGTTAAAGTTTTGCACGTGCATATGAAACTTGAAAACAATACTCGTGAATAATAAGGACACTCACTTGTAAACACAAAACCTGCGGGAAAAAATTGGTACATTGGAGGCCCTATTTTATTGCCTTGCATGTCTTCAATGTCCTTGAAACTTGCAGGCCATATAAATTGATGATTAATCTCGAGATTGTCAAATTTGTTAAAAAAAAATTATCTTGCGGTTTCCAAATTATCATCACATTTGTAGGCGTAGACCAAATTACATACAAAAATGGCAACAAGAGAGCTGAACGCACGCTAATCAAATCCTTCTTTCTCGCAATCGTCCAAAGCAACCCCCTCACTATTCACACACCATTTCAAATGGAATCAAACTACTATGAGGTGAAACTACATTCCCATCGCGCATCGCTTTCTTTAGATATTAGCCAATTATGTCGATAGTATGTTTTTCTCTGTATTTATAATCCCCGAAACTTCATCCCTAAAAATTTCGAAAACGCTCTCATACATTTCTTTTAAACTTTGTCCAGTTGAAGTCCATGGTCTAATCAACTAGTCCACTAGCGGGTTTTACAAAAATTTCTCTTGATCTAGAGAAACTCCGCAACTTGGGAATTTCGGAGGATCACCATTTCGTTGCCATGGAAGCACCGATGTAAACAAGTAAACAAATCCTATACTCCCATAAAGTTCAATGTATTGTGTGTTTGCATGCAGAGTGGCTTGACTTTTTATGCGCTACAACAAAAGATATGGCTCATTAAAATTGAAAGGGTGTGGACTTGAGAAATGGGTACGAGCCTCCAAATAGAAAGTCGGAAGTCAGAAATCAGAAATCAGAAGTTGGAAGTCGGAAGTCGGAAGTCCCTCCTCGGCTTTCGTACAGAATGAGACAATTATAAACCATTGTCAAAGCGTGTTATTTCTGCATCCGGCCTTGATGAAACAGTGATGAAACGTGACGTTTCCGACGTTGTCTTTATCAGTGCTGTCGAGTCATTGCTATTCGTAACGCGGAAGTCGGAAGTCGGAAGTCGGAAGTCGGAAGTCGGAAGTCGGAAGTCGGAAGTCGGAAGTCCCTCCTCGGCTTACGTATAAACCAGTCAAATAAAGAATAAATAAACACAAAGTGAAAACCTTAAAAATTGTCCTGATCGGGATTCGAACCCGCGTCCCCGATTTTCTAGTGCCGATGTGTTAACCACTACATCATCAGGACGACCACGCAACAACGCAGCCGAACTTAAGTATATTAGCCACGCAAGAAGAAGTCTGCTCGTTTTAGAATTGTTCTGTCAGTTGACTTCACCTGCACTGCTTTTTCTCAGCAGCTGTCACCCATTAATTTATGTAAATTTAAAACAGTTAAAGAAATTTAAAAGTTTTCTTCGACGTACTCTTTTCGTAGCCGATTATATTTAAGGGCCCATTATAGTATCTTTTCAGGCCGTTGCTAGGGAAAAATCAGTTTGCTCTAGCTTGGCAAATTTTTGCTTATATTTGACCAAATTTGAACAGCAACCTTTAAGTACACCTGTGGTTCGGGTTGTGACGTCATCAGGCCACGCCCAATGTCACGTGACCCAAAACAGAAAAATGAGCGTAACTTCAGAAACTTACAGTTTTATCAAAATTTTTTTGCATCACTGGATTTTATACACCATTTAAAAAAAACGTAAGCATGCGTTTTCTTTAAGGATGAAAAGTAAAAATAATATGAGGAAAAATGTGTTCTCAAAACCACGTTTTTGCGTCTTAATTTTTTGTTTTTTGATTTTTCGCAAAAAGCATGCTTACGTTACACGAAAAATCTTTTATCTTTCGATTGAATTTGTTAAAAATAAATTAGCCTCTATTTGCGCCGAGTTAGGTTCGCCTTTGTCTTTACCGGAAGTAGGTGGCCTGTTGTCAACCTGGGCTTCCTGTGCTATAAATTGGAAACTGCCGAACTCTTGAAGTAAGACCTTCATTTTGTTAGGATTTGTTAAGTATGGTTATCGTTTGTGAAGTACGTTTCAACCTTTACTCGAAAAAGTTGCCTTTCTTTGCAGACAAGGAGAAACGAGTCATGCCTGTATCTGTCAGATCACAAGCCTTCGATCACTTTAGCAGGCATGGGTGAGCAGGAAAATGCCTTCAAATCCAAAACGTCCAAAGCATTGGTTTGGGAACTCACGCATCTGTGAGACGGTTTTCCTTGAATTTGAAGAGCAGTATGGCACTTACATAAAAAAGAAAGAAACTTTTCTTTCTCTTTCTTTTCAAACAACAGTCGACAATCTTAGGAGCAAAAAATATAGAGGTCAATATAATTACTAGATATCCTCCATCGACAATTTTTTCCCTCCTCTAAAATAGCAACAAAGCCATTTATAGAGCAGTCCTATTTGTTTTATCAGAAGCTTATTAGTTTTGTGCTTCTGATTTTATCACATGCAATGTTTTTAAGTTATATACAGATCGAAACGGAAAAGATGCAATGTTATTTTGTTTTGTTTGCCCAAAATTATGCGCCGTTTAATTTGTTTTATGTGCAAACGGTTATCTCAGTTATAAGTGGCCATTTTTGGCGGAATAGCTCGAAAGAAATCAAACAGTTAAGAAGTACTCGATTATCATTAAAGTGGAAGGCAGAATAGGCGAAGTCAAAAGACAAAAGTCCAAGGTTGAAGTCCGTGTTTTTTTGAAACCTTATGCAACACCAGCGTCGAATCCATCTAAATCGATGGTTCAATTTGTTTTCATTCAATGAAAATATAAATCTAAAACGTAAACATCTTTTTTCAATAGGTACAACGCACTGTCTTACTTTTTTAATTTGAAGTTTTTTTATTATTTTTTCACTGAAGTTTTTGCCTGAAGTTGCATCGTATCAACACACAATGACAATTTATCAGTTAATCCCGAAGTTAAACATCTTCCACGGACGGAAAAACGTACGAGTATAATAAAACTAAACGAATTGAAAATAATTTTTTTATTAATAATTTTCATCAAACAAATTTGAACTCATTGTACTTTGTTCATTCACACTTCGTTGAAATCTGTACAACTTTGACGGCTTCTAAGTTTATACGAAATCGGCCCTGAAAAATACGTAAAAACTGTAGCTACGAGAAAAACAAACGCGCTACGCTTCGCGTTGAAATTGTAAAAACTCGAGCACTTTTCTGCAAATGTTAACATCTTACTCACATGTTGGCTCCAGATATATCCTCTAACTTCTCAGTCCAGAATTCCAGTTGACCTGGTCAGCATTGACAAAAAGAAACGAAAAAACGGTACGAAGACTGAAGCAGTGGGAATAAACTTTTAGCAGATTCCGATATCTGTGAACTGATCAGTTGAGCGTTCTTACTCCTTCAGTTATTTCTACGTTTTGAATCAGCTTGAAAACCGTCCAAGACGAATGTTTCCGGAGAAAACATATCCAGCTTTAAATAAGTTTAAGTACTAACCAAGAATTCAGGAGTTAAACGAGACGAACTTCAAATTTGGCATTGTTTAGGACAGTTTTGAATTTGTACGGACTCTCGCGCGAAGCTGCCTGTCACTTTCACCGGAAGTAAAATTGTACTTGATTTAGCTCTGCATAGCAACCGCATTACCTAGCAACGGAATACTATAATGGACCCTTAATACTTCTTGCGGACACCTCAAATGCGGTCAGAAGTTGAAGACGGTCTAGCTCGACGAATTAAGACTTTGCAAGATAACCTTTTTCGTTGCCGGGAGGGGGGGGGGGGGGGGGGGGGAAGGGGGTGAGGAGGAGGGGAGGGGGGGGGGGATTCACTGTCGACATGCCTAAAAAAAGTCAAGTATTTTCAAGAAAATATATCTCCAAATTTTAGCATCACTTTGAAAAGAAGAAACCCAAAAATGATGGTCCAGGTTTGTTAACATCGTAGGCCTTATTGTCTTACTTATGTTGCAACACGACCCCGCAAGCTGTTTGTTTTAAAACCCATCGTGAATAAATAAAAGTTATTCTATTGTATTGTCTTTGCCTGGAAGATGGAAATGAATGGCAAATGGCAACTTGAAAACTCAAGTTAGACTAATATTTTCTTCCATGTATTTGAAAAATAGTTGGTGAATTCATTTTATATCTTTTTTTTCGATTTTCAAAGAGAATTTTGTACGCGAGTAAAAGTACTTATGGAGAATTATAGCTCAGTTCACATAAAAGCTGTACTGA
The DNA here is from genome assembly GCA_024195265.1 of Dendrophyllia cribrosa. Lineage (NCBI taxonomy): Eukaryota > Metazoa > Cnidaria > Anthozoa > Scleractinia > Dendrophylliidae > Dendrophyllia > Dendrophyllia cribrosa. Next base: position 5,996,800 of record JAJLRJ010000009.1, read on the forward strand.
ATTACTTTCTAAGGCTAATAAATCACATATTTTCGATTCAAACTCATTGAATCGAGATTTTTCGGAATTTACCTTGCATGTTCGTTTTCTAAATTTTATTTCAGTACTTTGTACAACTTGATCTTAGAACTATCAGGAGGGTGACACCATACGAGTAATAAATAGCTATAGTTTTCTTTTTTCAACAGAAACGGGTAAAAAGCAGTATTGTCAATCGAACATTTTAACATTTTTTCCGCACTCTTTTATGAAGCAAATTAGTATTTTGGCAAAATCTTTTTTTTTATAACGGATTCGCAATCTGATGTTACACATACGTACCTCTTAAAAGTCTTGTGATGCGGGTCCCAGGCGTGATTTCTTGAGGAAAAGTGTATGTTGTCTTGTAATCGCCAGTTCCACAGCTTCGTCAGGTTCGGCCGCTGATGGTGAAAATTCGGCACTTTAAACCTCCGTTTTGAGTTCAGTGAGTTAGCGCGGTAATTGTACGAAGCTTCGCTGGTGTACATGATCTTGGTGATACTGATAGGTCTTAGCGGACGGGAGGAGCGCTTTAGTTGAACACGACAATCGAGGTGTTATTAACACGACGAGTAGCGAGTTTCACTGCCACCTACACGTATCGTGAAGATAATGTATTTTCTATAACTCGACCATGAAGTGTTTTTGTCCCCAGCTGTCAAATTATAAAACATTATGCACGCATTTTCATGAGGAAGTCCTCTCTCCAAGCATCAGCTGCCGGCTCGTTCTCTTTAAACAATTAACTTATTTTTTGTTTGGCTGGGAAGAGGAAAGCTTCCTTCCTCGACACAAATAATCCCTGCCCTCGGACCCGTCAGATGAATTCACGAAAGCATCTTATAAAATGATGACATTAATTAACTGAAATCCTAGTGGCAAATATAGTGCAAATTTATTCCACTTGGCCTAAGTAAGCAGCTTTCGTTTCACTGAGGAGAACTGCTGATACTGGTCAGGATGTAAGGCTCTTATTAAAATACTTTTGAAAATGAGAAATCGATATATTTAATAAGTTTTATTTGGAGTTGATTCAGTTCAATTTTGGGCAGAATTCGATTCAGAAATGCTTTCTCCACAAAGGACAATACTAGCCTCGTTTATAAGGAATAATAAGAATATTAGAATAAATGGAAAACCAGTTGTTTAGCGACAGTTTTTTGATAAAAAAAAAAATTCAGTTAGTCAACAAAGAGCGCTTTCCATTTGTTAGAACTGACTGATCGGAACAGCCAGTTGTTATAGACCCTATTCATAAATGGCGGCCGGTTTATTATTCGTTTATTGCTGCCGCAGGCAGTTTACTAATGGAGTTGGATGGAAAATTTTTCTGTCCGTCCTTCTGTCTCGGTTTTCCGAATATAACAATGAATTGTTCGAGAACCAATCAAGATGTACTACGAAACCGTCGGGAGTCTCGGCATCCAATCAAAACAAAGTGATGACAAGCCGACTCGAGCATGCATGGATGCACGCCTAAAGCTGTTTCTGTTTCGACGCCATATTGGACTGGTTTACAAGCTTTTTTTGCTATCCATTCGACTTGGTAATGTCTAAAAGTACGCTGGAAATCAGTTGAACATGGACAAAGGTTCTTCTCAGGGCCAACGTAGTTGCTGGATCTCTGTTGAACAAGACGCTGTGGGAGCGTATACTTGGGCGTCGTTGTATGAGGCATCAGATTAGGCATATTGGAAAATAAGCTTACATGTCTTGGGAATCTGCTAAGGAATCTGCATGCACGTTAGTTCACGATTTGATAATAGGGAGTATTGGAATAGTGTAAGCACGCTAACAAAGAAGCGCGTAAACCTTCAAAAACCAGAAGACACAAGCGTGCGAGATCGCACGCAAATTATTAAAATAGCGTGTCCACTGTGTCAGAATCTTTCAGTTTATCCGGGGTTAAAACAACTTTTCGAATTGAGAGTTTTGCTGGAAGTATTCCTGCCATTATTATAATAAATTTTGAATGAAACTTATAAATTTAATCAAAGTTAACGACAGAAGTGATAATTTAGGAGGAGAGAAACAAATTTAGCCCTTTCTATATTTTTTCAGTTGAGGTAAAAATGCTGCAATTTGCATAATGTGAAAAGTAATTTGAAACCTTTCCAGTAACGCAACGCATCTTGCAAAAAAATATATCCAATTTTTATTCCTCCGTATCCGAAACATAGAAAAGAAAATTAAATGAAAAACGTGATCGCTTTAAGGTTATTTTCGCCCGAGAAACATTCACGAGCGCAAGCGAAACTCGCACTCCAACTTCACGACTATAAAAATTCATGAAAGGCAAACAACCGAAAGAAGTGAAATTAATCAGGATTCCTACCACGCTTATATATTTCTTCCTTCGCTGTCCAGTGCCACTTTTTATTAAACAAACGCTATGTATTCGTCTATAAAATCTGAGGCGGATGATTCGAGAATCAGGAAAATAACCGGCACGAAATCAAGACAAATAGATTATTTACATGTGGGCCGGAATGCAGAGAACTGAAGGATTTTTGCCCAATAGACAAATTTGGCTAACGCATTGTTGTACCCAATTCAAACCTTTTGGGATTAGAACTCTTTGTTCGTCATATTTCCACATCAATGAAGCATTGACATGGAAATTATATATATGGAAATATTGTGAACAAAGAATCTTATTCCCAGAAGTTTTGAATTGGGTACAACAATGCATTAGCCGAATTTGTCTATTCCACGGCGATGGCGTAAATTTGATTTATGGCAACCCGACGTTTTCAAGATTCTTATAGAGGCAGCACTTCACTTCCAATATGGAACTACTAGTATTCATGCTAATCAGCCCAACTAGCCTCGTTAGCATGTGCAAAATTAAAAAGAATTTTGCTCTAAAATGAGGCTAGTTGGGCTGATTAGCATGAATATAAAAGAATAAATAAATCGGCCGCCATTTATGAATAGGGTCTATGGACGTTCGCGCGAAAATCTTCTAATTAAGCAAATTAATTCAACCATGGTGACGTCCTTTAAGGTGGTCAGACACGAGGGGTCATGTAGCAGGGAAAAAATCATAGCGCTTGCACACCACATGAAAATGTCGCGAGGACTTGTCTCAGGGACATGTTGCAGCGACACGTCCCCTCGTGTGAACTGATACTATCATAATTGTGCAACACCAATTAATTTTGGGGACATTTTGTCCCCGCGACATGTCGCACGGAGTTCAACTTGTTTAACTTCATGGGACACGTCGCCGCGGGGACAAAATGCCCCCAAAATTGGTGTTGCACAATAACGATAGTATCAGTTTACACGAGGGGACTGTCGCTGCAATATGTCCCTGAGACATGTCCCCGCAACATTTTCATGTGATGTGCAAGCGCTATGATTTTTTCCTTGCTACATGTCCCCGCTACACTCCCTGCTACATGTCCTTTAGTGTGTACTACACAAATTTTTGTCGCTGCTCTGTGTCGCTGCGACATGTCTCTGCTACATGACCCCTCGTGTCTGCCCACCTTTAAAGTAAATCTTATTTTTAAACGACAGCATTTGCAAACCAAGACAGCCGCAAGTTGGCTGGATTCGATGTTGCGTGGGTAGAAAAATGGGAAAATTTGAAACTTTCTACATTGATTTTTTTGTTCATTTTTTCACAATCTGTTAAGAATTTGAAAAGAAAATTATCAAGCCAAAAAAGTAGGGGTTACCGACCATCCAAGCGAGTAAAATATAAGTAAAGTTAACCATGGATAGGAAAGAGACCAGGGCCCGATTCCTGAAAAGCCGATTAGCGCTAACCCAGTCTAATCGAGGAATAAAATTTATGCTTCGATTAGATTCTGTTCCTGAAAGCACAATTAGCGCCAACCTAGGGATGAAATAAGGGTTAAATTTAATCCACCTAACGAGGTCGATTAACTCACTAATCAAAACTATAACAAAATTCTCGAATCTGATTGGTTATCAGCAGGCCCGATTAAAGCATTTAAAATAGGACAGTTTACACGTCATGCTTGTAACTGGACGATGCAATTGGACAGTACGCATCATTTGCGCGCGCTATCCTTTTAACGTGCGTGCATCTCGGTCAAAAACACACTCGATTGTTATGTTTTTAATCACCAAAACATGTAACCATTTAACGTTTTATCCTCAAATTTTGTTATAGTTATGATTAATTGGTAACAGGACTTCGTGTCGTCCAATTCTGTCTGTAATCATACTCGTGATTAAACAAATCGGACTCCCGCTTCGCGGGAGTAAATTTTAAGTAAATTTTAAGTAAATTTTTTAAGTAAATTTTATCAAAACAAACAAAATGGTAGACTACGAGTAGTCCCTCCTTTTTCCTCAGGGATAGTAGAGCGAGCGAAACGCGAGCGCGCGTGAAAATCACCCCACGCGATAAAGGCGAGACGCGTGGCGGGGTGATTTTCACGCGCGCTCGCTTTTCGCTCGCTCTACTATTCATGAGGAAAAAGGAGGGACTCCTCGTAGTCTAACAAAATGGCGGAGTAAACTAGCTGTTCGTTAAGTTGGTCCAGGAAATATAGAAAGCAACATATACTAGAAATAGTTCCTCTTGGCGACTTTAATGATAGTTGAACTTGCTGTTCTTACAGATTCCGGGGAGAATAAACCGAGTTTTCGACAGAAAAATGTAATATGCAGTGAAAGATGATCAAGTCAAGGTCGACCAACACCCGCAAACACGCAAATCTTGCAGTCTCGGCAATTACTCAACATAATAAAGCTCTTGCTAAACTAGCTTACAGCAATCATGCTAACGTTTTTGAACGGTGAGATTCAAGAGATGTATTTTTTGTATTTAGCATGGCTTTCACGAAGCAGAATAAAAACAACACACCATAAAATATTCTTTCAGCGCTCGTAAATTTTAAAATGTCGATAAACTCTTTACATATCGTTTTACCGATTTGGGGATTCTATCCAAGAATTCTTGAATAAAATAATTATTTTTGCAGCACTTACAGTAGAAAAGGGTAGGAAAATATCGCAAGAGATTACGTTTCTTTTCTTCGACTAAAACAACCAATTCTCGGTTTGCAACCACGTGACAAGGCGGCCATGTTGGTGGTCAATACAATACAATTTTTGTCGCAGAATTTGCATGAAAATAGAGTTTAGTTCCCAGCGGAGAGAAACGCTTTTGTTCTTGACCACCAACATGGCCGCCGTGACGTCACGTGCAAACCAGCAATATTAAGGATTGATTTGCATAATTTGTGACGAGACTATTTGAGTCAGAATGGATCGAAAACAAGAGCTTGCAAGCTTCGTGTAAGACGCCTTTTTCCCGCGAATTGTCATTTTCGCGCGCGCCTGCATGTGAAAAACTGGTCAAACCGGTTTATTTTGAGTTTAATCGGTGGATAGTTAATCGAGGGTTAAATCCGTTTACAGGAACGCCTTTTTATCCCTCGATTAGTTATCCTAGGAATAAGAAATTTAATCGTGGATTAACCGCTAATCGAGGAATAGCTAGTTTAATGGGCTTTTCAGGAACCGGGTCCAGTCTCTTTACTAGGGAGCTTAAGCAGCCACGACGCCGACGGCAGCGAGAACGGCACAAAACAATAGGTTTAATGAGCGAAAACAATGCCCCTGCACGTGTTGCATGTGCGTTTTACATTTTGGTACATTTCTTTGCCGTTCCCTGCAAAACAACAACGTCAAATGATCAAATTATAGGTTTTGTGGAGAACGTGAACACGCAACGGTTAATTTTCCTTTCTCCATTTCAACCTGAAAGCTATCCCTTCAAATTTAGCTCCTGGACAATCCGGTCACATTAGACAAACTAAACAAATTGGAGCAACTGCTAAGTAGTTTAAAATAGCGCGAATCCTTTTTTCAAGTGACGTTTTTCATGGCGTTGCCGTCGTCGTTGCTTAACGCAACGGCTACCAGGGCCCGGTTGTTCAAAACCCCGATTAAACTAATCGCCGATTTAGCCTAATCGTCGATTAAATTTCCTAATCGTGAGTTAGCTAATCGCGGGTTAAAAAACGGTTGTTTAAAGGGAGATAAGTCGGCCGATTAACTAATCTGCGATTAAGCGTAAAACTAGAAATACGTGTCTCGCAGAACCTCGCGAAGCTCGGGGGAGGATGCACTGCAAAATTTTAGCGATGTGGGAGAGATGGAATTTCTGATTTGACTGGACTGGAGAGGTTGGGTTGCATCCCGGCAAGCAAGCGGGTTGTGTTTTGGACATGAAGATCAGCAGTAAACGTGATCTAAACGCGTTTTTTGATCTTCAAATATAATAATTAAAATGCAACGAGAGTGAACAATGATTAAAGAAATGTAAATGTCAGCTTGCATTGGAATTCAACAGCTGAATTATCTGACGAGGCTGGTGAAATCTGAGCATCGGACTTCCAATCCAATAACTAGCTCTCACGCGATAAAAACATTTTCGGCTTGTGCCCAAAAATATGCCAGGGAGAAACGTAGACCATTTAAGGGCACCCAACGAGGAAAATAGGAACATTCGAACTTAAGAAAATTCGTAATGAATTAGATTAAAAGACCTTAAAAACTAGTGTTTTCTTAAGTGAAATGTCGCCTCAAACTTTTGTATCATCAGAAAATTCAACGCCTTTTTCAGATACAGAAAAAGCAGTGAAAACGTTTGTTATAACAGTGCCACAATGTGAACAATGCGACCCTACTTCTTCTAAGTAAGGCTGCCCTATTTTTTAGCCCTCAATGGTTATTATGGGCAGCCTGTACTCTCTCTATATTTAACAGTAGTTTTTATATAATGTAAATCAATGTGAAGTACAAATAAAGTTGTTGTTAATACGCAACAACCGAATTATCTCTAGCCTGCAAACAGGCTCCTGGCTCGGAGGGGCGCTATTTAACGGCGCGTAGCCTGTCCGCAGGCTAAATTATCTCTTGACTGAAACACAGGAAACAGCAGGGATCGCATTATAAGTAGAGATCTCGCGTTGCCCTACTTAATTTTTCAAAATTCTTCTAAAATATTCCAATCCTTAATTCCCCTCCTTTCTACGTCAATACGTGTTTTTTCAAATAAAATGGGAGAGCCAGGCAGGATGACTAATTCAAGTTAACTTTCTTAAATATTCATAACTTCGAATGCAGCTATCGAATGCCTTAATTATTTGCGTTACTTTAATTCGTTCGATCATTGTGGGCTTCTCATTATTGTTTAATTTTACTTCTTTGATAGAAAACTCCGTTTTAAACCTAAAAACTGCGTTTACGCAACAAGCGGCACTCCGTGAGTTGTCTCGGGTAGGCGAGACAAAAGTGTTTATATCGGAGAAAAAGTTGTTCCGCCTACCCAGGGTTACCCTATACCTGTCGATTTGAAAACAGGTTCCAAATACTGGGTAGTCGATGGGTAGTCAATTGATAAGTCATTGGTTATTGCCGATAATCAATGAGTAAGCCATGACTAATCGATAAGCCACAAAATGTCTAGTCCTTGATTAGTCATTCGGGGACTTTAGATCGGACGACGAGTACGAGATTGAGTACGAGTACGGCTTTTGAATTTCAAGCCAGTCACATCCCTAGAGCTGTCGGTCCTTCCTGTTGCTGAACAGAAGATAAGAAGACTCTAGGTATAAAATTTGTCGGTGGTAAATGGTTATTTAGAGCACGCGAACTAAGTTTTAAAAGTCGTACTCGTACTCGTCGTCCGATCTAAAGTCCCCTAATAATGTCATCGATTAGTCATCTAATACAGTAGTTCCCAGCGGGGAAGGGGGGGGGGGGGGGGGGGGGGGGGGAGGTACTCAGCTATAATGAGGCCAAATTATCAAATTATTTAGACCCAATATAGTCCTATTTGGCTAAAACCAGACCCCAAGTCAACAAAGTTGAAGGGTCTAGAACGTCACCTGTACCCTCAAAAAGTCCCTTTTCTCCATGCATAAAAAGGCTACGCTTTAACCCAGAAAAAGTCACCACAAAATTTCTAGCCCAAAAAAGTGCTCGTATCGCAAATTTCAACTCTTCTAACAGAACGTGCAGCTTATCGAAAAAGTCATGTCAGTTTACTTGGCTAATAAAAATTCGCCAGAAGACTTTCCGGACAGAAAAACTTACAGGGACAATGTCCCAGTTTATATATTGTGTTTTTATAGAGCAGTTTTCAATTGAGTGTCGTAAAACCAAAACCAAAGTAATTACTCTGACCAATCACAGCAGTCGTAAACAATCCAATGAACCAATCAGAGCTCGAAGCAAATACATGTCGGCGGCGCCAAGCGCGGGAAAACGCGTGCGAGCAAGTCACGATTGGTTTTGGTTTTACTTCTAATTGGTCGAGAAAGTGGCGCGAGATTTTTTAGCCAATCACGAAGCGTAGCAATGCAAAACCAAAGCAATTGTGTAATTACTTTCGACACTCAATTGAAAACTGCTCTAATTATGGTCAGGAGCTTGTTATGAGCTTGTTTTATTGTCTTGCAATAAGAAGAAAAAGTCGCCAAGTGATGAAAGCAAAGAAAAAAGAAACAAAATAACGATCAAGAGTCTAAACTACACAAGAATAGCAATTTTGATTTCTTGACGGCCTGTCACAAAATCAAATTTGATGAACTGTAATCCACTTGTATCCCTGCTCTTTATCTGCAAACTACTGCTTCTGTTTTGCTCTATAGAATCTTTATATCCAATAAAGTGTTATAGTTGGTCGTATTTGGCAGTATATCACGGAAATAAACCAAGCGAAATTGTGGTATTTCGGCGGAACAGCGTCCCTTTAACGAGATTTAGTTAAATTGTTTTTTTTTTCGCAAATGAAAACACTGATAACTGCTTTAAAATGCTCTAAAATACAAGAATTGGCAAGCCACAAGAATAATTGAAGGAATGTTAAAAGCTTAAATTTTGCTGTTTATATGCTGTTGGAAAAACACAGGCGACTACTCTGATTCTGTTTCTTATTGATTTTTGTCTGTACGGAGAATTATTGCGTTCGACGATAGGAAAACACTTTCTTATCCCGGTAGCCTGCGAATAGGCTCCTGGCTCGGAGGGGCGCTATTTTCCAGCGCGAAGCGCCGACTGGGAGCCTGTCCGCAGGCTATAGAGCGTTTTCACTCACGTGACCTTCAGTCCCGTGGGACTCAAATGACAAAGGCCATGGCAGCCATGTTGGTGTTCCTAACAAAAGAAGTTAATTAAAATTCTTTTGTACGGAACACCAATATGGCGACTATGACTTCAAGTGAAAACGCTCTATTATCCCGGTGAAGGCAGGCTTTTTTGAGATTTTGGTCAGCACCAAATTATTATTATTTTTCAGGGGCACCTCTCGGCTGGAAACTGGTACGCACTTCAGGCCTCGCTTTCGTTCTCGTGCTCAGACTCCCCCCTGCATCGAACGCACAATTTTCATCAGTGATTACTGCTCGTATTTTCTACAGAAAAAAAACAAACAAAAACCACCGCACAGAGTACCAAGCTAACTATCCAATGCACCAATGCGGACCTCGTGGGAAACGACCGGGACGCATAAGTTGTATGGAAATAAATTCAGTCGTCTTCAGTCACAAACATGTACAGCGTTGCAGGCCAACTACTATTTTTATTACAAAATCTGTTTTCACGATACTTAAACAAGGACACTGACTATAAAAGGGATAGCTCCGCCCCCTCTTTGTCACACCATCACTGCTTCAACGGCTAATCAAAGATGGCTGACTGCGAGCAACACGGAGGAAGACCGTTGCCCCAAGAAATAGGTCTAGTTCTACCTTTACTAGTTCAATCTTGTATAGGATTTATCTTTCACGAAAATAAAACTAAAAACATTATTTGAATTTATGCGCCTTTTAGCATGAATATAATATTTTAGCTTTCCAAATTTGAATTTTGCGCGGTATAAACGGTTCTCCATTGGCGAGCGGATGCACGTGATGTTGACAGTTCGGTGTCAAGTGTGAAATGACTGGCAGCTTGGCCTGGCCAAGGTTCCTTTTATAGTCAGTGTCCTTGTTTACTCGTAACAACCAGGTTACAATGCGATACAAAAGCCTTGAGCCACCTGGACCCGGGTTGTTCAAATCGTGGATAGCTCTATCCACCGGATAAATCATTATTCAGCGGATAACACAATGGATTTGGTTGCTACTAATCCACTGGATAGTGATTTATCCGGTGGATAGCGCTATCCACTTTTTGAACAACCGGGGCCTGATGTACAGTCAAACCTCCCATATACAGACACTATCGGGACCAGTGAACAGTAGCCACGCAGCTCTTTAGAACCTCTAATTTCATTGGACCTGGGTATCACGCAGCTCTATTGTTTTCAGGGCTGGGAAAAAGTGTCCGCTTAAGAGAGGTGTCCGCTTATGGGAGGTTAAAAACGTAGTGTTTGTATGTGGCTGGGACCACGACTAGGTGTCCACTTATAGAAGGTGTCCGCCTTCGGGAGGTGTCCGTTAGCAGAGGTTCGACTGTAGTTCTAACCTTCGAGTATGTGGATGAAATTCTGTATTCTGACCATTAAAGCTATTGAGCGGTACCAGAAACCCATAAGTGGGTTGAAATGTGCAACTGTCCCTTGTACGCTTCAAAACAAGCTTCCGATTATTCAATTTGCTAAGAAGTTGTTACAGCCATATTTGGAAAATCAAGATAAAAGTATTAACCAATCAATTCGCTAGAACAACTGGCTTCAAATCTCGAGGGACCGAGGGGTTTCCAAATATGCTACTAAGCAAAAAATAAAGCTGTGAATGCGCGTTACACGTTTCAACCCACTGATGGGTTTCTGGCAGTACTTTCCTGTGGTACTGGTTATTATGCTGTACAAGTTGGTTCAATCTTTTGAGTCCGTGCACAAAATCCTACAAATTGACTAATCTAATCAAAGCTACTGAGCAGTACTTTCCTGTGGTGCTGTTTATTATGCTGTACAAGATGGTTCAAACTTTTGAGTCTGGATGAAATTCTGTAAAATGCGACCGACCATTCAAATGAAAGTTATCGAGCAGTACTTTCCTGTGATACTGTGTTGTTTAATATGCTGAACAAAGTGGTTCTAACTTTTGAGTCTGTGGATGAAATTCTGTAATGGGACCATTCAAATGAAGGCTACAGAGTAGTACTTTCTGTGCTTATTATGCTATACTGCTTTTTACGCTGTGCAAGCGAAGGTGATTCTAACTTTTGAGTTTGTGGATGAAATCCTAAAGTGTGACCATTCATATGAAAGCTACTGAGCAGTACTTTTCTGTGGTACTGCTTATTAAGCTGTACAAGGTGGGTCTAACTTTTGAGTTTGTGGATAAAATCCTAAAGTGTAACCATTCAAATGAAAGTTTTGTTACTGAGCAGTACTTTCCTGTGGTGCTGTTTATAATGCTGTCAAGGTAGTTCTAACTTTTGAGTTTGTGGATGAAATCCTGAAGTGTGACAATTTACTTTCTTATGGTGTCCTTACAAAATGGAATTTCAATGTTGAACTTTGCCAAGAATAGAGGTCAGGCGTCAAGTTGGACCATTTCTCTACGAAAGACTTATTTTGAACTATTTTTAATTTAAATGTTCTGATTGTCTCCCTCTGATCCGGGAAATAAATGCGATATCAATCGCTAATTAACACGGGATCAAGCATCGAGGACCACAGCACAACCACCTTCAAGACAAAAGCAAAACTTAATTGTAAAAATATACATGAAAAAAATGACTGAACTGTGATTGGCTAAAACAGAGTGCAGCTTTCATGTAACACAAGTGCAAATTACAAATTGGTTCTGATTGGCTTAGAAACAATAGAAACCAACGAGAGCCAATCAGATTAAATCCGTTTCTACTGCAACATATTCTCTATTTTCGAATTGCCCATAACACACTTTGTTTGCCTCCCAAATTTTGCATAAACTATTGTTTCGAAATGCTCTTGGGAATATGCAGTCCATCCAAGAGCATTTGCAAACAATAGTTTATGCAAAATTTGGGGGCAAACAAAGTGTATTATGGGCAATTCGAAAACAGAGAATAGGCCATTTCCGAGTTACGTTATGCCTCGTTGTCAAAGCGAGGCTTGGTGCACAACCTTTCATATGAAGATGAGTTTTATTTGCATTTGAATAAAAAACCGTTTTCAAATGAAAGGTTGTGCACCTTAGCCTCGCTTTGACAACGAGGCATAACGTAACTCGGAAATGGCCTATTGGCAACGTATAGCCGATTTCGAAAAATTCCATAATAATCTTTTATGTGCAGGCTCAGCCTCACCGGGATATAATTATTCAAGTCTACTTTGTTAGAATGGTACAATGGAATTCAGAGTACATGGAAGAACGCTAAGAGTAGTATTGTGTGTTCGCATACAAATGTGCACCGTATGCAAATTGCCAAGAAGTTGAAGCATAGCACGTGCAGTCCGTGCTGAAAACAAAAGAAGAAATTAGAAAAATCAGGCTTACATAAAGCACAACCCAAACCTGCACTTTAAAGAGTATTATGGTATTTTTCGAATGGCCGATTGGTGCAGAACTGTTGTTTTGCTAATTAAACATTTTAATGCACGTGCAGAGCTGTAGTTATGCTAATGAACCTTTTAGTGCACGTGCAGAACTGTTGTTTTGCTAAATAAACATTTTAACTCACATGCAGCAAAAAGGAATATTCTGTTTTTCGTTGTTTTTCTCTCTATTTTTTCATGTATGTTATTCACAAGAAGTAATCACATGATTTTTCTCGTGCAATTTGGAATTTTTCAAAGACTACAAATTGCCATTGGCCATCCCTGCTCCATTGTCCAAAAAAAACAAAATAACAATTTATTCCTACCTCTGGGTCTGTTTCTTCGTCGCCCACGTTTTTGTCATTTTCTTGATCATCGTCATAATCAAGTTCAAACTTTCTTGAAACGTTTCCATCACCTGAAGCTGATAAAATACAAAATACAAAAATTGGTCACAGACAGGCTTCGTTACGTCCCCAGTGGTTCTTTCATGTCTCAAAATTGCCATGTAGCCGTTTTTTGGGTCGTGGAACAAAGTATATTCAAAAACGTTATTTAAATTGTTGTAGCTGCGCTCTAATAGAGCAGTTTCAATAGACCGTTTTCATAATTACGTCACATACTACAACTACCAGCATTCCTTGCGCTTAGCGTGGGTGTCGCGCAAAATATGTGAGCGTTCGCGGAATGTCTCTTAGACTTTCTGAAGAAGACGTGCCTGGGGCGTCATTGAGGAAAAGAACAAGAAGAAAAGTACTTTGTTGCTTCTTTAGATAAGCTGAGTTCATTGAAAAGCCTAGTTTTCAAGATACGTTTTACGTCTTTCACGCTTTCGTGTTGTGACGCGTACGTGTTTATAGTTTTCGCAAATTTCACGAGTAGTGTGGCTTATAATTTTTGACAGTATTAATTATAATTTCACACTATATTATACTGGGACATATTAGTTTTACCCACACATGATATGGTTTCAATAAAATTTATAAGAACTTATTTTATAAAGAATTTCATGCCATAATAAGGTAAAAACTGTGACTGAATGCCAAAAACGTACCTAAGCTTGTTAATGCAAGTTTCTAATCTTTGCGGCGCGATGCGTTTACAATTTCTTAAATAATGACAATAACATATTATAACAGTATTTTTAAAACCGAGAGGTTTTCTGCGAAAAGTCTATTTATTAAAAAACAGAGACAGACTTACATAAAATACAGCAGTAAAATGGCAGAGAATCGTGGAGTTCAATTCAGAATTGAAAAACAAACTGAACAAGTATGCGGCTAAATAAGCGAAAAGCTGTCCGATTTGAAAGAATTACAATCAATGCAGTCTTACAAAAATTAATACATTTGGACACAAATAAACGTTAAAGAAATCGTTACCTGCACTCGATCGGTGGCTTTTCAGTCCTCCTTTAGCACCAAGCTTTCCAAAACTTGTTGTTGTTTTGACATCGACTATTCGCTATAAAGAACCCCAGGAATCCCTATCTTTAGACCACGCATATCAAATCTGAAGTCATTATCCAGTACTGAAAGCATAAGCTGTTCTCTCCTCAATTTACAACGGTTTTTTAGAGCCTGCACAAAGAGTCTCTGTTCCAGTTCATAAATAATTTCTCCACTGAGTTCGACAAAACTTGCACATTATTAACAGCGTGCGACCGGTGCGAAAAGATATACTTAACTTAAGTTTTAAGCTTAAAGCTCACAACGGTTTCAATCTGCTTCAAACAATGTTTAAGAACATTTTCAAGGAACCATAAAGCATATACCATATTTAAAAGCCAATTATTAGAAGGCAGTTCGTTTTCTCCAGATCGAGCGGTTTGAACAGCTTTGCCAAGGTGAACTTTCATTCAGTTTCGCCAAGGTGAACTGCGATACGCGGCAACATTTTTCGCGCCTTTTTTCGTTCAGTCGTGTGATCAAGTAGTTTTTTTCTTCTCTTACTCTTTCTTCCTTTTTTTATATTCATAGTGGTTCGTGGTTTTGTTTTAAATTTTAAATTTTTACTTTCATTTTCAATTCAATTTCAGGTATTTTCGTATCTGACGTGGCCGCCATGTTTATTAATTTTTGTCAGTGTTCGTGTTTTGCGCGCAGATTCGCGCGAGACTCCCACGCTAGGCGCAAGGAATGCTGGTAGTTGTAGTATGTGACGTAATTATGAAAACGGTCTATTGAGTGTCGTAAAACCAAAACCAAAGTAATTACTCTGACCAATCACAGCAGTCGTAAACAATCCAATGAACCAATCAGAGCTCGAAGCAATTACATGTCGGCGGCGCCAAGCGCAGGAAAACGTGTGCGAGCATGTCACGATGTGTTTTGGTTTTACTTCTGATTGGTTGACAAAGTGGCGCGAGATTTTTTAGCCAATCACAAAGCGTAGCAATGCAAAACAAAAGAATTGTGTAATTACTTTCGACACTCAATTGAAAACTGCTCTAACACACGGTTCAACATTTGTTGATCAACAAATGTTGCAACGGCTGTTCAACAAATGTTGAAATGTTGAACAGTGTATCATATGCCTTGTTGAATGTCGAAATTGGTCATTCAACATGTATGAACATTGTTGAACGACCTCAGTCAATCGTTTTAAAATGTTGAATGTGTTTTCTACTCATTCAACAAGTTGCAGCATCCTTTAACATTTGCTGCTCATCGTGTATACAGCTATTTCAATTAACGTTGTCGGATGAAAGCTTTAAGCCAACAAGCCAAGACCGCAAGGTAGTATCGGATTATTATGAATAAATTCACTATAATTAACAATAGGGAGATAAAGCAACTACGACAACAACACCAAGGATTTTTTCTATATAAACTACTTTGCAGTTCTTCCAATTTGTTTAGTTTGTCTAACGTGACTGGATTGTCCAGGAGCTTAATTTGTAGGGACGGCTTTCAAGTTCAAATAGAAATGTGATCATTTGACGTTGTTTTTTGCAGCGAACGGCAAAGAAAGGTACCAGAATGTAAAACGCACGTGCAGAGGCATTGTTTTTGCTAATTAAACCTGATGTTTTGTGCCGTTCTCGCTGCCTCCGCCGTCGTGGCTGCTAAAGCACCCTAATACTTTTATCTTCCCACACTGTCAAAGAAAGGAACGCTTCAAAGGTAATATGATTCGTATCGGTTTTTGTTTCCCTCCTTTAAAAAAGGAGGAAAACGTCTTTAGTACTATCGCCCATTTTCCGTCGCGCCCGCACTGACAACCGGAATCTAGGATGGTTTGCAACTACCCATACTGCCTTGCGGTCTTGGCTTTGAGCTTTCATCCGACAACGTTTTTAAAATTGAAATAGCTGTACACAAGGGAGCTTTCGCAACCACCACGGCAACCCCAAGAAAACGTCACTTGAAAAAAAAAAAAAAAAGAATTTGCGCTCTTTGAAACTATTTTGCACCTGTTCCAATTTGTGTAGTTAATTTGACTTATGTGACTGAATTGTCCGGGAGCTGAATTCGTAGGGACGGCTTTTAAGTTCAAATAGTGACGTTTTCCTTGGCGTTGCCGTCGTAGTTTCTGAAGCTCACTAATAACAAACGTACCTCGCGCCTTTTTCAGTGACTCCTTTGTAAGTTCAATCGTAACAGCTCCACTGATCGACTCGTAAGAAAGAACAGTGCCTTCCTGTAGGGTGGAATGAAATGAAGACGGATAAGCGTGAGTATACAAACAAACAACAAGGGATGAGAAAGATGTATTGTTCATAATAGGGAATTTAAGTAACCACGACGGCGACGGCAGCGACAATAGGTACATTTCTTTGCCGTTACCTGTAAAATAACAACGTGAATTGATCAAATTATAGGTTTTGTGGAGAACATTAACACACTACGTTTAATTTTCCTTTCTCCGTTTAAACTTAAAAGCCATCCCTACGAATTCAGCTCATGTGCAATCAAGTCACATTCAGTGTTTCAGATAAGAGAGGGGTCTCAGGTCAAAAACCCGACAAGGCTGGCTTCCTGACCTGACAAATCAAATGGCTAACTTAAAGAAGATTCAGAGAGACCCACAACCTGTTGACCCCTTAAAATTATTCATCTATTCCCTGCCTTTGAAAGTTAACTGCAACACTGGTCACATTAGACAAACTCAACAAAATAGTTTAACATAGCGCGAATCCTTTTTTCAAGTGACGTTTTCCTTGGCGTTGCTGTTGTCATTGCTTAAGCTCCCTAATGTCACGAGCGTGGGACAAGGTAACCACTGAGCTACGAGAGACTCGTGGCCATATCAGTACTACTGAGTATGACATGCATCCAAGCTCGTGATAATAGGAAGCTTTAGATTTGAGTACGAGTACGACTTTTGAATTTAAAGCCAGTCACGTCCCCAGAGCTGTCGGTCCTTCTTGCTGCAGACCAGATGATAAGGAGACTCTAGGTATAAAATTTGTGTGGTAAATGGTTATTTAGAGCACACGAACAAGGTTTTGAAACTCGTACTCGTACTCAATCTCGTACTCGTAGTCTGATCTAAAGACCCCTATTATGAACATTACACCTTTCTCTTTTCAATAAAGAAATTACAATTCACCAACTTTCTTTATGTATCACCTCACAGGACGCTTTGGATACTGCTGATTCTAGCAGTACGCAGGACGCATGTCATACATGAACCTAGTTTATGGCCTAGCTCGCCACGAGTCTCTCGTAGCTCAGTGGTTAGAGCATCTGACCAGTGTGTGAACCTAGTATATGGATTAGCTCACCACGAGTCTCTCGTAGCTCAGTGGTTAGAGCATCCGACCAGTGTGTGAACCTAGTATATGGCCTAGCTCGCCACGAGTGTCTCGCAGCTCAGTGGTTAGAGCATCCGACCGTGTGGGAACCTAGTATATGGCCTAACTCGCCACGAGTCTCTCGCAGCTCAGTGGTTAGAGCATCTGACCGGTGTGTGAACCTAGTATATGGCTTAACTCGCCACAAGTCTCTCGTAGCTCAGTGGTTAGAGCATCCGACCGGTGTGCGGAGGGTCATAGGTTCGATTCCAGTCAGGGACTCAGTCCCAAGCTCGTGACATGATGAATATTACATCTTTCTTATTTCATTACCGAGCACGGTTCGGTGCATGTGCACAGATTAAAATGCTTTATTCGCTTTCTTACCATTTTATCGGTTAAAAAACCAGTCATATTTACCTTAATAATCACATACTATAATTAGTAAGTTCAAAGGATGACCAAAATTCACAATACAAATTTAAACGAAAATGTACCTTGTAATCGGAGACTTCTGGTGTGTAGGATGCAGATAACTCCAGCACCTGTTAGAAAGGAACTTTACATGTCACTACAAACAAACATATACATGTACCTACAACAAGAATGCAACTAATTTTCTTCTCTGAGCAAGTCATTTGTCAGTCCAGGGACAATTCGCCACTCCAGAAACTTTGGGGAGACTGGGCAGCAGCTTTCGGCACTGGGCTTTCTGGGATCGCTTGGGAAACCAGCGTTAGTTATGATAGGTTGATGGTTTCCAATGGCAACCATCAACCAATCATAGCTCATATTGGTTACCCAGACGATCCCAGAAATCTGGTGCTCAGTCTCCCTGGATTGGCGAATATTGACCTGATAAGAAGTCAGTCTGCTGGACAATAAACAACAACAACAACAACAATAAGTCTTTATTTAAAAAAAAAAAAAGTTACATTTTAGCTCCCCTATTCTTTGTTCTTTACTGAAAAGTGCCTGGCCCCGGTTGTTCAAAAGTTGGATAGCACTATCCACCGGATAAATCACTATTCAGTGGATAACGCAATTGGTTTTGCACACTTTTTTCTGCTGGATAGCGATTTATCCTGTGGATAGCGCTATCCACCTTTTAAACAACCAGGCCTTAGTGTTCAAAGCTAACTATGCAAAGTTTTCCATGTTTCACAGAGAGAAAAGATTTTTTTGTATGAATTTAATCGTAGCAGAACTTCCCAGTTCGTCTGTCAGGCCAGGTTAAGTTTTCACCTGTCAAAAATGCCAAATTTACCGGACATTTGTCCAATGACAGGCTGTTATTTGCAGCCTTGCTACAAGGCGTAAAGAAATGCAAAGTGGGTCTAGTAAATTCTATCATTCTAGTGTGAAATTCAAGAAAAAGTTTTTTAGTTTCCCCGCTGTGGTCAAAAAGAAAAAATATCCACACTGACCTTATATGCTATTTTGTCTCTACTCCTGGGTGGGCCTTGAAGGGGAGTGCAAAGACTGAAATCTCGCTGAGCCGGTTGCTGCAAATGAATAAACAAATATGTAACAACGAAGGACTTTATCACCAAGGCATTTTTGAAGGCAGGAGTAGTTCTGAGAATTTTAGATGGGGACTTTGATTTGGTTGTTGATAATAATTGGCGTGATTAATTGAAGGGCTGGGTGCGTTAAAGAGCCCATGTCAATTTTTTTTACATTTTTCACTCAAATTGTGTTTTTGGAGCCGAGAAAGCACTCATTTACTAAAGTAATGACAGGTTCATTTAAGTTAAAGTAAAAGAAAGCCAATAAGGCCAAAAAATACTAATACTTTCACAAAAAAGACAAAATACATTATTTCTGGCATTTAAGCACCTACATGTAATTGACTTTTCAGGTCAGAACATTTTTTCCCAAAGATGTGGGATGTTTTGGTTTAATCTTTTTTACTTAATCACTGCTTTAGTAAAGCAATGCTTTTATGGTTAAAAAACCCAAACAATTTGTGAGTGAAAAATGTCAAAATTCGATATAGGCCCTTTATGCAAACCGAACAAATTCGGCTGTTTGATCAGCCTTGCATGTTAAAGTTTTTTTTTATAAAAGTTCATTGCTGATCCTGATCTGCAAAAAGATCCAGCTACATTTTGATACTGTTTGTTCAAGTGGTCCTTGCATTGTTACAGAAGTCATTGCCCTTTATGCACCAAGTCACTCAATTTATACATAAAATTAGTATAGGTAATCATACGGTTTCGAGTTTAATTTGGGATTAATTTACACAAGTGAGTTTTTCAAAAAGCTCAAAATTGCACGAGCCGCTTCGGCGAGTGCAATTTGAGCTTTTTGAAAAACTCACTTGTGTAATGTAATGTTTGGAAATTTTTTTTTTTTGCAAAAAAATTTTTTTTAGAATTTTTTTTTCGATTTGTAATTTGCACTGGTGTTACACACATCAAATAAAGCATACCACTTGTTCAATTGCAAGCTTCTTACTAAACTGGGGTAGGACTTGTATGGCTCCAAGGTTCAAGTTTTCAAAATTTGAGACTCTGGGACCACCCTACTTTTTTGGCAAGTGGGAGATTGCAAGGGCCTTTTTCAACTGCCAAGATTTCAGCTAAAATTTGCAGAGTCTCGTCATTTTCGATGGATCATTCGCCACCACTGGATTCCAGGCTGATCTCTGATGTTCTTCTAATATCACAGAAAAAATTAAATATAGTTACCTTTTGTTCAGGAGCTATTTTGGAACTCGTCTGATCATTTTGATAACTTGCTTTCAAATTTGGATATAGTATTGTGCTATCAACGTCATCTGTGATGTTATTCATTGAACAATCTTCTTCTTGCTCTTCAACCGTTTCATCCTCTGAATCAAACCTGATGTGACCAGCTCCTACAAGACAATACAATGTACAGTGAAGTCTCTCTAAGATGGACACCCTTCAAACGATCAATCGGTATCAATTGATACATTCGATACATTGATATCTGCCAATCGATGACTAATGACCAATCAGATTTACATTTGTAAGATCCTATAAGAACTTGTAAGATGTCATGTAATATCCTTCAGAACCCTACAATGTATAATTTATCATCTTTTCATTGGTTAGGATATTATTACATACATATTATGTACATCTACCTACTAAGATTATGCAAAAGATTTCTACCAGGGTAGGAGAATGGTCTCTGCTGTTGTGCTGTTTTCTTACACAAGACACTATACTCCAAATTATTGTCTCTTACCAGGGGTCAATTTAATAAAACTTTTACAAGTGTTATTTACAAGTGTAGCTGAAACAATGGCTACACTTGTTAATTACACTTGTAAAAGTTTTATTGAATTGACCCCTGGGGGGAGTAGTAATACTCTCAGTCATTTCAAGAAACAGAAACTGGAAATATGTCCAAGCGGTTGCTTAACAGAGGTTAAAAACAACACAAAAATGCAAATCACTATTGCTACGAGAGGTGGTCGCTTTGAGAGGTTTCAACTATACTGACATGACTGGAAAAATTTGGTATTTTGAAAAAGTGGTTGCTTAGAAAGGTGGTCGCTTGTGAGAGATGACTGCTCAAAGAGGTTCAATAATTGAAGGGGTTCCTGGAAAAAAGCCTTAAGTAACTTCTGATAAACTGCTAGATTCTCATTCCAAATTTCCTTGTGTTCCCTTGTGAAACACAGGAGAATTTGATGTTACACTAAAAGTCACTTAGGGCCTTATTCTGTGTACCCCTTCAATTTGAACCTACTTGTACATACTGTACAGTTATTGTTAGTAAACCATAACAATACACATCACCACACTCCCGCATTATTATTAACACATGTCACGTTAATAGACAATATTCGTATTCTCGGTATTGAACTGGAACTAGCTTGCAATGGAGGCTCATGCGGGGGGAATATCATTAAAAATATTTGCATGTGAAAAGAATGCCCCGCATGAGCCTCCTCTGCATGCTAGTTCCAGTTCAATACCGAGAATACGAATATTGTCTATTCAGCATGGTGATGTGTTACAGATGTAAGGGATGTTTGAGTGAGGAATCACTACAGACTTTCCATATTAATATACTTACCTGCCTTTCCATGTTGGGTTCTGCTTGTTCTTTGTAGAGCGTTCATTTGTCCAGTTTGTTTAGCCTTTTCACTTAAGTTACTTGTCATAGACTGATTGAGAGATGTCACAGTTGTATCCCCATGTTTGCTGTCACTGGATGAACTGGGTGACGAAGAAGGAGGCAATGGTAATGAAGATGAAGACAAGGGATATAACAATGTCTCAGCGTTTTTGTACATTTCATGTATATTGGAATCCTTCTCATTTGATGGTGTTGACAACGATGATAACAAAGATGATGATATTTGTTTTGTTTTGGTATCATTTCTTATCACATCCACAGTCTTTTTCTTGTCATTTTTCCCATTTTTCACATATTCCTTTTCACTGGATGATCTTGGTGAAGCCATTGATATAGACAGCTGTGATGATGACAAATATGACATGTCTTTCTTTTTTGCAGCTATTTTTAATATGCTTTCTGACTCTTCACTACATAAACTACCGGTAGATAACGATGATGGAGATGACGATGGCTTTGCTGCACAGTTTTCTTTGTTTTTCCCTCGTGAAGTTGATGACGATTTTGACACTATCCCATGTGCAGCCTTTCCCTTGTTTTCCTTTTGTGAAGCAAATGTTGATGCTTTGTTTTTTACATCTTTTCCTAATATTCCATGCAATGGAGATTTACTATGGTCAGTTCTGCCCTTAGCAGCTTTTAAATCTGTAGATTTTATACCATTCGCATTGGTACAATCATTGGAGTGTAACTTTGAAGGGCCCAATTCATCCGACGACTCTGAACATGACTCCGTAGAACTCGAACTCTCAGAGGAATATGACTCATGATGTACAGCATCTTTACCAGCACAGAAATCTTTTCCCATTCCATTTTCACTTGTCTTGCTTTTCTTGGCATTAATTATCGAAGGTTCGCCATTATCAACATTTTTTCTTTTGCCAACATTTGACTTTGCTGGTTGTGTTTGAGGTGGATTGCTTGTTTTGTGTTTCTTTTTTAAAACCTTACTGGTATTTCCCTTTGGTGCCTCATTTGACTTATTGTGTGTAGAAACACAACTTGTTGAAGGCAACTTGTAGAACGACTCTGAAGATGACTCTGCAGAACTCGAACTCTCAGAGGAATACGACTCATGACGTACAGCATCTTTACCAGCACGGAAATCTTTTCCCATTCCATTTGCAATTGTTTCACTTTTCTTGGCATCACTTGTCGAAGGTTCAACATTATCAGCATTTTTTCTTTTGCCGACATTTGACTTTGCTGGTTGTGTTTGAGGTGGATTGCTAGATTTGTGTTTCTTTTTTAAAACCTTACTGGTATTTCCCTTTGATGCCTCATTTGACTTATCATGTGTAGAAACACAACTTGTTGAAAGCAATGGAGACTTTTTCTTAGATTTTCTCTTTGATTTATTCCTGAAAGGCAAAGAAAGAATATTAAGAACAAGGTCAAAGCATGTAATTTTAGACTGTGATTGCATACCTGTGATTGCATTGTACCTACTGCAAAATATTTTTCCTATTGCGATTGTGTTGCACCCTTCAGTTCCAGCTTTTCCTGTTTATCTGGCTGCATACTTGTTTGTATTATATATCCTCTGCTAGGAAATCTTATTAGCTCAAAGGAATGGATTTCAGGTGGTGGGAGGGGAATTATTGTTTTCTTGGGAAAATGGAAAATCCAGAGGGGCGTGTGTGTGTGCATGGGGTGTGGGGGGTGGGGGGGGGGGGGGGGGGGAGGGGTCATTAGTGACATTCCATCCCCCCTCAAGATGAAGCCTGGATCCATCACTGGCCTTATTTAAAATATGGAATGAATTCAGAATTCATGAAACCTTTTCATTATGAAAATTTCTGTAAAAATGTCTTTCTTCTTTAGATTCGACTTAACTAGTCTCAAGCTTATACTTCAATTTTGTGGAGAAAAACACTTTTACTATTTAATTATATGAAAAAAACCTTGATTATCTTTTTTTGATCATAGATCAATAAGATCAGTGTTTGAAAAACTACAGTTGTACATGTACACCTGCAAAGCCAGCAACATACTAGGCAATTTTAATGTTTGTCGCGATTTCAATCGCTGACAAAAATCCCCATCATTGCAAACAGGCAAACACGACAAGCATTTAAAATCAGCCAGTGTGTCACTGGCATAAGATAAAGAGTGAATTTTATGTTGCGTGAGTCTCACCATAAAAGGTGAAAGTGAGCGACTTAAGGACGTTTGCGCTTATTGTTTATGCGCATCCTTACTGCGCACGCAATTCATATCGCAACGCCATGCTACGTCATGCACGAGCGCGTGCGCAAGAGAAGAACTCTAAGCACATAAAAGGCTGGTAGCCATTGCGTGAACTTTGCTTAGATTTAACTCACTTGGATGGTTGGTGACCCCCATTTTTTTCTGATAGATAATTTTCTCTTCCAATTCTTGATAGATTATGAAAAAATAAGCCAAAAATCAATGTACATGTAGGAAGTTTAAAATGTTTCCATTTTTTTACCCGCGCGACATCGAATCCTGCCAACTTGCCGCTGCCAGAGTATACAAATGCTGTGGTTAAAAGATTAGATTTACTTGAAGGGACATCACCAGTTGAATGAATTTGCTTAATAGACCTACATGTACTCATTTGGCACAGAAAGTAGCATTTTAGAGTTCATTTGCAATATATTTAGACTAACAGACATTGGGGCCATATCCAGTATGGAAGACCGATTTTTCAATATTAGGGTCGCCTTTCAGATATCTTATCTCGGAAACAAAGTCGGTGACCCCAAATTTTTTTTTGCGTTTCTGAGACGAGTAACTCATTACCAAGCTGTAGCAAAAGTTTTATAAAAAAAACAAAGTTAGAAGATTTTTGCGCGAACGTCCTTAAAATAACAATACTGTACCTTGCATCTGGTGAGATCCTACTTTTCTTTTTTCTTTTCACCTTTTGCTCAGCGTCTTTACATAAAAAATAATAAAGAACCTTTTAGAAGTCAAAGTATAAAATAAGAAAAGACATGTAATAAATGCCTCACTGAAATTTTGGAAATTATTAAAAGCAGCTACAGCTGTACATGTACAAAATCACAGTTCATGCAAAATTAACAAAAAATCTCAAGTTTCACTGATTAAAAAAAAAATGACAGTTCATTTAAGGTGGCTCAGAACAGTTTCTAGTAATTTCCAGTACTTACATGTACACTTCATGATGGATTGTTAAAAATGTAAGGTTGCTCTGAACCCCTTTCAAAGATTGATTGGTGACCCCTAAATTTTTTAGATAGATTGTGAAAAAACAAACAGAAAATCAATGCAGAAAGTTTAAAATGTTCCCATTTTTCTACCTACACGACACAGAATCCTGCAAACTTGCAGCTGGATTTGCAAAATAATGCTGCCACTTAAAGATAAACAGATGTCACCAGTCGAATGGATTTCCTTAACCCTTTCTTTCTCAGAGTCAATTATGGAGACATGTAGTGTGGTTCTTACTTTTGAGTCTGTTGATGAAACCCTATGGTGTGACCATTCAAATGAAACCTCTTTGGCAGTACTGTACTTTTGCATGGTACCATTTGTTCTAACTTTTGAGTCTGTGTATGAAATCCTATGGTGTGACCATGCAAATGAAATCTCTTCAGCAGTACTTTTGCATGGTACAATTTGTTCTAACTTTTGAGTCTGTCAATAAAATCCTATGGTGCGACCATTCAAATGTCAAATGAAACCTCTTCAGCAGTACTTTTGCATGGTACCATTTGTTCTAACTTTTCAGTCTGTCAATGAAATCCTATGGTGTGACCATTCAAATGAAATCTCTTCAGCAGTACTTTTGCATGGTACAATTTGTTCTAACTTTTGAGTCTGGCAATAAAATCCTATGGTGCGACCATTCAAATGAAACCTCTTCAGCAGTACTTTTGCATGGTACCATTTGTTCCAACTTTTGAGTCTGTCAATGAAATCCTATGGTGTGACCATTCAAATGAAACCTTTTCAGCAGTACTATTGCATGGTACCACTTGTTCTAACTTTTGAGTCTGTGGATGAAATCCTATGGTGTGACCATTCAAATGAAACCTCTTTGGCAGTACTTTTGCATGGTACAATTTGTTCTAACTTTTGAGTCTATGGACGAAATCCTATGGTGTGACCATTCAAATGAAACCTCTTTAGCAGTTCTTTCTCCTGGTACCTTTTGTTCTAACTTTTGAGTCTGTTTATGAAATCCTATGGTGTGACCATTCATATGAAACCTCTTAGGCAGTACTTTTGCATGGTACCATTTGCATAACTTTTGAGTCTATGGACGAAATCCTATGGTGTGACCATTCAAATGAAACCTCTTCAGCAGTACTTTTGTGTGGTACCGTTTGTTTTTCAATATTTTGAAAAGTGGAAATGTTTTTATTTTTATTTTGACATTTGACACTCTTGGGAGTGTTTGTATATCCACTCATACATGTTTATGTATGTGTTGTGGTTCAAAATTTTCTTTGGTTTTAAAAATATTCAAACCAGTTCAATTTTATTTTTCCTTTGTCTCAGATTCATTACCATAACCCAAGACAAAAGAATACAAAAATCAAACTGGTTTAAAAATTTTCAAACCAAAGAAAAACTTAAATCACAACATATACATGTAAAATTTGTCATACATTTTTAGAAAGTTGCATTCTACAGGCGCATTTACAATATTTTTAGACTACACGTAACAGACACTGGGGCCATATCGAGTAAGGAAGACCAATGTTTCAAATTTAGGGTGGCCTTTTAGATATCTTACATGTTTCTCCAAAACAAAATCGGTGACCTCAAATTATTTTTGCAACTTTGACACAAGTAACTCATTACCTTGCTGAAGCAAAATTTTTATAAAAAATCAATGTTAGAAGATTTTCGGGTGAATATCCTTAAGCCCAATAAAATGATCAGCATCAAATTTCTCCATGTGATAGCCATGATTAGTTAATCAGAGAGATTGTGAGAGTTGAGGATATAATCACCCAAGATCAATTCCCCTGATATTTTAAAAACTTCTCTCTATATTCTGTTATGATATTCAATAATTTATATGGCAACAAAAAAGGAGAAATTGTTTTTTGATATTGAGGAAATGTAAGCTAAATTCCTCCCACCTTGACATCTTTCATCCTCCTCACTTGAGCTTGTTGTAACTATAAACTGTTCCAATACAACTCTATTATTGGATATACAAATAAATAACTATTAATGACACTGAAATAAATTAATGTGCTGATATAAGTAGTAAATGGGATTACCTGGGTGCATACACCTTATTCGATGGTTTAACAGATAATATGCGCGGTTATTTTACAAGTTGTGTAGTATTTTTTTTAGTCCCGCAGGGTCCAGAAAAAATGTGAGCAATGAGTAAAATGTCCGCGCATATTATCTGTTAAACCATTGAAAAAGGGATTTATTATTCGACTATAATTCTTGTATTTATAATGGCTTGTGTCTTGGAACCGGGATGCTAAGGTGTAATACAATATTGCGATAAAAAAGTATTGTTTTAGTTTATTTGGTGCAAATGTTTATAAAGAATGGCTGTTAAGGAACTGTGGTGCGCTGAACGTTTTATAGAACGAGTCATATGAAATTAAAAAACAAAAGGATCCATTCTTATTCAACGGGATGCAAATAAGTGGCCGTGTCTTCTACAGTTTAGCTTTCTATTACATCCATTTTGAAATCACTGGTGATCCTTGCAATCTGATTGGCTCTCAGTAGTGCAATTTATTCCCGAATCGCACTATTTTTGGCTCTAAATCACATCTTTGCTCTAAATTGCATCTGCTTTAAATCGCACTATCTTTTGCTCTAAATTGCATCTTTTTCTACAGTACCTCTCAAAAGTAAGTTACCTGTCGCGTAGCGTTTCGCGCGCTACGCGATTCGCGTAGCGCAGGACGCGAATCGCGTAGCGCGAGAGTCACCGAAGCGGCAATAATTACACTGTACGAAAAGTTTATCTTGCCCGAAACCGATTAATTTCGCGCAAAGGTCGGCATCTAACTGCCACTGGATGGTTGTCAGGAAAACGGAAGGCAAAAAAGTATCTCGGGATTCAATGCGTTTCGTGTTTTCCTCGACAGAAATGTTTCAGTCTGTCCTCAACAAATCATGCGAATTAAATGGCTAAGTTTTCTAAAACAGATCGGTTTCGAAAGTGTTTGTACTTGTAGTTTTCGTTAATTTTTGCGCAAGCGACACGTTATGCGAAATTACTATGTATTTGTCATCGACAGACATTGTGGTTTGGATGGCCGAGTATTTCACGAGCAAGGTATTTTTCCTTTTAGTTCACCACAAACAAAACAATTGTGTTTGAATCAAATGGCGTTTTTTTGTTTGCGAGCGACATTGACTGAATGACAGACTACGCCAGCAGTCCGTGAGAAGACAAAGTAATAAGTACCAGTCACGCTCGTTTTACCATTTATTTGAATCGAGCAAGGTTTTGACTTCAAGGCCAGGGAATGATAAACGTGATTTCTTTTATCAGACTGCAAAACATTAATTCTTTTGTCGCTGCTTGCTCGCGGAATGTAAACAAGCGGCCCGGAGTCCCAAGTGCAGTAGTCACGCAAAATTCATGTGTAAAATTATTTCTGCACTTCATGTTTACTTATTATTAAAATAAATCTTGAATGGAACTAAAAATTATAATCGAAATTAAAGACGGTAGGGAAAGTTTGGTAGCAAAATAAAAATTAAACCCTTTGAAGTTTGTTGTAGTTGTTGGTAAAAAAAGTGCTTGGCGGTCCCTTGGGAGGTAAAAGTGCATCGAATTTGCATATGTCAAAACGGTAATTTGAAACCTGAAAACACGCTGGCACAAGCGAAAGTCACAAGTATTTACTAGTATTATAAATTTCTACAAATTATCTGTTTTCTTTCTTCATTTCCAAGTATTCCACCGCGCTAAAACATCACAGAAAATTTGGAGTGTCTTCGGGCTGGGAATAAACATAAGCCGCATTTGGTTTCGCGAGCGTTTCATCGATCCATCCACGTGATCTCCGTCTAAGTGAGAAAAACATTTGTCGCTTGATTCTTGCTCGTTTTAAGAGCGGGACTGTTGTCTGGCTTGAATCGCGCTCGTGTTTGGCCAAACAGATGCTCGATGACATTTCTGGGAGAGAAAAACTAGCTGTTTTATTACGGAAGATCATCCAGCGCAATTATTTCCTGAGTCGGCAAAATGTTTCCAAAGACTTCTTTACGCGACGTGAAATTTGACCGGGGGAAGATATTTATCACGTGCTTGGCAACGGCAAGAAAAAGCCGTAAAAAGATGCTTAAACCAAGCAAATGGAAGCAAAGTTCGTGATAAACTTTGCAATGGATAATTGTTCGCTGTGTTCGCGATCTGTTTTAAAATATACAGAGTTCAGCAAACACCGTCTATCGAACCAAAGTTTGGTCGCCTTGCATGCGCTTAGCGCGATCGGTGGTTCACTTGGTCGCATCTTCATCTTCAAACGCCCCAGGAAATAAGATATTTTTAAATCGGAATCGCGCAAGAAGTTGTACAAGCTGTTTAAGCTTCGCGCGCTACGCGATTCGCGTAGCGCAGGACGCGATTCGCGTAGCGCAGGACGCGGATCGCGTAGCGCAGGACGCGAATCGCGTAGCGCGCGACGATGGTAACTTACTTTTGAGAGGTACTGTAAATCGCATCTTGACACATGACATCTAAGTCTTTCTGTTTTGCATACAAAATGAGATGTAAAAGCATTTCCGGTTCCTTATTTTTACAAACCAGCTACTGAATCAATAAAATATCGGTACTGACTAAAATCATGTATTTGGGCGATTAAATTGTGTGATTTCAAAATGAATGTAATAAAGTGGTAATTGAACTTCGTGTCGTGCAATTTTGGTCTGACATCATACTTGTGATTTCAAATGGAACTCGCGCTACGCCCTCGTTCGATTTTGAAATCACACGTGATTTTAGACCAAATTGCACTCCACTCAGTTCAATTACCATTATTAATTCTTCTGAATTTTGATATGAAATGTAAAGTGCAAACAAAGAATTGAGCATTGAAATTATAAATGGAATCCTCTCAGCTTTCGCTATATTACTGTAACACCGGATAAGTCAATACGGTAAAATGTAAATCCCAGTAGAAGCAGGACGTGAGAATGCATACCTTATATTATCATTCTGTTGGATAATGTCAATCTTCTCTTGTGAAGGCAGCAGGTAGTCATCTAGATAAAGATGTATCACATTTATAGAGCTACTCCGCGATCGCTCTCCAAATCTCCCCTGAATCAGATACTCCAAATCAGCGATTGTGCTACATGTGGAGGCATCGAAAAGAAACCAACAGTTTTTCGCCTCAGCGAGGGGCAGAGAACGTTGAAAACTAAGACGTATTCGAACGAGACTAGACATTTTTAATACGAAGGAAGAAGAGCCGAGTAAATCGTGGTTATGTCCTCCATTACTTTTTTAATGGTTACCGCTGACCAAATGCAGTCGTTTACTTTTATCAAGCTTTGTGATTGGTTTATTTTACCCGCGAATTTCGATAGCCAATAGGATCAGTTCTTTAAATCACCGATAGCACCCCGAAAGTGTCAGAAGAAAAGATGAGCTGTTCTTTTATATCATCTTTGCGTCTTGTCGCTTGTTTGTTGAACATTTCCGAAGCGCGCAACAGGGTCATAGTAGAATTGGTGGCCAATGCTGCGTGTAACATCCCCTCCAAGTCTAAAAACAGCCTTTTAAAATGCTCGTCGACAGTTCTGAATATTTTCTCCGATTACGATTACAACAGATCTGTGATCACGATAGCAGCGCCGGTAGAAAACATAGAAGAAAGTGTGTTTCGAGCCTGTGAAGTTGCTTACAGTGAGATAGACTTGGAGAAACATTCTGGGGGACATCCTAGACTGGGATCTGTGGACCTTGTCCCCGTCCATACCATAACGACCAGTGTGTCTTTAGCAGAATGTGGGGATATAGCACAAAACCTTGCAAGAAGACTTGTTAGCAACATCAATGGGACCTCTGTGTTTTTGTTTGGTCATGCAGATCAGCCCTTATTAAGGGGACTGGTTGAAAGACGCAAAGCAGTTAACTGGTACAATGGTAAACATGGCATGGGTTTCAGTGGGGTAGGTTGGGATCTTGGTACCCTCCCCTCCCCAAGATATGGTTGCACAGGGGTTGGGGCTATCCCATATGTGACTAATTGTAATGTCACAATCGACTGCCAAGATTTGAATCTTGGCAGGGAAATTGCCAAGGCTATTCGTGCATCGACACCCGGTGGTCTAACTGGTGTCCAGTCTATGGCTTTTAAACATGAGGGAAGAGTTGAAATTGCCTGTAATGTTGAGGCATCAAAGGTATGTCCTATAGGGATTTCTTTTTAACAAGTTGTAGGATTTGGGTATAAATTTCACTTGATCACTTGCTATATTGACTGTACACATTGAGCCTGTGGTATGCACATGTAATGGTCACCTGCCTTACCCATGGGGATGGCGCTGGAGGGAGGGAAGAGTGGGGAGTTGGACAAAGGGGGTGGGGGTCAGTGAAGCAAAACACCTAGGAGCAGGAAGGAACAGTGAACATTGAGGTGTAGGGGAGGGGGTTGATGGAGCAGTATGCCTAGGAGAGGTGAGGGTTCGAAGGTTTGCAGAAGGAGCCTTTTACTTTTAGTAGTGGCTCAGTGGAGGGATTATGTTATTGGGTATTAAGTCAAAACTAATTCTGAAAATCACTTGTCCAGCTGGCAAGGTTGCACTCAAAATTAAGTTCTAATCCTGTGTTCTGATTATTTGTAGGAACTTTCAAGTGAGGGAAGTTTTCAGTATGTAAGTCCAGATGAGATAGAAGCCAGAGTAAGAGAAATGGCAACCAAAAAAGGTGTCAAGCTTCATGGAACAAAGCTTGTGGGGTTTACACCTGATGAAGCTTATAGACGAGCTGTCAAGGCATTGTGTGAGGGAAATTCTGCTGCTTGGAAACAGCATAGTGAATATCGAATGTGAGAAGCCAGGGGCATACCCAGCCCTTCTGCCTGGGGGGAAGAAGGGGTTCCATCTCATTTGAAATCAATCATTCAAGACAGTTTAGTTACACAGGCATTCAAAATGCATGTGCATATCATGTTCAAGAAGGAAATAAAAATTCTTGAAGTTGAGTGTCAACTACATGTACCTAAAACAGCACCAACTTCCTGTTTTGCCTTTTCACATTGAAATAACATGCTCTTTTCTCTATTTTTTTTGTAAGGATTCTGTTCTTACGTCTAATTTTAATCTTTCTTGAAAGGGATGTTCTGAAACCTCTGGAGCCCCACCCAGGGTATGCCCCTGGGTATGTTCCTGGGTATGCCCCTGGGTATGCTCCTGGGGATGCTCCTGGGGATGCCCCTGGATATGCCCCTGGGTATGCTCCTGGGTATGTCCCTGGAAGCAATATGGAATTGCTGTGAACCCTATAATGATCTCAACCAATCACTGCAATGACAGCCAAGGCACAACTGATGGCAACAAAGAATCTCACAAATGATTTGGCCTCAAAACCTGTGGAAAATTCATATTATAGAATAATATTGTTTACAAAAATTATGATGTCATAAAAATGGATACTTGTTACATTTTTCTTCAATTAAACATTTCTGATCTTCTTGTTTGTGTTAACAGTAATGACATTGGATTTTCTCCTTTTTTAAATTATGCGGTTCTAGAAATATCCATCCCCCAAGGGAAAGTCATTGGAAAATCAGAGGCGGGAGGGTTTCAACAGCCAAAGCCAAGTGATGAGGAATTTTTGACAAACGAAAGTCCCATTAGGTTAAAACTAGACACCAGGAAAGTCCAACAGTTGGTTTTTCCTTGCTACGCTTTGTAATTGGCTAAAAAATCTCTCACCACTTTCTCGACTAATCAGAAGTAAAACCAAAACCAATCGTGACTTGCTCGCACGTGTTTTCCCACACTTGGCACCGCCGACATGTAATATTGCTTCGAGCTCTGATTTGTTCATTGGATTGTTTACGACTGCTGTGATTGGTCAGAGTTAAATTACTTTGGTTTTGGTTTTACCAAACTCATTTGAAAACTGATCTATATATGCAAGCCTTATGTATTGGTCATGAAATTACCAAGAAAAGTTTACATATGTTGGATGGAAAGAGTGAAAATTTGCATATCTGTCGCTGTCTGCTATAACTCATTCAATGCTTCCATATTCAACATACATGAAGATTTGACGCTAGCTTGGCAAGTGGCCGTGTGCTTATTTCCATCCCTGCAACAGCCCAATAAGTAACCCCAAAATGTGAGGGTTGTCCAATACTCTGACAAATTTATGCGTAGTATTGTATTGTATTATATGACCATAACAATAGTTTAACAATACATTCTAGAAAAATTATGGCACAATACAGCACAATGTATTACAGCTCAGTGCTATGCATAAATTTGTCAGAGCATGCAAAATGTCCCTGCAAGAAAGAATTTACACATATGTAATTGATGTAACTTGACCTCATGCTGAATTTTTAAACCTTAAAAATACCCAGAAGGGATTTTAAAAATGACATAACAGGTTTGGTTGTACCACATTTGTAGCACTATGCAGGCACTACGCACAGCAACAATTTTTTACCATGAATCTTCATATTGTTTTGAATACCCAAGAAAATCCAAAATGTTCTTACCCAAAAAATGTCCTGGAATAAAAAATTTCACCCCCCCTAAAAAATCTTCGCACATCCCTGTCACTTTAAAATTAAATCATATTTGTTAAATCCAGAGTAACCCCCTGGGGCTTTCTATCAATCCTAAAAGGGGGCTCTGCCAAAATGTTTCAACCCAAAAAAATTCACCAGAAAATTTCTAACTTTCCAAAAGTTCCCAATCACCAATTTCAAACCCCCAAAAAGACCTTCACATCTTCCTATCATAATATACCAGAGTTATAACCTCCTTTGGCATAATCCTGGGGTGGTGGTGTGTGGTGTGCCATTGACCGACTCTGAAACCCTTACCTATACCAGACCATGTTCAGCTGCATCTAGACAAGACACCAAAATTCCCTACTATCCCAGACTTACCATATTTTTTTCCAGAAACTCTGTGTCTATCTCCCGGGTCTATCTTCAACACTGTCCAGAAATGAAACCCAATATTTAAACATAAAAATCGATCCTCAGTTATTATCTTAGGAGCGTCGACCACAGAACTTTTGATCCTTTAATTTAGCCCGTGTACAGTTGCCTCCCCCCACCTCATACCCCACGCTAAATAATGAATGGCGGCTGTACAAAAAAGCTCCTTCCCTACCCCTGCCCCGACGAGAAGTTGTCACTTCAAAACGAGGCCAAACACAATGCACATGTGTTTTTCAAAAATTCTCAAAGATTCATTATTTTGTGAATGGTTGCGCGCGTTCATTTGTGATGGAGGCAGCAAAGGAAATCGCAGAGAAAGCTGTTTTGAACGGAGAAACGAGCCTAGAGCTGGCTTCCTTAGAGCTGGACACTCTACCAGTTGAAGTTTTCTCTGAAACTCTCGTTCATGTCACCGTTCTAAATGTGGACTACAACGACTTGCAATACTTGCCAGCGGAGATTTCTCGTTTACCTGCATTGAAAGTTTTATCTGCTATGGGAAACCAGTTGAAAGAGCTGCCAGAAACGATACAGAAGCTTGACAATTTGCAATCTCTTAACCTAAACGAAAACTGCCTTTGTGAACTTCCCGTATTTCTTTCAAAGCTTGGGCATTTGGAAATTCTGAACGCAACTGGAAATGGAATCGACTCCTGGAAGGAAGGATTCGGGGAACGCCTGTTGGAATTACGGCTGGATGAGAATAAACTGACTACTATACCCAGGTCATTCAGTTGCATGAAGAATCTCAAAGTGCTTGAGTTGGGAGACAATAATATTTCAAGTCTTGCAGATGACATTGGGCTACTGACAAAACTTGAGATTTTGAACTTGAGCCAAAACAATCTTACAGAATTACCAACGTCAATAGGAGATCTTCCCAGTTTAAAGATATTCGACCTGAGTGGCAACAGCATTGACAATTTGCCAGAAAAGTTCCAATCAGCTGAAATCATTGAAAGTTTTTTCATGGACAAAAATTATCTCAAAACATTGCCGTCGTGGTTTGATAGTTTGTCTTGCATTGTGAATCTTGGAATAGCTGACAATCAGTTGCTAGGAAACCCTCTACCAGATAACTTTGGATCAGTGTCTGGAAGTTCACTAAAAAATCTAGACCTCTCAGCAAATAACATCTCACAGTTGCCAGATAGTGTAGGAGAACTGAAAAATCTTGAGAAACTGCAATTTGGAAGTACAATATGTGAGCTTGAAAGAAGAGCTTTTCAGAATGGGAATTGGCTTAGTACTTTGCCGAGCACCTTTGGTTGGATGATCAACCTCCAAAAGTTGCATTTAGATGAAAACCGTCTAGTTGAACTGCCAGAAAACTTTGGCTCCTTGGTGAATTTGGAATGGGTTGATTTTGGTCAAAATCGTCTGCAAGGCCTACCTCAATCTTTTTGTTCCCTTAGCAAACTCTGGTTTCTTCAGCTGTCGCAAAATTACTTGAAAATGCTTCCTGAGGATTTTGGAAACCTCACAAGTCTTGTTGAGTTAAGGTTGAGCTTCAATTACCTGACCAAACTTCCCAGTTCCTTTGCAAAGTTGACAAACCTGCAAACCCTGGATTTATTTCACAATGAACTCACAAAGATTCCCAAGGAACTATTAAATCTCACAAAGCTTTTAAGACTGGACTTGGACAAGAACAAATTCAAATTAAAAGCTGGGAAAGTTCCCAAGCTAACAAAGCAAGTCAAATACCCATCTAAGGACCCCAATCTTAAAGACAACTGGCGTGGAAAGTTGAGAGAGGACTACATTGAGCCAGATGAAGTGAAGACAGTTCACATATTGAATGAGATAGATGATGAAGGTGGTGATAGTGATGATGACACAGATGAGGAGGAGACTAGTTTCAGTGAAGCTGCATTAGAATTTGCCATGAAAAGAAGTTTGTCAATATGGAAGTCACATGACGGTGGGTAACATACAGTGTACATGTACATGTAAATTACTGCGCCTTTCAATAACATGCAAACTGGGAAGTTCAAAGCCCAACTAAGGTAATTTGTTATATAACTGGAGTTTTTTTCAATACAATGCACACGTTGATTGTTTGATTCATGGTCACATGATATCTAACAAACAAACTGTTTCCCGCCAATTGTCCTAAGTGGGCAACATTTGCGAAAGCTGGCAACAATTTTGATGCCAGAGGGTAACATTGCACTGTTGTCCACTAGCGCACGTGATCAGACCGTGACAAAAGGTGGCATGATTATGATGCGATTAATGTTTACCTCGAGTGCTTGGTGCGTTTTTTAAACTGTGTTGTGTTGTGTTTTTTGTGTTGCTATATAACAAACGACTTAATGACTGGTCCTGAGGGAAACAGTGAATTTTGTTTCCCTTGAATCTCAATGTTTCTCTCGACTTCATCTTGGAAAACATTGAGATTCTTGGGAAACAAAATTCACAACCTCGTTCCCAGGGTCTCTCTTCTTCCCGCCCCCTGGAGCGAGAGAGAGAGAGAGAGAGACCCTGGTTGGGGCTGGTCACGTGTCTCCCAGAATCTGGGAGATTCCAATTAAAGGACACGGGGGAGGGGTGGCAAAGTGTGAAATTTGTCTGCTCTTGCTGGGCATTGCAAAACAAATGAAAAAGCGTTCGGCGGCTCGCGACAAATGCAATGTGCAGCGGCGGTCATCCGCAGACTTCGAAAACATATCCACATAGTCTGGTTCTGAGAGTGTAAGTTGCTTTAGGATCAGAGGAATATTATTGTCACGGCGCTTGAAGATTTGCCACAGTAAAGCTAATTTTGAACTTGCTACAGAATGCAATCCAATTTTATTACTTGACGCCGCTAAGCCCGCACTCTTGATTTATGGCATTTTTCCGGACTGGGATGAATTATCGCTACATACTGCTTAACAGGCGATCTACAAGCTTCATTCGAAAGTGTTGCCGTCTGTTCTCGGGCGATGGCAAAGCAAGAAAGAAGTGGCCGCCACGAACCAAATGTTTGCCATGCTGATCAACAGTACACTTTTATAACAGGAAACGAGGTAGAGAAGACAATGACAGCTAATGATAGCTTTTACTCTTCGTGTGTGAGGCATGTTGTTTTGTTTAATGTTCACCAGTTCCAGTCGTTTGAATGTCTATACATCGTTCATTTGTATACTTGTGAATTTTGAGCAACAACAATTTTATCCTTGCGTATTGTTTATTCGCTTTTTTTTTAATTGTTTGACTCAACCGTTTCGGGCGTTATTTCAATTTTAGGACTTTGTTCATATTATGTTCAGTTCGAAACTTATAAGCTGTCAGGATCTTTTGTCCCTATTTATTCAGTTATAAACGGCAGGCATAAATGAACAGCAAAATTCAAGCACTTTTCACGGCCAAAGAGATAGCTAACATCCCTATTTGGTTGACGATAAGCCTGGGATGTTTTATCTGTTTTATTCCGGGTCTTGCTATAATCACAGAGAATTGTTTACGTCTTTTATATATATCTTGCAGTACAGATTCCTATTTTCAGCAAGAGGTTATGGAACATGTAGACAAATGCCATATTTATTTCACAGCCATAGCTGAAACCGTCGCGCACAGCACGAGCCTAGCCACTGTAAAGAAAACAAGACAATGTTACAAATACTGTCGACCCCTCCTTAGGATTATAATTGTCCAAGAGACACGTGACCAGCCCCAACCAGGGTCTCTCTCTCTCTCTCGCTCCAAGGGGCGGGAAGAAGAGAGACCCTGGGAACGAGGTTGCAAAATGCACTGTTTCCCTCAGGACCAGTCATTAAGTGTTTAATGTTTTACCCAGCTGTCAATCATAATAATTATAATTATGGCAATAAACAGTTGGATCCCTGGAAACAGAAACTGACAAAATGGATCGAAATCCACCAATCACAACCCACCATTTTGCCCAAAGCATTGTTTCTTGAGATGTCTGCTATGATAATAATTATTGTAGCAGTGAAACACAACTTTGGTTCAGTTTTGAACTTCAGAGTTTGTGTTATTGAAAAGCACAGTAATTTCATTTGTTACATGTTTGCACATCATTTATTTGAGAATGTTACAGACTGAAATTTTTTCTGCCCTTTAGGCCTTATTTTTTTTTGCAAGGAATTGGGGGGGGGGGGGGGGGGGGGGGGCATTATATCCTCCAAAATCAACATCAAAGTAATAAGTCACAAATCTTGTTGTTCCAGGCCCGGATGAAAGGGAGGTGGAAACCAGAGAACAAAGCACAGAAAAATTCATTCCATCCTCTGTAACATATCAATCCATATTACCTCAGGGAAGGGAAGAAACTATCATTGAGCACTCTAAAGACATGTACAGTGAAATATTTGAAGATGCAGACGACTCTTTTTGTAAGGAATCAGATGTGGAGAACTTATACGAGCAGAAAAAACAACCAGATATACATGTACCAGTAAATGCAGGAACTGAATCCCTGCCTGAGGTGATGACGTCTCCAAACCATGATGCAATTTCAGAAGATTGGGATAAGGAAATACAGGATACTCTGGCGTACAATCTTGTGTTGGAAACATTCAAAGAAAGAAGCCAAAGCAAAGTGTTTTTTCAAAATCAGCTACAAAACCTGCTGTATTCATATCCACCTGCCTGTCAGGCATTCACCAAGACTGCAAACTATGAGTCGGCAGTCTATTCTTCACCAACATGTACAACACTCCACTGTTCTGTACCATTGTCATGTGCGACAGATGTTGACATGGCAGGGCAGTTTGATGATGCTGATGAGGATGGTACCTATATTGTGTCTTCTTAAACTATCTCAAACGTCACTGTCAGTCAGTTATTTTATGGTGGGTAATTTTCATTATTAATTTTTTGCTAACTGGATAATTTTCTAAAAACATGACAAGACACACCTCTTAGTCTATCTTATTATTATGCAGGACAACTTTGGTTTACCTTTAGATTTAAATGCAGATACATTTGTAGGTGTTTTTGCATTGCATAAGATGGTCAACTCCCCAGGGGTGTAATCTTGATCATTAAAATTTGCAAACATTAACAAACTTTATTGTGAGTTACAACATGTAAGAATATTAATGTTTAAAGGCCCAAACTTTTGTTGTGGTAACTAAGTTGTTGAAGTCTGGGGCAACCCATTATTTTACATGTACATGCATGTTTGCCAAGCACAAAAATTAACTTGATGCATGTAGCCTGTTTCCATGAATTTTAAATGGATCAGATCCTGTATTGCTAAATATGTCACCCTCATGTTGACTTGGGAATCAGTTGGGTTAGAACTCTGTCCCATACTTGAAGTGAAGCCATGGTCATGTATGAGTTATCATGTTGTACTTCAGATCCGAAGGTCAGTGGTTTAAGGCCTGTTCTCGACCACTGTGTTGTTTCCTATGACAAGAAACTTTATTCCACATTGTCTCTCTCTGCCCAGGTGTAAAAATGGGTACCAGCAACAGAATGCTGGGGGTAACCATGAGATGCACAGCATCCCATCCAGGGAGGGGACAAGCAATACTCCAAGTTGCTTCATGATACAGAATCTGGGTTAAGCTCTGACTGAGTGGTCGACCTAAACATGTATGGCTTGTGCGACATTACAACATGTACCTTTACCTTAACTTACAGTGTACTAGCAAGCCATTAGCCTGGCCTGGATGGGTTACTAGTCCATTGTACATTGTAGCATTTCCCCACATAGCATTTTAGAAGGTTTTTCCCAAGCAATTGGTGGTGGTGCTACCCATTTAATGTACAAAAAATTAATAAGTCTTACCCTTTGGTTGAAGAGAGACATTGATGAATTTGGTAACTATCCAAACTATGTACAGTGTATCAAACTATTCAACTACTACTACCACTATCCAACTATCCTGGATGGGTTACTAGTCTACTGTACATAATTTGTAGCAATTCCCCATAGCATTTTATAAAGTTTTTATCAAGCAATTGGTGGCATGGTGGTGCCACCCATTTAATATACAAATAAGTCTTACCCTATGGTTAAAGAGAGACATTAATGAATTTGGTATCTATCTCAGAAAACAACATATTGCCGAGACCTGGACTTCAACTACCAACCTTCTGGGTGATCCCCATATACGTTGGAGGAGAGAGAGAGAGAGGCATTTTGGAGTGGACCATGCTAAAATTGTCTATGGTGTGTTTAATTCACAGGATCTTAAAGCAATGTTGGCCTCAAGTTCTGTCTCAAGTTCAGATGAACACAACATTATTTTATGGTTAAGCTTGTCAATTAACTGAATAATATTGATTGCGTTATTGTTGCTGCTAAACAAAGCAACTACATGTAAATCGTAATGATTCCCTGGGTATCACAGAATTACATATCTGTTTCAGTTTGAGAATAATAAACAGAACCAAAGTTATTATGACTGGTAAAACAAAATTAACCTTCATTGCTACATGGAAGCTGTTTTGCTCCCTAATTTGTTATTTCACCAAGTTGTTTAAGTTGACGTTATTAAGGATGTTGTTCTGGCCCGTTTTTACTAAGCTAGTTTATTTAACCTGTTATCAAGCTGAATTTTAATGAGAGGAAAGACATCTCCACTGAGACAAAGTGAGTGTTGATCTCAGGGGAGCATAAATGACACAAAAAAATTTTTCCCCAATAAATTGATCTTTGAATTGGACATATTGTAAGTTCTACAGAATTTCTAAAGAAGCTTTAAACTCGCCTTGAGAATTAACTATCATCAACTAGTGAAATTGAGCACATAATTAAATGGCTGATCAAAATGGCTTTCATCTTAGACTACGTTTACACTAGACGAGATTTTTCCGGATTCGTGACGAATCCGGAACATTTTGGTACCGGATTCGTTTTGCCGTTTACACGCAGATGGGTGAATCCGAAATAAAAACGTTCCGGTTTGGTCGCGTCTCCGGAGATTTTGAATCCGAAATCTAAAGTGAATACTTTGTATCCGATAACTGTAAATCCGCAATGTTTTGAAGTGTAAACAGTTGTTCCCACGAATCCGGATACTTTTTCGCCTGCTTTGTAACCGTTCCCGCATGAATGTCCTCGGATTTATCGATGTGTGTAAACAGTTGGGAATCCGAATACCCTTTAGTATAAACGCCTGCGAATCCGAATACCCTAAATTTAATAAATCCGGAAACATTTATGAATTCGGAAAAATCTCCTCTAGTGTAAACGTAGTCTTAGGAAGACTGTTAACCCTTTAAGCCCTAACATCAAAATTTAAATTCTCATTTCTTGTCCTTATACATTTCGTATAGAAGTAGTGGGGAGAAATTGTTTAGATATCAAGAGAATTAATCTTGTGTGATCATGTCCTTAATTCTCATGACCTTTTTGACTGATAAGGCACTGATATTACAAGGAGAAATTTGATTCTGATCACTCTTAAGGCTTAAAGGGTTAATTAACATGAAATTTTTCACCACGTTTCATTCTGGATGACGTTTCATCCAGATAATCATCCCGGGACGAAACCATGTAGACAGCAAAAAGGAAATGACCAGATACCAAGATGAATTCATCCCAGGATGAAAACTCTCATGTAAACGGGCCCTTAGAAAGCGAATTAAAAATAGATTGTGATTGCAGGTGAAAGTTTATGGGTAGCTTAG
The DNA here is from genome assembly GCA_024195265.1 of Dendrophyllia cribrosa. Classification (NCBI taxonomy): domain Eukaryota; kingdom Metazoa; phylum Cnidaria; class Anthozoa; order Scleractinia; family Dendrophylliidae; genus Dendrophyllia; species Dendrophyllia cribrosa. Next base: position 6,037,853 of record JAJLRJ010000009.1, read on the forward strand.
TTTAGAAAGCATCCATTTGTTGGCCTACTGTTTGTTCCAATAGCACAACACAAAAAACAACAGAAACGGATACTTTCCTGGCCCCCGCTAGCTAAACTAACATTCTATTGTCAAAATATTTCAATGGAGGAGAATTGTTGATTATTAAAGTTACCAAGTTTGTGCAAATATATTTGTCTTGTCTGTTGAGGTTTTTATGTTTTTCCAAAGAATGAGGAGATTCTGATCATGAGTCATGTGGGAATAAAACTAAACTCCACCCTTAATAGTAAATAAAGGTGAAGTCACACTGGGGGTCAGTTAACTCATAATAATTATATGTAAAAACATAAAAAGCAAGTGACACACTTGAACACCAACCCCACTGTCTGGCCAGTACCTTACGCATGCGCACAGCCATATCACCATGGCAGTGGCAGCCATGGACAGCTGTTTTGTCCTTGTTAGGACTCATCAGCATGGCATAGCCATCGGGCACCTGATAGGACTCTAAAGCCCTATGTAGAAATGTAGAATTGTTTTTACTTAGAATTTACTGGCACACCGATTAGCAAAAATGCTGATCCACCTCTCCATGTAGGACAGTTTTGCCTGTCCCCAGCCAACATTTGATTGATTGATTGATTGATTGAACAGCTACCACATGTGTAGTGTGGAACTGGCACTTAGTCTATATTGCCATGCCAGTTAGTCCTAACAAGGACGAAACAGCTGTCCATGGCTGCCACTGCCAGGGTGATATAGCTGTGCACATGCATAAAGTACTGGCCAGACCACGGGTTGGTGTTCGAGTGTGTCACTTGCTTTTTTCGTGTTATACGGTTTAAGCATTGTCTAGTAAAAATAATTAGCCATGAAAAGTGCAGTCCAGTGGCATATCTAGAGGAGCCCACCCCATCCCCCCTTTCTTGCCCAAAAAATAAGGGCTGAAACATTTTTTCAATCTCTAACATTTTCATTCCACCCCCTTCTATTTACTGCATCCCCCTATTTATTGTGCCCCCTTCTATTTACTCTGCCCCCTATTTACTCCACCCCACTATTTACTCTGCCCCTATTTACTCAGCCCCCCTATTTACTCCAACCCCATTTAATCTGCCCGTATTTACTCTCTGCTCCCACTATCAGGGCCCGCAGAGCAGATTTTAAAGTGAGGGGGCTATAGTGAATGCGTAAGCGTGAGCCCCCCAACCCCCCACTAGAAAATTTTGAATGTAAGTCGGCTAAAATGGGCGGAAAATGCATCAAAAATTGGTAATCGTATGGCAAATGACACAATGTAATTAATGGGTAACTCATCCGCAACACTGCTATTTTTTCTTGACCCAACCAGTCCGTGCATCACAAGCTCCTTTTTCAACACCTACTAAACTTTACAGACCTGAGCTTTTTCTAAACATTGTAACAAATTAACGAACAAAATAACCGATGCTGAAGGAGATATTGATGACAACGATAAAACTAACAGCTGGATTAAAGATTGAATTCAGTTTCTATACGTGTCACAGTAACCGTTACGAGCGCAATAGACCAATTCCGATATATTAAAATTCATACTTGGCTCCGAGGCTTAGGGGAATAAAACAAAAGAAATAAATTATTCATACCTGAACCTCGATGTGATTTCTTTTGTTTTATTCCCCTAAGCCTCGGAGCTAAGGATTTGTATGAGAAGAAACCGTCCACTTGGCTAGGAACTAAAAAATACGAACAAGATTTCAATAAAAATTGCCTACCTTACTTCGCTTGTGTGTTTCCTTGTCTCCTGTGTGGTTTTTGGAGCGATTTAGAGCATTTCCAGTGAGTTTTAGTTCCACTGCTTTCTCTCTATATATCTCTCTCTCGGTTGAAGTGCCCTACCTTGGGAAAGGATATATAGAGAGAAAGCAATGGAACTAAAACTCACTGGAAACGCTCTAAATCGCTCCAAAACCCACACAGGAGACAAGGAAACACACAAGCGAAGTAAGGTAGGCAAGTTTTATTGAAATCTTGTTCGTATTTTTTAGCTCCTAGAATGGACCGCTTTTTCTCATACAAATCTTTATAATTTCGCTCGTAACGGTTACTGTGACACATATAGCTTGGGCTACCTGTGCAAGAACCGATCAATTCCAGCCCTATTTACTCCACCACTTATTTACTGTACAACGATCGGCTATGAGATTTGTTTGTTCAGACTACTCGTCGAGTTTTTCCAGTGTTACTTCCATGCAGCAGTCGCTTGGCTGGGACACTCTTGAGTCGCTACCTAAGCGCTGCAACTACTGTGTATAAAAAAGTCCATAATCTAAAAATCTAAAACATTGAGTCCCACCCCCGTCCACCGATTTTTTGCTCTCCCCCCAATTTCGCGCGGCCAGAATGCGGAAAAAATCGTTCGCACGGGAACGCTTGCTTGACGCAGGCAGTAGCTTTGTCAGCTTTCTGCCGGCTTTCGTTTTCTGTTCTCTCGAAAACGCCAGCTCAGCGGATCTTTAGCTATACGGTATCTTCTTAGTCGAATCCGAACTGTTCGGGCAACGCAACTAACTGCAATCATAGGTTGTATTTCCATGGAGAGTCTAGATCTTTTAGCTTTGAGGCGTATCGCTCGATTCCTCGATCCTGAAGACATTGTGCGTTTGGGTAGAACTTGCAAACGTATGCATTCAGTGATGCCGCGAGTTGTCTTGTCTAACGAGGAATGGCGCGGAGAAGACTTTACGATTTTCGGTCCCAATGGCGGTCACTGGAGACCTGAGTTGTATTTCGACACACCGACGTTTACCAATACGATCAAGAAATTGAGCTTGTCAGTTGTTTGGGAAGACCAAGGTTGGGGAAATCGAAAGGGTGAATTGTTCTTGAAATTGATGAGACCAGTTAGCAATGGAAAGCCAGTTGAGGTCGCGGAGCATCGAGGATTGTTTGGTATCGCAGAGCACATTGAAACTAATCCAAAGGTAGTAATTGCAGACCACCCTGTCGTGCGTCAAGCCAGGCCAGGAGATTTCTACAGGTTTATGAGGAATGCTGGAGGTGGAGGGGGCCATCGCCTGACAGTGAAGAACTTTCGAGTTGTTGCTACAGTGTGTAAGGTGATGCACTGATAGTAACCTGTCTGATGTACTATTTTACAGTAACTATTTTAATAATAATAATATAATAATAATAATAATAATAATAATAATAATAATAATAATAAAAAAGGGTAAGATTTCCGTACAACCCCATGCATTAATTATACATGTATGCGCTATTGTTTTTCTTCAGGCGTTTTATTGTTTTGGCTTTTGTTTTAGTTTTGAGAAAAGTATGCATAACTAATGTATGGGGTTATACGGAAATCTTTCCAAAAAAAAAGAAAAATAATAATAATAATAAAAATAATAATAAGAAGAATAATAATAATTTTTATTACACCATATCCATGGGCTCATGGTGCTTTACAGCATAATATATAGTTCAAAGAAAAATACAAAAATTTACATCAGTGAGAAAACAAAATATATAAAAATATTAACTGAAATTCGTATCTTAATTATAATACCCATATTTCCATTCTGTTTTGGGACTAGCAAGTGACTGCGGTAATGATGACTGGCAGCTCAAAGTTTGAAAATGACAAATAACTGGACAACAACCATCAGAGGTAATCTTGAGTTCATGACCTACTATACAGTATTTAATTATCCTTGTGTATGATATTTTATTAAGTGAGCTACCACAAAGGTTTAAGTGGCAGCCATGAGGGTATGCATCATTTATTTTAAAAATATCAGGACTATTCCAAGTAATTTTTATCAGAGCCATTGCCCTGTCGTGTTTATGGCCCTTAAGAAAACAGACCACTATTTGCGAACCCACTGTGTTCATAACAAAAAGTAATCATGACTTATGATAATGAGCAACAACCGGGTAATTCCAGATTGGTCATCAAAGTTAATGCATACTTCAGTTATCGGGACTGGATAGCAGTTGTTGATCTATGGGAGCCCCCCCCCCCCCCCCCCCCCCCCCCCCCCCCCCCCCACCCATCTTGCAACAACAACAACAACAACAAAAAGGCCCACAGTCACTAGCATTTTCACCCCGAGCCCTCCGCCCCCTTATTCACTCCGAGCCCCCCACCCCCTTATTCACTCACTGGAAAAAATACCCAATTTCCACTTGTGTATTTTGTATGGAAAATGGAAAATCCACACAAATTAATTTTCCATACTTGGTTTTTGTATGGAAAATTGCTGGATCAAATCCTAAAACTTCGGTTTTCCACATTCAAAACAAACATGGGTATTGTAATTTCCAAACTTATATTGGAAAACTGTATCTCCATGGAGAAATCTTTATTTTCCAAGTATGCATATTGGTTATGAAAAAAAACACTAAATTCCACTCATGTATTTTGTATGGTAAAAGTAAAATCCACATCAGTGAAATTTCCACACTCGGATTTTTGAACACTCAAAACAAACATGGAAATTCCAATTTCCAAACTTAGCATGGAAAACTTCAATTCCATAAAGGAATCTTAATTTCCAAATATGTTTTTTTTTGTTTTAGAAAAAAACACTAAATTCCACTCATGTATAAAGGAATCTTAATTTCGAAATATGTTTTTTTGGTTTCAGAAAAAAAAACACTAAATTTCCATTTTCGCAAGTTATTGCAAGTTAAAAACTTGTGGTAACTTGCATTGACTTACAACTCCATTTGGACAGAGCTTTAGCATGGGAAACTATAATTCCATAAAAAAAGGAATCATGGTTTCTGTAATAAAAAATCCACCAGAAAAAAGAATACCAACATCAATTGAATGGCCACAAACAAATTTTTACATGAAATGTTTCCAAGCTAAGCATGGAAAGGCATAATCTTGAGCAACAATGTAGAACAGACTATCTGCTATCAATTTACCAATTAAACTCGTTAACTTCAAATTCCATGATTAATCATTTAAATGTTAGGTTTGTTCTTGCCAGTTTGGACCAAGCCATGTCCCTGGCAAAACATCCATGATGCTTTTGAAGCTAATACTCTCCATAACTCTTGAATTTGATTCTCGAACCCACAGGTGGTTGCGTTCCCAGTGTGAATGCTTCACAAAGAAATACCCCTTCATTTTTTTTTGGTCATGATCAACCAGTCGAACTTCAGCATGCCATATTTCATCTTGGTCACCTTTGACACTGACCATGTCACCTGCTTGGGGATAGACTGGAACAATAATTTTGGGAACAGGAATGGTTTTCCTGCAATGGTCCACAATTGCACATTTTCCATCAGGCTCCACCCACAACATAATTGGCCTTACAATATCACATAAGCCAATACAAGTGCATGTCTCAAAAGGCTTGACAAAGATAGTATCACTGAGTTGATGCCTCAATTGACAACCATCATCATTCAAGATATATTGATATGCATCACAAATTGCAAATGGGGTGAAAACTTTGTCATGCTCCACTAGGTAAAAGTTTATGATTTTGAGACATATTTCTTGGTCTCCCTGCAAGCCTATTATGTCATCTCCAGTCCGATAAATAGTTCCTCCTGCACCTTCGTTGTGTAGTGGGAAATAGGCACTCCGGAATGAATAGGCCACCTCAGGATTTGGAATTTCATTGTTATAAGAATGAATTGCTCTTCCTTCATCCAGTTGCAGCCACGTAATTTTGGCACTTCCAATGAGTATTCCATTGTTAGCTCGAGTCACATCCCTGTCACATGCACATGCTTTAATGAGGTCCTGTGCAGATTCTAGAGAAGATGCAACCATCTACAAAATAAAAGACTGCACTAAGAAAGGAAGGAAGTGAGGCCGAGTAACTGCATTTATAATGTATCCAGAATTCAGACAAAAAATACATGAAATACAAGCAAAGTTATATTTCAGCACTATTCTGTACCATCGTCAGTCTAATAAAAACAGCGTTAGCGAATAATATACAAGGTTAATTAGGGTTAGACAACAATGATACCGTACAGTTTTAAAATAGTCAGTGGATAACTGGTCTACAATCTTCACTAGCATAAATCATTTTCCTAATAAGAAATGTCAAGAAAGTGACCTGTAGAAATAAGTATTCTTGTTACATTATATGCCTCTCCATTAAACTGAAACTGTACACCAAACATAAAAATGGCACTAAATCTGAGAACCTTTTCTCTGTTGTATTTTCCTGACTTTTCTGTTGTTGCAGTTCTCAATCCCTTGTTACCAAGTCTCCAGATTTGCAGGAACTCTCTCTGAGACTCCTTACGGGCAAACGTTTTTTCCACACCTTTCCGGTTACTTGTCTGCTTCACATACCTAACAATACAATTGAAAAAGCAAAAAAAAGATAAGGCAAAAAAAAAAAACAACAACAACAGATAACAACAACAAAACAAATCATGAACATTGAAAAGACCTACTTCTTGTACTTGAATAATTGTTTAAAATTACATGTACATATATGTATGCTAGATCCTCATACCAGTAGGCCAGTAAATTTCTTAAAATTTAAAGAGGTGATCATCTTAATTGGGTGTTGTGATAAGGAAATGACTGGGTGTTTGTTTGTACCAAGAAGGATTATAAATGGTAACAAAAAGGTGGTCATTAGGCGGGGTTCCAATGTACCTGCAGCTTGCAGGTACAAGTCAGCTTGCAACTGAATCGAGAACATGTATGTGCACAATAATAACATGTTATTGTTCAATTTTATCCTTGGTTCAATTTTTTTCCTTTGTATTAAAATCATCATCATACATTAAGAAACAAAACAGAACAGCAGTTGTATGAAAACATTCTGAGACCAGTCCACAACTTTCAGTCCAATTTTTCCACCTTCCACACTTTTTAGTGAAACCCTTGATATGTAAACTAACAGTGGTTTAATGGACATTTTAGGCTCTTTGGTTGAATTAAAATATTCAATTTATTGCACAACTGATTTATAAACCATCTGGTTTAAATATTTACCTTTCAACTGCCTTCTCAAATTGGAAACACCAGTAGTTATCAGGTGACGAAAACCTGGATATATCTTCATGTACATGAACCAGGCTGTGTAGGGTTATAACACATTCTGAAGGACCATATCTTTCCTCTGTAAGTATACAGTGTCTCCAGCTGAGGTCTTTAAGATGCTTAATTGCTTCAGTAGTCAAACCATTTCTTCCACAATTGAAAATGAGCTCAACAATTCGAGGAATTGGTGCCCATACCTCATATTCTTCTGCTGCAAGAAGTTCATTCAATACATACTCTGATGCAGGAAATGCCAGTTTTTGGTACTCCTCAGCTGTTAAATAACACGTAAGAATGAAAAGATTTGACATTTCTGCTTACTGCTTGTTTTAACATTGTTGCAGTCTGCTTGATTACTTTTTGCTTGCTTTAATTAAGTAACATCTTGCAAAATTTCAGTGCCATTTAGTTTATCTAAAGGGCAAAAATTTAGTATACATGTACCTTTAAACAATAATTTATCATCTTCAATTTTATTATAGTAAAAAAAAACAAGGAGCTGTAAACTTGTTTGAATTTGCTCCTCATTATTAGACTTTAAAAAAAACTGAAGACTGCCTAATAAAAGTAAGTTTATACACAAAAATTGAGACTGCAAAGTTAATACTATAATAGTAATTATAGAAAACATGCACAAAAATTATAAATAACTTCACCTTTCCAAAATCCCATCCTTGTGACATCATTTGGGATTCTACTGGCTTTGTAAGCTGAGAAAGGATTAAAAAAAGAATCACTGTCTTGATACCAAGTGGCACAAGTCCAATGTGGGGTGGTTCAAATGTTTTTTTTATCTCCATATTACCCGTAATTATGTAAGCTTGATCATTAAGGAGAAATAACATTATTAGTTAATGGTCACTGTTACAGTGTAGGGATGGTTTCCTATAGATATATGTGGTGTTGTACAATTTTATCCTTGGTTCAACTTTTTATTTTCCTTTGTTTTATACTCATTATTGTACATTACCATACACAAGAACAAAGGAAAATAAAAATTGAACCAAGGATAAAACTGAGCCACAACATACATGCAACTAACTACGTAAAAACAGTAAACTCTCGATGTCCAAGACCAGAAAGAACTGTCTGTCTTAAGGAAGTAGTGTTTCCACTTTAGAGAGAGTTGAAAAAACTCAATACCACTAATTCTGACAACCACATGATAAAGGTGACAAGAATACCTTTGGACCATGGCATCTGCTTCAGCCTTTCTCCAAACTCCTCTTTATTAAGAATACCATTTGAAAGCCAGTACTGCACTCTTCTCTTAACAATGTTGAGAGAAATGAGGTGCATAGCATCAAATACAAGATCATGCAGAACATCAAAACCATACAAGGCATTCAATCGGTGAAGCTGCGAGACTCCAAGAAAACCAACCTCCCTTGACTGGTTGTCAAACACTGTCCTGCGTTCTTCCTGCTCCACTTCAGTCATTTTGGGGATTTCTTCCTGCAAAGTCCTTTTCTCCCAAGGGAATCTATAATGCTCCCTAAATCCAGGATAATAGTAATGCCTTTGAACCGGCAAATAAACTCCTGTTGTTCAAAAAGAAAAAGAATGAGGGAAGAATTAAAGTATTTCAACTTTTACAAACATGTACAAAAATTCATTTTGCTCTTGCATGGTCTAAAAAAAGGTTTAAACAGCCTCTTAAAGTTTGCTGTCAAGAACAAGATTTACAATCAATCGACTGAAAATGCAGGGCCAAACAAATCATCTTACAACAGAGCCTGTCTGACTGTTACTTTGTTGATCAATCTACTGGGTTCTTTCCGGGTAAAAGAGGTCAGAGGAATAAATAAATTTGTAAAACAGTAGCACATATTAACACAACAGTTAATAAAAATGCCCAGAATGATTATGGACTTGCATACATGTAGGATAGAAAGGTGTCAGAACTTCCTGGGAAGCTCAGCGAAAAGTGTGCACAAATGTGGACACACTGGAGGAAAACACTGACAAGCATACAGAGAAAAGGAAAAGACAAATAATCACCAGCTAACTTGCATCTTCTACAGCCCTTTTTACCACCAGAGGACTTTGATTTGCACACCTCACACTGTGCAGGATGATCACCTGTCCACAGCAACAGCAAATGCCTGATAATCATCCTTCCCTCAGGAAAACAATCAACCCTTAATCGATAGTCAACTTCAACACCTAAGACAAAGTGAAAAAAAAATTCTACCTTAAAAATTAGGTACATGAACATGCAATGTATATGTTGTAGTTAATTTTTTATTTCAGGTATTTTTTGTTTTTCCTTTGTTTCAAATTCATTAGCATATATTACCATACCCAAAAACAATGGGAAAATAAAAATTAACTACAACATATACAAAAGGCCTTTGTAGACCCAACTTGCTTATTAAAGGGGGAGAACCTTAACTACAAAAAGACTACAAAAGGGTTGCTCTGGATGACTTCTAACTGCCATATCTTGGGCTCCCTAACTTCCCTGACTTTGGTTTTCGGCTATGTTTGAGTATTAAAGGCTGCTTTAAGTTTTTGAAATAACAACCATATTTGGAAAGTCACGTGACCATACTAAATTCTTAAAGCTCAAACAGCTTACATGCCACTCTGATAAAAACAATGCCAAAGGTTAAAGAGCCTTCTGATGCAAAATCTGTAGTATGGATTTCTTGACATTCGCATTATTGAAAAAGCTATGACATTAAAAAACTTTTACATGCACTGTACATGGTAAGTTAATTAGCTGTAACTCACGTTTTTTAAGTTATTAATCACCTTCAATGAATCCATCTTCAAAGTCTCTTACAAGTGGCTCAAGGAAAGGATCCAAGCTAACAGGTCGAGCATCTGGTAATAAGTAGGATGGCACAAATCCTACAGTATACACTTCAACTGAGTGCTGTCTATCTTGCTTTGAAACTGTTGCCACTTGAACATCAATTGCTCCTGCATTGTAATGCAAGTGAAGGCATAAGGTAAAAGCTATATTAAACCCTCAGGGGCTTTTTGGCCACATGAAAGAGGTATTTTAGAAAGGGTGGCTTACTATAAGAGGAGGGCTATTTTGAGTCAGATTAATTTTTATAAGCTAACATTTTGTTAACTTTATAACTGATTATGAGTAGAGTATGAATGTTTTTATTGTTTTTTTGTTTTTTAATTGTGCATTCCTTTTACACTGACAAAAACAAAAAGCTTTCTTTGATCAAGCTTATTGTTTGGCCTACTCGCCAGTGGAGAAAAAAAAAATTCACAAGGACAATGAATACAGGAAAGGCAGGTAGGTACATTGTAACCACTGAAATAATTATTTAAGTCTGAAAACCTGTTGATCGGTGGCTGGATCCAAACGGTTGAAACCCATCCCAGTGACCTAAAATATAATTGTAAAAAATCATGATACAAATTATATATTATTTTCTTGTCTGATGATTCAAGCTTTCTTCACTAAAACAAAACAGGATCATTTTTTTCTTCATTTAACTACTGACAGTATGATTATAACCAAAAAATATATTTTTATGTGATGCAAAATTTTTAGATTAGATCATATGTTCTTTCAAGTACTTTGGTAACTACATAAGAGCCGCACCATACCCAGTCCAATTCTAACAGAGTTTGGATAGAGAGGAAGGCTTGGTGATGAAATTGAAAAAATAAGCACCTTGGGAAGACTTGTGTTAACCAGGACCCATTCCATGTGCAACCCTTTCCATGTGCAATTATTTTTTCTTTACTCTTCTGTGATTTTAAGGCACCTTGGTACAAGACTGATGTAAGAGCACAACATGTACATGTATTTTCAAACTACAAAATACTAAAATACATGTATAGAATGTACTAAGTATAGTATGGACAATAGTTTCATTTCTACTCTTTGGCACTTACCTACAAACGCTATGTTACGGGGATCCCCTCGAACATATTTTGCTTGAACATCAAAGGTACTGTGACAGCAATCACATCTGACTTTTCGGTAGCCATCTTCATTTTCATGAGCTGATAAAACGGTGTCAGCTGAAATTATATTGCTACATCCAGGAAACTGGCATCGCACAGGCAAACACCACTCAGCATTAGAATCCCAGAACCATGACAGTTCTGCAAACCGCTTTCCATCCCATATTTCTTTCTTCACATTCCACCCTTCATTTCTATGCAGCCAATGTTCTTTTTCTCTCCAGTGTGATAAAAGCTTGTAACACATGTCAGGATGTGAAACCCAGGTCTTAATCTTTCCTTTGAGACCCAAATAATAATAAGGAATAGTGCCCTTTTCCCCGCAATGGCGGCACAGATCTGACTGGGATTCTAAAATGTCCCAATGTTGTGGATGTCTGTCACTCAAACATATGAAGTACTCTTTAGCATCTTCATAACCTTGAGTAATAAGGATTTGTTTTGCTGCAGACCAATTACTGGGCCACTTTTTCTTGACTTGTTCATCATCTTCTTCCAAGCCAGCTCCCTTGCAGTACATGTGTCTAGCCATTGTTAATAGCTCTTCAAAGTTTTTTAAAGATCCCTTTGTTTCATGAAGAAGATCAAGTGATTCAAATATAGCACAAACAACAGCATCTTTAATTTTGTTGTCTTCTAAAGCATCATAGCAATGGTCTTCGACTCCTTCATTTTCAGATACTTCTGCATTCCCTCTTAAATTGATTGAACTATGGGAAACAAATTCAGTGTAACTTCCAGTAAAAACACACCCATTATCTTCAAAACTGTCGCAACCACTTATTGAAGTAGAGCATTCATTCCCTTGTTGTTGAACTGAGCCATCTAGATGACTGTCAGGGGCACTGCAGCTAGTTTCAGGCAACAATGAACTACGACTCGATCCTGGTAACAAATTCAAAGTTATAAGAAGATTAAAATTATAGACGAATATTGTGCGCACTAAGATTTAATATATGAAGCAGTCAGGAAAAGTAAAATGATTGCACGAGAATTTAGTTTTATCGACTGAGTCGATAAGGTAAATTGACCACCGTAAAAAGATTCAAATAGCTGACGTTTCGAGCGCTAGCCCTTCGTCGGAGCGAATCATGATTCGCTCCGACGAAGGGCTAGCGCTCGAAACGTCAGCTATTTGAATCTTTTTACGGTGGTCAATTTACCTTATCGACTCAGTCGATAAAACTAAATTCTCGTGTTTCATCCCCCCACCGACGCAGCACCACAGTTTCTCTAGAAACTAACCCCATCCATTAAAATGATTGCAGTTTCGTTTTAGCGAGCTTAACTGTAAGGAAACCGACGAATTAAAATCGTGATTTTCACTCAGGCTCCAGCTCACTGGCCGAGATCGACTAAAACAAACTCACCATTTTCTTGCTGCAACAGTCTCAAGGCTGAAAGGTGTCTTTCCTGAGTCACGTAGTGCACAGGCTTTCCACGGCATTCTTCACAAGGGCAGTGAACATGGACAGACTTTCTTTCTGAGCAAAAACACAACGAAGAAGCTTCGAGTGCATCCGCCATCTTTTTCTTTCAATGAGCAATCAGTGTCTCAGGTCAGCGTCCATATGTGTGGCAGAAGGCCCTATCAGCCAATCAGATACGAGCTATTGTGTAATTAACCAATCAAGTCGACGCGACTTGATATAAAACCTACGTGTTGCATGTTTCCCGCCTCTTCTAGCGCAGATTTTCTTGTGTGCGTGATGGCTTCTTGTTCTGCGAAAGGAAAAGTCTTTCGTGCTTCGCTGCCGGACTGTTCAGAGGACGAAAACGACCGTGAGGTTGTGAGAATCTTGGATAAATCTCCTCCAAAAAGAAGCGTGCGTGAAGCTGAAATAACTGATCATGATTCAGAAAATGACGATAAAACGAAATACACAAAACGGCGGGAAACGTCGCCTTCAACGCCTACTCGATCTACCAAATCCGCGAACGCCATTGGTAAGTGTTTGTATTTGCACTTTCTAATCTTTTTGTCGCTATTTAGTAGAAATATCAAGGCAAAAGACATGTTTAAGCGTAAGTCAAATTTGTACCGTTGCTGGTTCACGAAGCTTTTCCTTTGAATGCGAAATTAGATTTATCACGTTGAAATAAGCAAACATTTCCGACAGAAAGTCTACAGTGACTTAAGCTTACGTTTCTTACGTCTGTGCATTTGCTGCGGTTTTGCATCGGTCAAATCGCAGTTCAAGGCTGCATTTTTTGACGTTTTTATAGGAACCGCTTTTTACTTGGTTTTACAGAGTGGTCAACTGAACAAGTTGGAAAATGGATTCTTGGCCGTTTTGGTGAGGAGGTGGCACAAACATTCATCGATGAAGAGATCGATGGACGTGCACTATTACAAAGCAAACGGTTGGACGACGATTCAATTCTTGAAAAGTTAGGAATCACAACTATCGGGAAAAAAGAGAGATTCCAACGAGAGCTTGGTGAACTGAGACCAGCGGTGAATGGTGAGTTGAATATCTGTCCTTGGTCTCCTCAGAAATTTAGCTTATTTGATCCTAACATGTTTCAGAGTTTAGCCAGACCCTTGGGCTCTGTCCACACCAAAACAGGGTTTTGGAAATGCTCTCTGGGTATGATAAATTTGAAAACCCATTAGTGTAGACGGCGAAAACGGAACTTTTTGAAAACACTGCCCTGACATGAATGTGCTCGCATGCTCTACTATGCATTTAAACATTTCTGGGGCCAAGACAGCGTTTCAGTGTGGACAGAAAACATTTTATCCACTTTTGGGGTGAAAATGCCAGATTAGTGTGCACAGGACTTAGGGGTAGTGACAAAATGATTGTGTTATTAATTATTGTTATTAGGAGTTGTTACAAAACTATTATTATTACTGCTCATAAGCCCCTGCAATGCCAGATGGGAACAAAAGCTTCAGACTTTGCTATTTTCTGTTTCTGTAGAAACAATTTTAATTCTTGAATCATGCTAACAACCCTTACTGCATGTGCTCTCTATAGGTGACTCTCCCAGCTCAAAAAAACCTAAAATTGACACATCCAAGTTCAGACACTTAGACAGACTACTGACAAGAGAAGAACGAGAATATCTGAGTTGTAAGGACAAAGGCATTTACAATACAAAGTAAGTATTCTCCCTAGTGATGCAAAATTCTTATGTATACCACCTGGGATAACATTCACTTTGTTGGATATTGTGTTTTGACTAAGAAAGTCATTACAGTTTGCCTCAACAAACCATGAATTCTCCAACTTTTTTGAGATGCCTGCTACTGTTAATTGCAGTCTGCCACTTATAGATTTTTCATCATTTCCATCTCTTTTTTTTTAATTTGCTTTTAATTGTACAAATGTACAAGCAGATCCAGCATTTATGAAAGGGAGGTGGTTGTTAGCAAGGCTGGCTAAACATCACACATTATTTTTTTACATCTGTCCAGTTTGCTTATATATTTTTTTTCTATTATTTCTATGAATCTGCCCCTGTTACTTCATACTTTCAACCTCCTCTTTTCTAAGGTAGTGTTTGTTTTTTCCTTCTCTGTAGTGTAAAAAACTTCTAATGAGATAGTATCTGCTCTTTTTTCAGGAAAAAGAAAATAACTAAAGAGGTAGAGAAGAGATGGCCCCCAAAAAATGGATGTAAGCTTCCCAATTATAGAATCAAAACTGATGCCGAGGTTGTTGATGAGTTTGTTAACAAACTTGCAGAAGACAAGGCCGTTCTCTTTCCAGAATTTGGTCTAAAGAAAGGAGCCATCCTGGAAGTTGTACTTAAGAAATTTCGGGAACAGAGAAGGCAACAAAAAGACACAATTAGCCTGGCTACCCACGATGACTCCGCAACAGAAACTCCATCTACTGAGAGTGCATCAGAGTCATCATCATCATCCAGTAGTCCACCTTCGTCTCAATTACATCGGGTAAAGAAATACAACCTTTATTTTCATGAAGGTGAGTTGCTGCTAGGATTGGCCATTTCAGCACAATTTTAGGCAACATGTATTTTATTATAATGTTACTATTAATGTTACCATTGGCTAGAGGCTAATTTGCATGCTACAATTTATCGGTCTCACTTGTCAACAAAACAAATGGACAAATTGTTGCAAGTAAATCGGCCTACAACAAATCGTAGTGTGTAACCACTTTAAGCTATTGAATACACAACAAATAAAATTATTGTTTGGCTAAATTTCCTTTAATTAATTGCCAGTCCTTATATCTTTATTAATAAATAGTTGGGAGATTGTTATTACAGATAAATCCTGCCAGCTAGAACCCTGAAAGGAAACAAAAAACCGCTTCGGTTAGCCAAAAGTAAATCACTGAAAAAAGCATTCAAGCTTACTAAATTTGAGTGTGAGATAGTAGGTTGTTGGAGATACATGTAACACTGAACTCTAACACTAAATAGAGTTTAGTGTTACATGGAATCTTAATTATTCCGGCTCAGAATCTGGATGGTGTGGTTCCAGAAACATATGTATGCCCCCCATGGAGGGGCTGCAGAATAATTAAGCCATGTTTTTCTTATGTCCCCGGTCTGGAAGTTTATAACTTACAGGCATGTTGGTATAATTTTAAGATTCAGCAGGCCTTGCTTGTGCAGCTATTTAAGTCTCTATTTATGTATTTCATTCTGATGTATTTTTTTCTTCTTCATAGACATGACCCAGAGTTCAGCGGATTTGATTTTAATGGTATTTCTCGGGAAGCTCTCCTTAAAGGATGTAAAAATGGATAATCTGCATAAATTAAGGAAATTATTTCAGTTGGGGCTCCTAAGAGGAAAAGACAAAGCAACACACATAAGAGCAATTGCAAGTGCACTGTACAGTGAAGGGTACATTTCAATACCTGAAGAGTCTAACCTCGCATCACTGGCACGAAGTGACATCAAAGTTATTAAGTCGCTGGATGGAGATGGTGAAGACAAGAATTAGCGAGACTCATGGGCATGGCTTGACAATTCACGTTGTGTTGTATTACAAATGAATTATCTTTGTATCTGGTGGACACAATATAGCACCAGTTATGTGTTATCTAGCTATGTTGTCATACCCGAAGAGTCTAACTTCGCATCACTGGCACGAAGTGACATCAAAGCTATTAAGTCGCTTGATGTAGATGGTGAGACTGACATGGCAATGGCTTGACAATTCACGTTGTGTTGTATTACGAGTGAATTCCCTTGAGTTTCATTAAGTACGGGCTACAGTTATCTTTGTATCTGTTGGATACAGTTTGGCACTAATGATATGTGTTATCTAGCTACGTTGTCAAGTCATGATATGCAATGTAGAGGTAGAAAACAATTGTGCAAGACTGGACATGGACTTTGCTTGACAATTCATGTTCTTATGTTGTAAATTCTCTTTACAATGAGCTACAGTGCAGAATTTGGTACATTGTTTCTGCATGTGGTTAAGCACTTATGCAATCCGTGTTGCCCCTGATGTTTATTTATGTGCATCTGTTTTCTTGTACCAGTAGATATTGTTAGTTGACAATATTGTTTGTTAATAAAACAGCTGTCAGCTTTTTAAAGTTTATTTAATGTGGATTTATGTTTATTTTTCCATATTGGGGCAGGAATAGTGTCCTGTTTTAGAAACAAGTCAGTTCAGCAACTTAAGCAAATAAGTTGGTGTTGTCCTTCCACTAAATGGAGACAGTAATCAAAAGGACAAAAGCAAAGGAGCTTTTCTGCCTCCACCAAGTTGAAAAACGTTTGGAAACCAATGCGAACAATAGCTACTGTACAAATCCAAGTATGTATTACTTAATATGCATGCTTGGTTTATGTAATTTTCCAGAAAAGGATGCTTGCAATTCCAAGTCTGGAAAAATCCTGTAAACCAAGTTTGGAAGGTTAGAAAACCAACTATGTGTTGTCACTCATTTCCCAATATAGGTTTTTCGTTATTCCAAACTGGGAAAATCTTTTGAATCCAAATCTGGTTATATCAAAATCCAAGTCTGTACTATGATTGAAATACATGTTTGGGTTTTCACTTTCTACATTAGGTTATTTGCAAATCCAGATGTGGAAAATGATTAGAATCCAAGTTTGGGAAAAGGGATATCCCAGCATGCTTATTTTAACTTCTATAATCCATGCTTGGATTTGCAAATTTTCATCAATCATAGTTTTATTCAAACCAGGTTTGGTATCTTTGAAATCCAAACTTGTTTTTGGGCAAAATCCATGTTTGGAAAAATTATACAAAATACATGTTTGGAAAAAAGTTGATTTCCAAACAATTTCCATACAATTTCCACACATAATACCACTTTGGAAATTTGCCAATTTTTCCAGTGACTCTCGGCCCTTCCCTTATGATGGAGTCGGGATCCACGCTACTCATGATTGAAGTATCCCAGTCAATAGTTCCAAGCCCTTGTGTGCGTTTCTCAAAGGTCCCGAAAACTTTTCAAAGCTATGCTTTGTACATGATGTTTACGGCAAAGATTAAGATTTTGCTGGTTTTCAAAGCTTAGAAATATAATCCGAAGTTGACGGAAAATAAGTCTGGCACTCCAGGTTTCGTGCTAACAACAGCACCACTTAAAGTGCTCATGAAGTAATTTTTTATTTTGTCTTTTTTGGGGGGCTATTATGTCTTTATTTCGTAATGATAAAAGAAATTTGTCAGAAAAAAATTTAAGGCCTCTTTTTTGCCGTCCAAAGCAGCACAATTTGCAGAAATCAGTGTCCCGGAGATTGGAACGAGTTGTTGATATCCATGGCGTTGATGATGTAGAAAATACTTGAGATTCATTCTTCAGTATATATGCTCACAGTGTGTTTCGTTCCATTTCTTCAAAAGAATGTCAGACTGTGATGAAGTTATGTCTTCTACAGTAGAGTCTCTGTCAGACAGACAGAAAGTCACCGAGGTCGAAGACTTCTCCTTTGCCGCCATGATACTCGTGAGTTGAAGTATTTTCTACGTCACAGCCTTGTAATACAATAGCTTTGGCCACGTGCTCAATAGAAACACTATCTGGCGGAAAATTCAAAACTTTCAAGCCGAATAATTTCACAAATGGGAAGAATCTTTTCAATGAAACCCACAAATTTAGATAAAAAAAGGAAAGCACTATAATTAAAACTTGTGTTGATGTATTGTGTTCTGTCACTGGAACAAAATATATATGGATTTAAAATATCTACGAATAAAATACTGTAAATTTACACTTGCTGAGTTTAAGACATCCTTGGGATAGTGTGAAACAAAGAGGCTGAAGTTCTTTAGAAAGTTATGCATTTGCCTCAGATTCTCACAATTTTTAGTAAAATTTCTCAATTCAAAGAAACAGTGAGTCATGCATACTTAACTTGTTTTGCTACTTTGATTAACACAATCCAACATGGAACCACACGTTAATAAAGTGCATTATGGTTATGAAACCTGAGAAATGTCTTTCTCAAAGCAATTAGCGGTTAGTGTCTATAAAGCTAAAAATAATCTTTCTTCTAAGGGCCTAAAAAATCTTTTTCGACCAATAACGAATGTTCATTCTTATAAACTGAGAAACATTACTTGAACAATTTGTTTGTTCATAGACCCCGAAAGGAAGCGGGAAAGTGTAGCTTTAACTATCGGGGCACTGTTCTTTGGAATGGCCTATCAAATGAAATCAAAGCTGAGCCATCTATCGCATCCTTTAAAGCCGCCTTATAGTAGTTTTAATCTTAGGTAAACATAGAAAAATCCATTAGTATTGTAATTTTAGTTAGAAATTTTTAACATGTTTAGGTCTTTATAGAGAATATTTAGTATACACGGCTCTCTGGAAGAGCATTTTGTAACTAATGATGGGATACCGTGTTTTTAAATAAAGCTATGATGATGATGATGATGATGATGATGATTCGATGTTTTTGCTACAGTTATCACTTTTCAGCCTTGACCGATGCGTGCGCAACAGTACATTGCATATATGTTGAACTTTTGTTCGAGCAATTAACTGACCAATCCCAGAGTCAATAATATGAAGACATGTAGTGTAGTTCTAACTTTTGATTCTGTGGACGAAAAGCTATGGTGTGACCATTATTTCAAATGAAACCTCTTTAGCAGTACTTTTGCATGGTACCATTTGTTCTAACTTTTGAGTCTGGTGATGAAATCCTATGGTGTGACCATTCAAATGAAACCTCTTTAGCAGTACTTTTGCATGGTACCATTTGTTCTAACTTTTGATTCTGTGGACGAAAAGCTATGGTGTGACCATTATTTCAAATGAAACCTCTTTAGCAGTACTTTTGCATGGTACCATTTGTTCTAACTTTTGATTCTGTGGACGAAAAGCTATGGTGTGACCATTATTTCAAATGAAACCTCTTTAGCAGTACTTTTGCATGGTACCATTTGTTCTAACTTTTGATTCTGTGGATGAAATCCTATGGTGTGACCATTATTTCAAATGAAACCTCTTTAGCAGTACTTTTGCATGGTACCATTTGTTCTAACTTTTGATTCTGTGGATGAAATCCTATGGTGTGACCATTATTTCAAATGAAACCTCTTTAGCAGTACTTTTGCATGGTACCATTTGTTCTAACTTTTGATTCTGTGGATGAAATCCTATGGTGTGACCATTATTTCAAATGAAACCTCTTTAGCAGTACTTTTGCATGGTACCATTTGTTCTAACTTTTGATTCTGTGGACGAAAAGCTATGGTGTGACCATTATTTCAAATGAAACCTCTTTAGCAGTACTTTTGCATGGTACCATTTGTTCTAACTTTTGATTCTGTGGATGAAATCCTATGGTGTGACCATTATTTCAAATGAAACCTCTTTAGCAGTACTTTTGCATGGTACCATTTGTTCTAACTTTTGATTCTGTGGATGAAATCCTATGGTGTGACCATTATTTCAAATGAAACCTCTTTAGCAGTACTTTTGCATGGTACCATTTGTTCTAACTTTTGATTCTGTGGACGAAAAGCTATGGTGTGACCATTATTTCAAATGAAACCTCTTTAGCAGTACTTTTGCATGGTACCATTTGTTCTAACTTTTGATTCTGTGGATGAAATCCTATGGTGTGACCATTATTTCAAATGAAACCTCTTTAGCAGTACTTTTGCATGGTACCATTTGTTCTAACTTTTGATTCTGTGGACGAAAAGCTATGGTGTGACCATTATTTCAAATGAAACCTCTTTAGCAGTACTTTTGCATGGTACCATTTGTTCTAACTTTTGATTCTGTGGACGAAAAGCTATGGTGTGACCATTATTTCAAATGAAACCTCTTTAGCAGTACTTTTGCATGGTACCATTTGTTCTAACTTTTGATTCTGTGGACGAAAAGCTATGGTGTGACCATTATTTCAAATGAAACCTCTTTAGCAGTACTTTTGCATGGTACCATTTGTTCTAACTTTTGATTCTGTGGACGAAAAGCTATGGTGTGACCATTATTTCAAATGAAACCTCTTCAGCAGTACTTTTGCATGGTACCATTTGTTCTAACTTTTGATTCTGTGGACGAAATCCTATGGTGTGACCATTATTTCAAATGAAACCTCTTTAGCAGTACTTTTGCATGGTACCATTTGTTCTAACTTTTGATTCTGTGGACGAAAAGCTATGGTGTGACCATTATTTCAAATGAAACCTCTTTAGCAGTACTTTTGCATGGTACCATTTGTTCTAACTTTTGATTCTGTGGACGAAAAGCTATGGTGTGACCATTATTTCAAATGAAACCTCTTTAGCAGTACTTTTGCATGGTACCATTTGTTCTAACTTTTGAGTCTGGTGATGAAATCCTATGGTGTGACCATTCAAATGAAACCTCTTTAGCAGTACTTTTGCATGGTACCATTTGTTTTTTATAATATTTTACAAAATGAAATTTTTGATTTTTCTTGAATTTTAATTTTTGGCACTCTTGGGAGGTGAAAGGGTTAAGTTATTCAGTCGTAGCATGTGATCAAAAGACAAAAGATGTGGTCAAGCATTTGGGGCAAGAAAATAATTATGTCATCCATTGCAGGGGGCGTAAAGGTTGAAAATAGCTGTAATTTGCAGAAATGGTACTCGCTTACAAAATACTCGAGTTAATTCAATTGTAATAATTATTAATATCATAATCCTATTTCAATAAAATAAATGCATCTATACTCTAACAGTTTTTCACAAATTGCCACGATCTCCCATCTTTGCAGATTGTTTTGGAGTGCGCAGTCGCTTGGGATCATCAAAGTTCACATGATGAATACCAAATCTAAACCGATATGATCATCCCATTCAAAATAATCTAACAATGACCAAACAAAACATCCCTTTAGTTTAATGCCATCTATCTTCACTGCCTTCAAAGCCTCATTAATGTATTGATCCCCTGAGATATGTGACCCTGTCTTTGTCATCAAGAGCAGCAGGCAGTGCTAAATCATGTTCTCCATGGACGCTGAAGCCATTCTCGGTAATTATGATTTCTGGATCATTGTACGGCTCTTTGAGCCACACCAGCATCTTGCGCATGCCCCAAGGAACACAGTATAACCAAGAGGGATCACCTGAAATGATTTGAAAATAAATCAAAAGCTCCTGTGAGCCAACTCATGAATATGAAATTCTCTAAATAAAAGATTCTCCGCATCTTCAGATCCACCCGTCTCCTAGACATTTTGCTTCACTCACCCCCTACTCCCTACATCCAACTCCCCACCCTCCCCTGCCTCCAACATTGTCCCCATGAGTAATGAAGGTGACCATTACATATTGTGGGCTCAATGTTCAATCATCAGGCCACCAACTGGTATTCCAGTTGCCATTAAATTAGTATTACTCCCCAGTCCCCCTCTACTCTGGATGGAGTGTGAACTTTAACACCCCCCCCCCCCCCCCCCCCCCCCCCCCCCCCCCCCCCCCTTCCCCCTGATACACTGCAGGTCACTGATCTGGACAGTGCCGCCCCCGCCATCCTGGTAGGTGGTCAGGTCAAGTCACAGATATGACCCCTAAAAGTTATCTTTACTGGACAGTTCTCCAGTACCTGATTTTTACGCCAAGGTAGAAAGCAGTACTTTAATAATTAGTGTTTTATCTAAGAACTTTTGCTGTGGTAACTTTTTTGTTGAAGTCTGAGGCAACCAATTTACATGTAGATAGATAGATAGATAAATAACTTTATTTATACACGGTATTTCCATCAGTTTAAATTATCATAATCAGCTAACTACCTAACTTCCTAACTACAAATGAGAGGTAAAATATAAAAAAATAAAAACTGCTTTTCATGGAGGCTGTGATTTGTTTGTCTAGCACAAATAGTAACTTGATGCGTGTAGCCTGGTACCATGAATTTGAAATGGATCAGATCCTGTGTTGCTAAAAATGTTACCCTCATGTTGGGAGAATCAGA
Source organism: Dendrophyllia cribrosa (assembly GCA_024195265.1). Taxonomy (NCBI): domain Eukaryota; kingdom Metazoa; phylum Cnidaria; class Anthozoa; order Scleractinia; family Dendrophylliidae; genus Dendrophyllia; species Dendrophyllia cribrosa. The sequence continues at coordinate 6,060,170 of JAJLRJ010000009.1, forward strand.
ATCAGTTTGGTAAGAACTCTGTCCCATACTAGCAGTGGAGCCATGGTCATGTAGGGGTTAGCATGTTGTACTTCAGATCCGAAGGTCAGTGGTTTAAGGCCTGGTAACAGCAACAAAATGCTTGGGGGGGGGGGGGGGGGGGGGGGGGGTAACCCTGTGATGTATAGCATCCCATCCAGGGGGGAGTAGCAATACTCCAATTCAAGTTGCTGCATGCTACAGAATCTGGGTTAAGCTATGACTGAGTGGTCCACCTACACATGTATGGTTCGTGTGCGACTTTACAACATGTACCTTTACTTTAACTTACCAGCAAGCCATTAGCCTGGCCTGGATGGGTTGCTAGTCCACTGTACATTGTAGCATTTCCCCATAGCATTTTATAAGGTTATATTTCCCCAAGCAATTGGTGGTGGTGCTACCCATTTAATAATACAAATGAGTCTTACCCTTTTGGTTCAGAGAGACATTGATGAATTTGGTAACTATCCAAGGAAACAAGATGTTGACGAAACCTGGACTTTAACTATACCTCTTTCCTCCTTCCCATCACACCTCGCGCTCCTCTCGTTAATTGAGAGACGACTGGGGACGAGTCAGAAGGCTTGTTTTAGTAGGGAGTATGTTGTGTATAATTTTGTGTTAAATCATTATGAGTTTAACTTCTTTTGTAACTATAAAAGGCATTTGGTAAACTTTATGAACATTATTCTCTAAAAAGCCGTGTTGTAAAATTTTAGTTTGAGAGGTTGGTAGTACGAAAGTGTTTTTTAAGATTGCAGAATAAATAGAACTTGTGATAAGTAGAAGTATTGTTGAGGTTGTTTTGACCATGCACTTTTAAGGCATTTTTCCACGCGCGAGGAATGCTATTGATAAGACCATAAAACTTCGTAAAGGGTACATCTAAATTAAACTTTGTTTTGAATTGAGGTTGCCTTGTTCATTCAGTAAATCTTGCACATGAATAACATTTTTTGAGAACCATTTTCTATAAAAAAAAAACTTGCTTCTTATCAATTAAAATATTACAGTTGTTCCATATAATTTCATTTTTAATATTAGTAGTAATACGATCAGGTAAGTTTTTGAAGTCGCGCCAATAATCAAGAATCGTACGATAGAAAAATAGGGAGGCTCTCTAGCTTAAGTAACTTGGTTTTATAGTTACAGTTTGTCAGGAAAGAGATATTACCGTGACGATTTACACAATGGTTAGGTATAATTTTCCAAGAAGCAGATCATCAGTTGACTTTGATTTCTACTAATCCAAGCAATTTTCAACGCTTTTTCCATAATTTCAAAATCGCACATTTTAAGGCCACCTTTTTTCTGCGATAATAGTACTTTTTTTAATTTTTGTAGGTTTACTGTTCCAAATGAAACTGAAAATAATTTTATTTATTTGTTGTATATAATGTTTGGGCACATTTAAAACGGAAGCGTTAAAATTTAGTTTAGAGAACCCTAATGTTTTAACAATATTGATTTTTCCGTACAACGTAAGTTTTCTTTTTTGCCAGGTATTTAATTGTTTTCTCTAAATCTCGAATTTTGGTTCCAAAGTTGAGCTCTTCCGCATCTGTTTGATTTTGTGAGAAAAATATTCCGAGAGATAGTATCGGTTCTTTTGGCCATTTGAAACCAAAAGGGGTCACGTTTTGGTTGTTTTTTGATTGTCCTAGCCACATTGCTTCAGTTTTAGCAGTATTTATTTCCAGCCCAGAAAGAGTGTTGAAATCATTTAGAAATTTAAGTAGTTCGGAAACGGATTCTCGGTCGCGGACAAAGACAGTGGTGTCATCAGCTTATTGTGATACTTTTATTTCTTGATTATCTACTTGAATGCCTTTTATAGAGTGTGTGCGCTCACGTGACCCTTGAATTACCGTCCGCCATGTTGGAGGACCACTTTGATGGGTTTTCCCTGTGTTTACCTTCTAGAGAGCGGGCAGTGCGAGCGCTTTTGAAATCATAACTCGTGTTTCCTTCAACGTTATGAATTAAAATCGAAAAGGTAGCTGATGTACAGTGCTTTTTTGTTATTTGTGCTAATTTAAATCCCAAAACCCCTTTTCTTTAGATAATTAGGGCCGTATTTGTTTCGATCAATTCAATTTGCTGATTTGCCGGCCAACCCAAATTCCCTGAAAATCAACCGTACCTTTTGCTTTCCAACCGAAAATACCGGTTTTCTTGGCTAATTAGTAAGCACCCGGGGAACAAGTTCCCCACAGAAACCTGACTTCGAAACAAAATTTCGTGCAAACAAATTGCAGCGTGCAATCAAGGAACCGACAAACTAGCTATAAACTTGAGACGCGCTACAAGACTGATTCTACGATTTGTCGTGACCATGAAAATGATTCCATTTTATAAGAAATATTGTTGACGTAAAACCGACTTCATAAGTGTGGCTGATTTTCTACTCTGTGATAATGTTTTCAAGGTTTACAAAAATCGGGAACTAGTGGAAAACCTTCAGCGATTTTTAATAGTAGCAGCCGGGCACGGTCTTTAATGCCTCAGAAATTCTCACAGAATTTTCACGAAAAGCTTCATTTAAACCTCCTAAGAGTATTCTATCTTTGTTTAGAAATGCCAAGCGCTTCGAAAAATTATTTTGGTTTTGTAGTTGACGAATTCTCCGAGCTTGTGGATACTATAAAATCGCTGTGTTCTCGACACAAAAGCTGAGTGTCGAGAACATAGCGATTTCATCAGAGTATGCACAAGCTCGGAGAATTCGTCAACTACAAAACCAAAATAATTTTTCGAAGCGCTTGGCATTTCCAAACAAAGATAGAATACTAACAGGAGGTTTCTGAATGAGGCCTTCGAGATTTTAGCATATTTGACAGCATCGGAGGCTCAAGTTGTGTTGTTTCAGTCACCATTTTGATTACGTCAGTCCTCCAACATGGCCAACTTGTGTGTTGATAGTTTGTTGGTATTTGTCCGAGAAAAGCGAGTTCTCTTTCGTGGCTCCACTACAGTTCTACAGGAACGAAGTGATAAAAAGTGATTTGCGTCAATAAAAAAATATATTTTTCAGCAACGCATCTGTGTTTGCAAGGACCACCGTAACCGAAATAGAAGCACCGGATCCTGTAGTAAAGGATCTAATCAGCGTAAAAATGAAACAGTATGATACAAAAGCAAGGCTGATTAAACGGTACGGAAATTGTATTTGAATCCAATATTTCGAAAGGCACAGCCTTTCTTCTTCAGGGTCTTCAGACCCTGAAGAAAGGCTGAAGAAGAAAGGCTGTGCCTTTCGAAATATTGGATTCAAATACAATTTCCGTACCGTTTAATCAGCCTTGCTTTTGTATCATACCAGGGTCCGTACGGGTCCTGGAAATCCTGGAAAGTCCTGGAATTTTACTTTGGCATTTTCCAGGATTGGAAAGTCCTGGAAAATGACTACAAGTCCTTAAAAGTCCTGGAGCAGTCTGTAAGCTAAGATAGTCAAGATAAGATGGCAGCCTTGAAAGACATTAAAGAGGAGCTGGATGGAAAGCTCCAACAGCTGAAAAATAATTAAAGTGCATTTGGGAGTCCTGGAAAAATCTGTCTGAGTCCTGGAAAAGTCCTGGAAAAGTGCTGAAAATCTGTTTCTGAAAAGGGGTACGAACCCTGTCATACTATTTTTCAGCAACCTCGTCCCCAGGGCCTTTACCGTCTTCAAAGCGGAGAAGACCCTGGGAATGAGTTTGATTTCAGTTATTGTGAGCTTCAGTGAGCTTCCACTTTCTGTTGGCTTTCGTTCTTTAAGCCAGCCCAGCGGATCTATAGAAATCCGAACTGTTCGGGCAACGCGAACTTGCGGCTTAACTAACTGCAATCATTGAGAAGGCCGTATTTCCATGGAGAGTCTAGACGATTTAGCTTTGAGGCATATCGCTCGATTCCTCGATCCTGAAGACATTGTGCGTTTGGGTAGAACTTGCAAACGTATGCATTCAGTGATGCCGCGAGTTGTCTTGTCTAACGAGGAATGGCGCGGAGAAGACTTTACGATTTTCGGTCCCAGAGGCGGTCACTGGTGTCCTGAATTGTATTTCGACGCACCGGCGCTTACTAATAATACGATCAAGAAATTGAGTTTGTCAGTTGTTTGGGAAGACCAAGGCTTTGGAAATCGAAAGGGTGAATTGTTCTTGAAATTGATGAGACCAGTTAGCAATGGAAAGCCAGTTGAGGTTGTGGAGCATCGAGGATTGTTTGGTATCGCAGAGCACATTGAAACCAATCCAAGGGTAGTGATTGCAGACCACCCTGTCGTGCGTCAAGCCAGGCCAGGAGATTTCTACAGGTTTATGAGGAATGCTGGAGGTGGAGGGGGCCATAGCCTGAAAGTGAAGAACTTTCGGGTTGTTGTTACAGTGTGTAAGGTGATGCACTGATAGTAACCAGATGTACTATATTAATATATAGTATATATGGTATATGATTATCTATACGTATATGTTATCTCTCAGATTTCAATACTCGTATAAACAGAGAGAACGTGGCTCCTGTCATTTGAAGTGGGGGATGGGGAGAGGTGTGCAGAGGGGGTGAATTCCCTTGTTGCTCATGCCCTTAGTGTGAACATGGTGTGAACCTTCACAGTCTTTAGGTGGCATGCTGCTGCAATGAAAGGAATCTCAGCCTGCTCCCTGTTTTTCTATATATGCATGCAAGCTTCATGCAGACAGAGTCATTAACTTTTTAACTCCCAAGAGTGCCAAATACAGTAGAATCTCTACTAACGGCCACCTCCTCATAATGGCTGCCTCTCCACAATGGCCAGTTTTTCTTGTCCCAACTTCTCATTTACTCACTCAAATCCTCTAATTGATGGAAGAGTCTAGATTCCATAGCTCGGAAGGAGGTTGGACACCTTATTGAGACTAATATAACGGAGTAACTGGTTAGCTTTCAGTTGAGGTTGGGGTTAGCAGTTTATATAGTTAAATTTAGGCCTAAGCAACCCGAGAAGCTAGGTGGCACTGTGGTACAGTAGGCTATTTAAGTCTAAGCATAGCTGAGGTCACAGGTTCAACCTGAGTGGGGATTTTAGATTTTCTTTTTTACACTTAAAAATTTATTGAAAATAAAATTCCAAGTGTCGACATTACGTTATATAATTTTTAATAAGTGTCCGACCTCCTTCTGAGCTATAGAAGGTAGACTCTACTCTAATTGATAGCCTCCCCATAATGGCCACTTCCCCATAACGGCCAGAAAGGTCTGTCTGAAGGTGGCCATTGTAGAGAGGTTCGACTGTATCATATTCAAGAAAAATCCCAAATTTCACTTTGGAAAATATTGAAAAATGAATGCTACCATGCAAAAGTAATTTTTAGGCCAATAAATTGTGTCCATGAATAGCACCCCCTACCCTCAACAACAACAACAACAACCTTTATTCATGTGTCAAATCTAAAATAGCAGTTATACAACCACTAACTGGGGACACTAAATACTACCTACCTCAAACAAAAAGCACTCCTCGACTATACTGCACCACAACAGTACTATTTTTAACCCATTCCATTCAGTGTTGTGACCATAGGCGCCTATGGTCCTGGAATGCTACAGGTAAAACTAGGGTCAAGGCTGTCATTACTAGCAGGCAGCCGGTGATTTTGGCCAGCAACTGCCGTAAAGACTGGTAACTCAAAGTTTGAAAATGACAAATAACAGGACAACAACAGCCATCAGGGGCAATGTCGAATTCATGACCACCTATTTAATTTTCCTTGTGTTCACAGCTACTTATAAGTGGCAGCCCTGAGGGTATGCATCATTTATTTAAAAAATACCAGGACTAATTCCAAATAATTTTTATCAGAGCGATGCTCTGTCATGTTTATGGCTCTTGAGAAAACAGACCACTATTTGCAGCCCCACTGTGTTCATAACAAAAAGTAATGATGACTGAGCAACAACCGGGGAATTCCAGATTGGTCATCAAAGTAAATGCGTACTTCAGTTATCGGGACTGGATAGCAGTTGTGGATCTAGGGGAGGCTCCCCCTCTCCTATCTTGCAACAACAACAACAACAACCAAAAGGCCCACAGTCTCTTATATTTTCACCCCGAGCCCTCCACCCCCTTATTCACCCTGAGCCCTCCGCCCCCTTATTCACTCTCGGCCCTCCCCTTATGATGGAGTCAGGATCCATGCTACTGACTGAAGTATCCCAGTCAATAGTTCCAAGCCCTGGTGTGCGTTTCTCAAAGGTCCTGAAAACTTTTCAAAGCTACAGTGTATGCTTTGCACACAATGTTTACGACAGATTTAGATTTTGCTGGTTTTGAAAGCTTAGAAATAAAATTCTAAGTTGACGGAAAATAAGTCTGGCAGGTTTCGTGCTAAACGACAGCACCACTTAATAGAAACTAAATTTACAAAATAGCTGTCGGGCTTATAATGTCTACGGGATCTTTTAGAAATGCAACCCTGATCTCTGTTTTGCCCTTTAATAGTAGACAACTGAACATATTCTTCCTTCCCTCAGGTGTTACTGTGCGATGCACCTTAACGTGAGCTCCTAACAACTTTTTTAAAAGTCAGCCAATCAGGAAGCGTGAATTCAATTGACAGGTTTTGCCTCCTTGCAAAGTTGAGCATGATCAAATGTAATCTTGTCGCTTTGTGTTTATCATGGGAGTTACAATACGAAGATTTTATTCACTTTATTGCTTCACACGTATCTGCAGTTACAAACATGATTATGATTAACTTGTAAAAAAATTGTTAGGTGATCACAGTTGGGCGCATCGCACTGTAATAGGCAGTTTAACCAGCAACTTGATATAATGCTGGGGGTAACCCTGTGTTGGACTAGCATCCCATTGCGGGAAGATAAGTGATACCAGAAACCCATAAGTGGGTTGAAACGTGTAACACGCATTCACAGCTTTCTAATATTCACTTTTTGCTAAGTACCATATTTGGAAACCCCTCGATCCCTCGAGATTGGAAGCAAGTTGTTCTGGCGAATTGATTGGTCAATATTTTTATCTTGATTTTCCAAATATGGCTGTAACAACTTCTTAGCAAATGGAATAATCGGAAGCTTGTTTTGAAGCGAACAAGAGACAGTTGCACGTTTCAACCCAATTATGGGTTTCTGGTGATACCCATATTGTCAATTTGTGTTTCAGAAACCGCAGTAAGAGTGGTGAGCTAACTGGTTCATTTAATTTATTGGGGTTCAATTGATAATTTATTGATTTTGCCATTTCACACAATTACATGAAATAGTAGAATTACAAATTTACGAATTTTTTTAGATGGCGAGAAAACCTGAAAGAAACCATAGGGCTTGTATAGATCAGGTTTCCTCACAGAACCAAAGGTAGATTAACCAAATAAAATAAAATAGAGCAATATGGACGAACTAATAGATCAAGGAACTACAGAGTGTAATATTTACTAATAAGAAATTCTTTAAGCTTTTTTTAAAAAGACGCAAGGGAGGAGCTAGTTATCTCAAGATTAAGTGAATTGAAAAACTTTGGACCTTAAAAAAAAATGGAAAACTGTCTGTATATAAAAAGTAAAAAAAAGAAAATAATTGAATATAAAATAAACAAAAATAAATGTGGGAATGAAATGTAAGGAGCCACAAAACCAGAAAGTCTGTTAACTTAGGCAAAGTTATTTGATACGGCCTAGCTAATAAAGGAATTATATTCAACAGTCTTGTGTCTTACTTGTAACTGGTAGTTGCAATTTTATCCGCAAAATCCTGCCAAATTCACGTTGAATGTTGCGTGACTTAATCATCGATTTCATGCTCCATTAATGCGGTTTCCAAGAAGTGTATCACGGGCGCACTTTTTCAGACTTTCTCAGAAATTTCTCGTTTCTCAGTTCCGGTTCCAGTAGTAGTAGTTAGTTGTTTTTTTGCGACTAAAATTTTCAAACTTGTGACTAAATTTTAGGAATTACTTGCAAATAGACCTCTCCTGCATTCCTGTGAACAAAGGCACCAACTCGAGGCTGGGGTGGACAAAATACAGTGATTTGTATGAAATTGTCCACCCAAGCCTCGACCTCGTTTCATTGTGTGTGCTCACTGGAGTGGAATGCGGGAAAGGTCTATTGCGATTGAGAATTTTTTTAAATTTTGAGCCCTGATATAGCTTTATTGTTCCTAATAATAATATAGTATAATAGATTATTTTCTCTACAATAAATTTATTATTGTTTGTATTAAAACTTGTGTTGATGTATTGTGTTCTGTCACTAAAACAAAATATATATGGATTTAAAATATCTACAAATAAAATGCTGTAAATTTACACTTGTTGAGTTTATTTAGCAGACATCCTTGGGACTGCGTGTAACAAAGAGGCTGAAGTTCTTTAGGAAGTTATGCATGTACCTCTAATTCTCACAATTTTTAGTAAAATTTCTCAATTCAAAGAAACAGTCATACTTGTTGTGCTACTTTGATTATAAAAACAATTCAACATGGAACCAAAAGGCAATTCATACCAAATTAATCACAGGAAGAAATGAAACAACCAGACATAATATGAACCACATTCATGAAAATACAGCCAACTCTCTCTAAACCACCACTATCTTAAGCGACCACTTCCCGTTAGCGACCACTTTGTAAATAACCGTTTTGTTTCCCAGTCAAATACTGTTTCAAATTGGTTTTTCTCTTAAGCGACCACCTCCCTAAAGCAACCACTTTTTCCTGAACCAAGGGTAGTCGCTTAAGAGAGGGTTGACTGTACAGTCAAACCACTCTACAAAGCTTCCCACTTGGACAACATTTTCTGTCTATTGTAGAGCAGTGGTCATTCAGGGGGTTGGGGGGGGGGGGGGGGGGGTAAGGTAGTTGACTGAGTGAGTTCAAGTGAAAGTATTGGCAGTTGGGGCAATAAAATATGTCATCCATTGTAGGGGAGCAGTGAAGGTTCAAAACTGTTATTTGCAGAAATGGTCAATGTACCTGCCAACAAAATACTCATGAGTTAATTCAGTTGTAATAATTTATTGCTTATTATTCCTATTTTAATAAAAATTAATGCATCTATACTTAATAACATTTTTTTTTATAATTTTGTGCACTTAAGGAAAACCATTCTTTGCCACAATCTGCTTGTATATCTCTGCAGATCGTTTTGGAGTGCGCGGTCGCTTGGGATCATCAAAGTTCACATGATGAATACCAAATCTAAAGCGATATCCATCATCCCATTCAAAATTATCTAACAATGACCAAACAAAATATCCCTTTAGTTTAATGCCATCTATCTTCACTGCCTTCAAAGCCTCATTGATGTATCCTCTGAGATATGTGACCCTGTCTTTGTCATCGAGAGCAGCAGGCAGTGCTAAATCATGTTCTCCATGGACGCTGAAGCCATTCTCGGTAATTATGATTTCTGGATCATTGTACTGCTCTTTGAGCCACACCAGCATCTTGCGCATGCCCCAAGGAACACAGTATAACCAAGAGGGATCACCTGAAATGATTTGAAAATAAATCAAAAGCTCCTGTGAGCCATACTCGTGAATATGAAATGCTTTAAATAAAAGATTCTGCACATCATCAGACCCACCCTTCTCCTAAGCATTTTGCTTTACCCACCCCCTACTTCTTGCACCCCCCTGCCTCCAACACTGTCCCTTTGGGTAATGCAGGTAATTTTATTGCACTGAAGTATTTTTAGAACTGCGATATGACGCTGATATTGTCACGCAATGCGCGATTTACAGTTGTCACGCACGAATACACCTCATAATTGATTAGTTCTAATTGCTGGATTTCGCTTTTTTACGCTTTATCACAAAGTATTAAACATGTACAATGTCTTCCGAAAAAAATATTTGGATCCCATTTTTTATCGCGGAGTTATAGTAATCCAAAATCATAGACAATCTCGGACAGAACTCGTTGAGACAGTAGTGTTTCCGCGTGCAAGACAACCGTTAGTGTAATATCTTGTCAAAAATCACATCTATCGAAGCCCTCCTCTCCCTCCTCCGTTCAGTGTTGCTTTAGAAGGGTTGCTCAGAGACCAGGGACACTTTTTGAGTATGTACAACATTGCTTTGTGGGGGGTAGGGGGAGGTAGATATGATAATTCCTTTTAAATGCTAAGAAATGCTCACAATTTGCCTAAGTGTCTCAACAGTTTTGTCCGAGATTGTCTATAGACTGTTTTATGTCTTTTTAAGCTTGTTATGTTCCAATTATACAAGTTATTGTTGATTTTTCGTGTTCTCTTCATAAAAGTTGTTATTTTGCTAGATTTTCCTTTAAATTGTGTAAGAAATAAAAATTTGACGGTGAAAATTTGACTTAGGAACTCCGATGACAAAAGTTGTCAACACTTGTATATGGCTTTAAAGCTACCATGGTTCCGGCTTGATAACATCTTTCACGTCTCTGACGCTTGGGTTGATAGATTTATCAGTATTACTCGGAATCAGCAGTGTAAATGGATCTCTTAAGGAGTTATGATAGTGAGGAATGTTCTTTTCGATAATTCAGTATCAGTGGGTGAACTACATGGTGCGAAGGAGGTTTGGAGTGTTTATCTACTAACCTATAGCTAGGCGAATGTTGATATGTTTCCTTTGCGCGAATATTTTACATTAGCAGTTGTTAGGTCATTCACCAATGGCAATGCGAAAATTCTACACTGGTGTTGTTGCCGTGAAAGGCACAGAAAATACGGAGAGCATTACCACATAGGCCTGAAGGAAGATCGCAATCAACAGTGGCTATCCTCAAAGGAATTTTTGGACCCCACGCGCGAAGCAAAGGGAAATTCCCGCATGTGGCAAATGCTTTTCTGAGCTTATAATACATCCTCCCACTACCACAGTTGAACTAGTTGAATATGAGAATATGATGTCAGTTTTCAGTCGGTTCACAATGCGAACTATATACCATAGGAAAAGGAATTTGTAAACAACCTCGTTCGGCTGACGGTTCACACGGTTCACATAATTAAAAAAATATGTATGATATTAATTATTTAATATATTGCGTGAACCGTTGTAAACCGTTAAATTTTCATTCTCAGTCTTTGTGAACCGTATGAAATCAAACTTGACTTCGCTGTAAACCGTATAGATGTTATTTATTTAGGCATTAAAGGCTCTGTGCTTTCATTTCGGCTTTGTTTTTTTATTTCTGGCCTTTAATACATGTACGCAATTTTCTCTTCTTTCTACGTGTTCAAGATACTTCATTGTCGCTACTGAGATGTTTACAACCGTCATATTCCTCTTTGTCAGTTCATGTTGAATCATCATATTGATTTTTGAAGCATTGGAACAATGAATTTTATTGCACTGAAGTATTTTTAGAACTGCGATATGACGCTGATATTGTCACGCAATGCGCGATTTACAGTTGTCACGCACGAATACACCTCATAATTGATTAGTTCTAATTGCTGGATTTCGCTTTTTTACGCTTTATCACAAAGTATTAAACATGTACAATGTCTTCCGAAAAAAATATTTGGATCCCATTTTTTATCGCGGAGTTATAGTAATCCAAAATCATAGACAATCTCGGACAGAACTCGTTGAGACAGTAGTGTTTCCGCGTGCAAGACAACCGTTAGTGTAATATCTTGTCAAAAATCACATCTATCGAAGCCCTCCTCTCCCTCCTCCGTTCAGTGTTGCTTTAGAAGGGTAATGCTCAGAGACCAGGGACACTTTTTGAGTATGTACAACATTGCTTTGTGGGGGGTAGGGGGAGGTAGATATGATAATTCCTTTTAAATGCTAAGAAATGCTCACAATTTGCCTAAGTGTCTCAACAGTTTTGTCCGAGATTGAAGATAGAAAGCAGTACTCTAATTAGTGTCTTATCCAGAATGATGGAGGTCCAGTGGTGTAGTGGTTAGTGCATTGGACTTCAGATCCAAAAGTCAGTGGTTCAAGGCCTGGTCACAGCCAACGTGTTGTTTCCTTAGACAAGAAACTTTACTCCACATTGTCTCTTTCTACACAGGTTTATGAATGGGTACTATTGAGGTGTTTGTTTATTTGCCCAATATCAACAAGTTTACAGGAATCTACATTTGATCAGTAGCAAACTTAATATTGAGCAGGAAGTTTCGGAAGCCTTGCTAGGCTTATCAAGGAAACTCCCTGTCCGGTTACATCAATCATAATTATTATAATGTCAGGATGGATATCAGCTAGTTACATTCTCTAAATTATTACATTGCTGATTTTAAAGTTATATTCCAGTGGTTGAATACAGTATGTATATAATATTAGTTTCCAAGAATCAAATATTTCTTAAATTTTCGCTTAAATGTAAAAATAGAACTACTGTCTCTAATATTGTCTGTCAAGCCATTGTATGTCTACTCCTTTACTAGCAACGTAAATTTCCTTACATTTGTTTTGCTAGATGGTTTGTGTAAATGGTTACTTGCTCATGTATTGTGATTATGTATTTGATACCGGCGACAAAATGCTGGGGGTAACCCTGTGATGGACTAGCATCCCATCCAGGGGGGGTAGCAATAATCCTATTAAGGTGCTTCATGCTGTGGAAACTCGGGGTTTGCTGTGGCCGTATAGGCCACCTGTGGATCATGTGAGACTTTTTATCCAAGAATGCAACATGGATGCTATAGAAAACATGTAAAGTGAATCAAGGATATGTGCCAAAGTTCATGGGACAAGAAAGGCACAGTTAAGGGGAACAGGGAAAAGCGGGGCTAAGGGGTTGAGTGACTAGCTCACTCATTTTCATTTAATGCACTGACCTTGAAGCCAGGAAGGATCTCGAGATGCCTTCATCTCTTGATCTGTGTGGTATCCCCAAGTGACATTTTCTTTGTTGGACAAGTCATGGTGCTCTGCATATGACACTGAATAGAAATTGAGTGCCAGAAAGTCAGAAGTTCCCTTCATCGACTTCTTTTGTTCTTCCGTGAATGAAGGTAGCCTAAAAAGTCACCCCAAACTATAGTATTGGTATGTTCAATTGCATCATTATAAATACAACTAATTATTAATATCAATGGCCTGATGGCTCACAGTGCAGGAATTATAAGCCAGGTGTAACATTCCTAAAATAAGTGACAGGGATTGTTACCTTAATTTCAATTTCAGGAGCTGTAACTGTCAACCCTTTTTTGGAATCACTACTTTTGAATACCGGTAAAAGGGGGTGGGGGGGGGGGGGGGGGGGGGGGATGGGTAGGTGCAAATGAGGTCCAATTGTTAGAATTAAAAAAAGTCATATATTAGACTAAAACCTGACCCATAAAAAGTCCAACGGCCCAGAATGTTACCCCCAAAAGTCTGACTTTTCTTTTTGCAAAAAAAGGTTACACTTTTCGCAAACCACCCCCAAAAGTCCACACCAAAATCTTTCACTTTAAAAAAGTCACCACAAAATTTCTAACCCCCAAAAAACTGCTCTCAGATTCAAACCCAAGAAAGGTCATATGAGTAGCAACCCCGTCATTTTTATATGGGAGTCCCCTCCCCTCACCCCCGGGACTATGAACTCACCTTGAAGGAATCCCTTTTGCCTTGCTTTTCTCTTGGATTCTTGTTTTCATCACCTCAGGGTAATCGCCAATGAACACAGGATGTGCCATCCAACCCAGGAACCACTGCATTCCGCGATCAGCTGCTTCAATGTCTTCTTCCTTGTTTGTCTTGGGTTCGTACCACTGTGCGTTAACCACAATACTCACTTTGCCATGTTGGGCACTTCGGAATTCTTTGTCATAAGTGTGCCAGGCTTTTGCATGAGCCAGTAACATGTTATGGCCAGCTGCATCAAAATCAAAGACAATAAGTTTTTTTGACATTTATTTCTTTGTTAGAAACCACTTACTATAAAATGCTGTAAATCCCCCATGTAGCCTCCTCTGTTTAACCCTTTAAGCCCGAACAGTGATCAGCATCAAATTTCTCCTTGTAATATCAACACTAAATCATTCAGAGATGTCATGAGAATTATGAACATGATCACCCAAGATAAATTCTCTTGATATTTGAACAACTTCTCCCCACTCCTCCTATAAGAAGTGTTTGGGGACAAGAAAGGAGAATTTGTACTTTGATACTGGGGATTAAAGGGTTAATAACTCCTCCTTTAGAAGTAGAAAAATTACCTGTCTGGGGAGGTATTTCACTTTACCCATTTATTATCTAGTAGCATATTGGCAGAGTTAGCAAAAAATGGCCTGGGGTGTTTGTATTTGCTCTTATTTAGGAAACTTTAGTCCCAGGGAGGTACTCAAATATAATAGTGACTGGGATGTGTCAAATCCTCACCAAAATCTTTCACCCAAAAATAAAAAACCACAAAATTTCTAACCCCCAAACGGTCTTTGCACCTCCCCATCACATTGGGGCATTTAGTTGTACACTTACCCTGGTATGGACCTGCCTCTATTTCTTTTATTCCAGGTGCAAAAGAACCAAGTCCATATGCATCTAGCGCTTCCTCATGTGGCTCATTAATAGTGATCCACATTCCGACTCTATCCCCAAACTCTTTAAAACAAAATTGTGCATAATCATTGAAGATGTCAGGTATGTTAGGATTGCGCCAGCCACCAACATCTTGCAAGGCTTGAGGTAGGTCAAAGTGATACAATGTCACAGCTGGCTTAATCCCATTGGCCAAGAGTGCATCAATCAAATTGTTGTAATAGTTAACTCCCAGGGGATTCACTTTATCTATTGTTCCATGGGGTAAAACCCTTGACCACGAAATGGAAAATCGATAATACCCAACTCCGAGGTTGTTCAGAAGGGCAACATCTTCATCGATTTTGTGGTAGCTATCACATGCGATATCTCCGGTTTCGTTGTTATGTATTTTTCCTCCAATGTGGCAAAATGTGTCCCATATGCTGGCACCTTTTCCATCTTCGTTCCAAGCGCCTTCGATCTGATAAGCTGCCGTTGCGGCTCCCCAGATAAAATCGTCAGGAAATGTTCCTCGAAAAAAGCCATCGCCTGCCCCAGTTGACGGTGACTAAACATTTCAATACAAAAGAACGATTCAAAGTAAAGTTAAATAAGTGAAAACTCAGTAATCTCGAAATCGGTGAGGTTTGTTTAAAAATTCATTTCTTTTTGTCCACTGTTAATTATTGACACACAGAGCAAAATGTGATTCAAGCACAAATTAAACGAATGCTTACCGCCATTTTGGCCGCAGATTCAAGAAACACCACAAGCAGTTGTTGCGTTCGTCTGCGAACGCGATCCTAATTTCGTGTTGAATGTCCTGTATCATGTGTTGGGTGTCCTGTGCAATTTCCTAGCGGAAAAAATCGAGATTTTTTGAGCTATTTTGAAAAAAATAGCTCATTAGCAGGCGCAAAGGTTGGTTTGTGATGTTAGTATGTTTGTTAGTTTGTTTGTTTGTTTGTTTGTATGTATGTCTTGGGTTATGTCACACCAATCAGATTGCCTCTAGTATGTACACCGTGTACTATGTCAGCCAATCAAATTTTCGCTTCTAAAATGGTATTACTGAAGGTCAAAGAAGGGCACTTGACATGAATTGAAAATCAGCCATCTTGAATCTCCGCGATTGTTGCCGCAAACACTAAAAGTGTAAAGTTTTGAAAATTTGTTGCTTGGGAACTGTTCTCTAATCCCGACTGGCTTGCTAACCTGGCAATATCAAGGACATTTATTTGGAAATACTGCCTATAATGTGCCCTATGCATGAATGGTAGAATGGTCTGCGGGGGATGAGACGTCCAAAAAATGTGGACTGCGGTTACGTTCATAGGTGAGCTTATACTGAAGTATGAGTATAGTTTTATTGCAAAAACGGCAAGCCGATTTCAAATAATATGATGCGGAACATGAATTGCATGTTTCAAGCCTGGGTTTCAAGAGATTACTATTTAAAATTGGATTTTTTTTGTCAGACACGCTGTCTGCACGTGAAAATGTTGAACTTTGTCCTCATAGAAACTTGTCCGTGATGCATGGAGTTCAACAGAGAAAATGTAATGCAATTAATCTTCAATTTACAGTATGTAAAACGTTTATCTTTCTTTGAATTAATGTGAGCTGATGTGTAGGTTATTAATTGTATGCCTCAAGCGATTACTATAAGCGAGAAGCGACTGTATTTTGTATGAGCAGTCACGTTGTGTGCACGTGCAAATATTGAACTTTGTCCTTATAGAAACTGGTACGTGATGAAATTCAACATGTTTTCGAGAAAACGTAATGTAATTAATTTATATGGTGCGTTAAAAAACGCCTGTTTAAAAAATATTAGTTGCAATTTACTAGGAAACAAGCAAAATTCATTTTGGATGCGCTAAGTTTCTGCTGGTCGACATTACAGGAAAAGGTGTTTGGTTCCAAATGTTAACCTCAACAATGTTCGTGTAAGTAATTCAATTAGCTTGAGGTTTTGAGTCGAAAACAATTTAATCTAATTAGTTCTGTTTCTATTTGCACGACTTTTTTGTGGAGAATAAAAACAGTTGTTTAAATAATATTAGTTCCAATTTACTAGGAGACTACTTATATTCATTTTTCATGCGTTTAGTTTCTGTGAAAGACTTTTCTGGTTGACATTACAGAAACAGGTGGTTCAAAGAATTTTCGTGTCACTAATTTAATTAGCTTGTGGTTTGGAGTTGAAAACAATTTAATTTAATTAGTTTGCTTCTTCCAGGCCAAAGGAACCTTTTCCACGTGTCTTTTGTGAATAATAAAAGAAACCTTTAAAAAAAGACTAGATACAAATTTCCAGGAAATAATAAGCCTTCAATTTGGATGTATCAAATTTATGTGCAGGACTTTTCTGGTTGACATTTAATTTAATACACTCATTACTGAAACAAGTTGCTCATTTCACTGGGACCGTAGTTTCGTCAAAAAATAACTCTGGAAATCCCGTGAAAAAAAGCTAGCCGAGAAACGAGAAACGGGACCCAGTTGGTTATCTCGGTATTTTTTTTGGTAGTGGGTGGGCCGGAGGATTTGAAAAACGTATATCTGCAAGCGGTTATTTGTGCGAGTTAACTTCCGCTGTTTTGTTACTTTCACCATTTCATATCATTTAGGTAATTTTCAAAATAGCTCATGCACGCAATGCGTGCCTATGTTTTCTCATGGTTGGACATCCGATTAGCCCCCCCGAAGATTCTTTTGTGTTTTTCAGGGGCAAATTCACGGGCGGGAACTGGTATCTACTTTGGCCTCGCTGTCATAGAGCTTGCTGCCGATCGGAGAAGGACGCTTTCGCTTCGCTTATTAATCTGCGGCGCATAAAAGCAACTTAACGCTTTTCAACGGCCGGAAAAAAATTGAGAATTGACCGATTTTTATCACATAGCAAGTGAAATGAAGCCTGGCAGAGGTTTGACGGCAAAATCAACCACGGACATTTCAGGGTCTGTTTACGAACGCTGTCGATCCGCGTCGATCTCTACACAATTCATCGGTCTCTGTCATACGGCAAGTGAAATAATGGTTGGCTGCGATTTTTTTTTCTGTTTGGATCCAACAATTCTTCCCCGTAACTTATGCCCGCATGTTTTTGCTGTTTTCAGGTATTAAAAATATAGACGGCTGCATCACGGTGTTCCTTTGTTTGCTTATCTTATCATTGCTATTTTACTAAATAACATTCGATTTCTTTATGATTTTGTTTAGTTTCATTGTAGATCGTGTAAGCTTATGTTTGAATCACATCATCCTAATAGGCCATTTGCACGATGACGTCATATGACTACAACTACCAGAATCCTTCAGTTTTTTGTTTTGTTGTGCAAATTAGGGCTATTGTTATTTAAACCGCACTGGGATTAAAAAATTTAAATAAGAAAGGAAAAACGAAATGAATTCTGGTAGTTGTAGTCAAATGACGCCATCGTGCAAATGCCCTATTACATCTGTGCTGCTGTTTGTCAAATATTTAATGTTATTCGCTTGATATATTTGCATGTATGTAAATGTCAACAAAAAGTAACGCAAATGTCACGCTGTTTCTTCCTTGAAGACTGTGACTGAGAGATGGACCTCTGTAGACGTCAAATTTTACAATAACTGCTTTTGACAAATCAGGTTATTTTTGAATAATTTTTTTCAAATTAAAGAAGATTTTGTTGTCCATTTGTATGTGTTTGTTCATTAATTTCATAGGTTGAAAAGCGATTTGATGTAAACAAAACAAGACTTGGATTGTATGGTTCTAAACTGAAAATATTCCGAGAATATGACGATATAATAACTTCCACTCCTTAACCCACCCCCCTCCCCCAACCACCACCACCGCCTACTGGCCCTCACCTCCACCCCCCACTTCCTCACTCCTTGTACCATCACCCCACCCTGTCGAACGCACTCCCCTAATTTCCAATTACTACTAGTAATAAAAATGTAAATTTGATGGTTTTGATCGAAAACATTCGATCCTTCTCGCCCAGGCGCAATGGAGAACAAAAGAATTCAAAAACGAGCAGAGGAGTGGGAAAGAATTTCTGATTTCCCGCGCTTTTGCGGGAAAAAGTAAATATGGCATGAAACCTGTTGAAAATAATATTTGTTATTTAGCCGAGTACCAGATAATAAACACTGCAGCTTTTTTGTGGGATTTATATGACTGTCGGAAAAAGCGCCTTTATCTCCTGTCAAGGCTAAAGAATTGCTTTAAAATTAACTACAGAACGAGTAAACTTACAAATACAGTTGAACCTCTCTAATACGGACACCGAAGGGACAGAGCAAAGACAGTGTCCGTATCATGATATAGAGGTCACCACGATGACGTCACTTTTAAGACTCCACTGACAGTTTTTGTTCAGCAACTAAAAACAGGCCCACACTCGTCTTTTAACTGCATCTAAATTGATTAACATACAGCATTGAGACACTGTCTATCAGTAGTGTACTACATTGTAAAATTCTCAGTTACATTAGGTATACAAATCACTGTTTTAAAACGAAACGAAAAACAACGCAATACTGCATGTAAAAAAGTAATATAAAACGTCTTCGATATATGTTTGTAACCACAAACAGGAAATTGTATTACTTACTCAAACTATCATCACCTGATCACTGGAGTGTCCGTAATAAAGAGGTTAATAAGTTTCGAAAGCATAGAATTCTCAAAATACGTTAACAGTGTTTCTGCCCTGGGCCCAGCTGGCAATCAAAATATAGACAAATCCGTGATATCGCGTGACTTCCGCTAGCCTGGAATGTTTCGTGTCACGACTGACAGGCATGCAATTGGTTTGATTGAATAAAATTATCCCTCAATGATCCGCAGATTTGTGAGATACGAAAGCCTCCGTGTGACTTAAACCTAAACCAACCTACAAAAACAGATATTTTTTTGGCTCTTGTTTCACCCCGGAGACACTACAGTTTTAAAGACAAGAATTTTTCAGTTTCATTTTGTGTCCATATTTTTTTAAAATATATTTTTCTTAAGGCGGGGGTCTACCTGAATGCCATGTTTCCGCCACTTAACATGGTTTTAATGGAAATATCTCGTTCACGTTTCAAGCAATCCAAAAACCCTTCGCTCATTACATGAATCTATGTTGTGGGATGTTTTGTAAATTTTTGGGTGATTTTTGGGTATTCGGGGGAGGAAATAGTTTTACTCAAAGGATTGGTAAAATTTAGAGAAATAAGAAATATTGAAGATTTAGTGAAGTTTTAAAATTAGAATTTGTAGTTAATAATTATTAATAGACGGACACCAAGTTAGTCCACTAGCAACCTGGGGTGCTCTTACGTGGGTATCAACTGTCTGTTGGTGTTCCAAAAATCATTTTCTTTCTCCTATCCCTTCTTAAAACCTCTTAAAATTTCATTAAAATTCAGGTAGAGCCCCGCCTTAAATGTTTTCGCTAAAAAAACGTAAACAGGTGACCACCTCTTGTCGTTGTCAGAGAAAAATAAAAAAAGTTTGAGTTATATCGAGTCAATCTTATTTTATTGCCGTATAAAGATGGTGACAGCTTTCCCCCAGGGGCATCGCTAGGATTTTTCAAAGCGGGGGGGGGGGGGGGGGGGGGGGATACACTATCACACCCAGGGTATTTAGCAGATTGTCATGTCGATATCCACACTGTGTTTTACTAAAATTATCTCACAAGCCAATAGATGTGAAAAGATTATCTGAATCATATATCGAAAGTCTATAAGAGTATTTGTAACTTTTCTGCGAATTACGTCTGGTCCACAGTAGTGCCAAAACGACATAACGGCGAGGTCACGCAAATGCAAAACGCAGCTTATCTGGATAACATGGGATAATAACAAACATAACGACATAAGGAAATTAAAAACTGATCTTTTTTATGTCGTTTATGTTCATGTTCTTATGTCGTCATGTCGCTATGTGAACCAGGCTTAACTGAGCGAGAATTACGTTTATGTGGACGACCACAGGTAGCCCAAGCTATATGTGTCACAGTAACCGTTACGAGCGAAATTATAAAGATTTGTATGAGAAAAAGCGGTCCATTCTACGAGCTAAAAAATACGAACAAGATTTCAATAAAAATTACCTACCTTACTTCGCTTGTGTGTTTCCTTGTCTCCTGTGTGGTTTTTGGAGCGATTTAGAGCGTTTCCAGTGAGTTTTAGTTCCATTGCTTTCTCTCTATATATCAAGGATATATATATCAAGGATATATAGAGAGAAATGGACCGCTTTTTCTCATACAAATCTTTATAATTTCCCTCGTAACGGTTACTGTGACACATATAGCTGGGGCTACCTGTGGGACGAGACTGATGGTTTCATTAAAAACAAAGGCAATCGTTGTTTTAATGTGTATATGCAAATTACACAAATGACATGCACAGTCGGACAAGTATTTCACGGCCAAAGTCACGCAATCTAGCAATATGGAAATATCATTGTGGTTTTTTTCCGGCTTCCTTTTAAGCTTAGAAGTCATGGCAGAGGATCCAAACGAGTTCTTCTATGGCGAATTTCCCAAAGATTTCATGTGGGGAACGTCGTCTTCGGCGTACCAAATCGAAGGTGGTTGGGATGCCGATGGTAAAGGGCCGAGCATCTGGGATAAGTTTACTCAAGCTGGTGGTTCGCACATGAACCAAACTGGTGATATAGCGTGTGATTCGTACCACAAAACAGACGAAGATGTTAAGCTGTTAAAAAACCTTGGTGTCGGACATTACAGGTTTTCAATCTCGTGGTCGAGAGTTTTGCCGAAAGGAACTGTTGATGAAGTGAACCAGGCGGGAGTAAAATACTACAACGAATTGATCGACTCACTATTGGCGAGCAACGTCACTCCAATGGTTGCCTTGTACCATTTTGATTTACCTCAAGCGCTTCAAGACAAATACAACGGATGGTTAAACCCGGAGTTGGCCGATATCTTCAACGACTATGCCAGGTTTTGTTTCGAAACATTCGGTGACCGAGTCAAGTGGTGGATAACAATAAATGAACCTTGGGAGGCTGCCCTATTGGGACACGGGTTCGGCATGTTTCCGCCAGGCAAGAAAAATCTTCGTACAGCCACTTACAAAGGTAATGCACCGATTAATTTGAAACTTCAACATCCCCCCCCCCCCCCCCCCCCCCCCCCCCCCCCCCCCGCCGGGCATACTCCGGGCATTTGACTATGTGGAGTACCGCAAGGGTCAATAATCGGTTAGCTACTATTTTTGATTTACATAAATGATTTACCAAATTGCCTAAATCGAGGCTTCCCAAGAATGTATACACCTTATTCCAAAATGGCGGCCATTTTATTATTCTTTTATATCCATGTAAATTAGCCCTCTTGGCCTCGTTAGCATGTGCAAAATACAAAAGAATTTTCAAGTGAGAATGAGGCCATGAGGGCTAATTAACATGCATATAAAAGAATAATAAATTGGCCGCCATTTTGGAATAAGGTGTATGCTGATGACACAAATGTCACTTCTGCCGCATCTAGCCTTGTTGATCTCGAAAATCAAATTAACAGTGAACTGAAGTATATCAATCTCTGGCTCAAGGCCAATAAATTATAGCCTGTGAACAGGCTTCTTTTTGGGGGAATTGGGTTGGGTTAAAAATCGGCGAAGCGAGCCGAGCGCGGACCAGGGAAGAGGCGCCCCTTCCCTCTTCCCCAGTCCCCAAAAAGAAGCGTGGGGGTGGAGGATGTTGAAGTTTCGAATTGATCGGCGCTTTTATTTCCAATTGTTTCCAGTATGAAATTAAGATAAATGGACATGCACACAGGAAAGCTAGCTATTCAATTCAATTCAATTCAATTGACACTCCACTGTGTCACACCACACCACAATGCAATACAATGCAATGCAATACAATGCAATACAATGCAATACAATGCATTGCAATACAATGCAATGCAATACAATACTTTATTAAACGTGGAAGGTACACGGCTGTAAAGCTAGTTTGCAGGTACTCTACAACATAAGATAAAACTAAGAACATAAACAGAAATTAGAGAGGGTAGCGTATTATGTAATTTGTGATTACACCGTACTATCATAAATTACTATTTTGCCGGCACGTATCAGGGGTCTGGGGAGGGTGTTAGCGCGCAGTGAGTCATGGGATTCGAGTTTGTAATTTGGAGCCGTTAGTAAGGTGTGACATTCTACGGTCAGCCTTCGCAGTGCTAGGTTCACTTTCGTTTTGTTTTCATTTATTTCTAATCAGGTTTAACTATGCTTAGCTATTGTTAATTGCGTATTTATGGATGTTTATAGTTTAGTTTAGTTTTTACCATACCCTAAAACCCCAAGGGTTGCACCACTGCTTTGGTCGGGGGTACACGTTCCCCGTGTTTTTTCCACTTGCTGGTTTTTTGGGGTTTTCGTGTCCGGCTTTGGTGCTTTAATTTTCGCTAGATGCTTTGTAGTTGTGTTTATTTGCTTATACGTTTAATAAATGGCACCGTGGCTTGGCTGGCACACGCGCCCATATCTGACAACTGTTGTTTTCTGTGTACCGGTTGAGTAGTGGAGACAAAATTAAAAGGGGGGCTTAATAGAGGATTAACGATGCTTACTTACTTATTTAATTTATTTATTTTCCTGCCAGTTGCCCATGTAATGCTTCTTGCGCATGCGAAAGCGTGGCATACCTACGATGAAGAATTCCGATCTACGCAGCGGGGAAAAGTGTCAATCATTCTCAACATTCAGTGGGGAGAACCCAAGAAAGACAAGCAGGCTGACATAGATGCCGCTGACCGTAGTATTGAATGGTGGCTCGGATGGTTTGCTCATCCTGTGTTCGTCAATGGGGACTGGCCTGACATTATGAAGAAGACTGTGAAAGAGAAAAGTGAGGCTAAGGGAATCCCAAATAGGTAAGATGGAGTGCGAAACTTCGAATCAGCCCCAAAAACGTTAGTAATGCAACCTCGCAAACTCATCAATAATTCATCACGTTTGAACAAAGAAAATCATAAGCACCTCTTAAGGTACTAAAATTCAAAATGACCCCCGTTGGAATTATCGCGGTACCTTTTAGGGTATTAGCCCAGAATATGACATGTGTTGTTTAAAATTGGTACCTCGTAGGGGTAAAAATTCATTTGAGCCACGCCCATCAAACAACATTCTGGTACCTTTTAGGGTGCTTTTCGAAAATTTCCGAGGAGCACCCCCGTCATTTTTATATGGGAGTCTCCCCCACCCCCCGGGGACGGTAGTTTGGAAACCCGATCTTAATTAGCAGAGACTTTGGCGATGTTATTCCTTCGTTTTCTCGGAATATAACGAGCAATTCGAGAAAGAGTATTTCATAAGGTATCCAAACACCTCTATCCATGTTCAACACTGTCGACGTGATACGATCCAAAAAAATAAAAGGACCCGTACGGATCGACAAAATGAGACGACCCGTGATACGATCCAAAAAAATAAAAGGACGCGTACGGATCGACGAAATGAGACGACCCGTGAAATGTAGTTGTCGACCTGAAAATTGCGTCTCATTAGAGGCACATGCCAGTGAGAGACCCTGGGAACGAGGTTGAGAAGCCCTGTTGACGGGTTATCGATTCGTAAGGATACTAATCACGTCTCGAAAAGAAGCCAAGAAGAGTTGTCGCACGAATCGACACCCTTGCAGCAGGGACCAACACGCAAACATGTCCCTAACGAGATGCATTTTTCGGATCCACAATTCTCTTTTTCGTGTCGTAGTCCATGCGTACAGGTCGGGTCGTATCAGATCGAGAGTATTGTACAACCCTCAAAATAGGATAGAAAATCGCCAAAAGCGATGAAAGCAACATCGAAATTTTATCTATCTATTTATTTATTATTTATTTATTTTTATTTCGATTAATCCCCTCCTAGTCAAGTCTAAAATTTACTTCATGCATATGAAGCAAGTTTTAATTTAATCGTTACAATTATTAAGATAAGTTACAAGAGCAAAGGATTCATACAGTTTTTCTATAGTGCCGTTCAGGTGTTCGACTCTTTCCTTTATTTCTTGGAGCTCTCTAATTAGCACATTAGCACATTAGCACTACCAGCGAGAAATAATTAAAATAATCGCCCCGCTCGATTAATCGCCTTCCCTCGAAAAATCGCGCCCATTTGGAGTGAAAAAATTAATCCCCGGCTATTACTCGAGGAAATATGGTATTCCGACATCGTAACGTTTGCGTGGCAGCCGGGAGAACGCCAGAATGAATAGACGAGCCATGTACCTCTAGCAACCCCTACCTCTGCCCTAGCAACGAACCACACTTTTTACCCGTACTTTGTTTTTTATCAGGCTCCCCGAGTTAACTGAAACAGAGAAGCGGCTCATCAAAGGGACAGCAGATTTTTTCGCTCTGAACACCTACAGTGCTTTCCTCATTGAGCACCAGGAGTTTCCGCCTGATGTGGACTGGAACTACATGACTGACCAACAAATGAAGACGTCTGCTCATTCATCCTGGCAAAGAGGTACATTCTCTTCTCACTTATTTCAGACTTTAGCGAGTACAAAAAATTGTCCCGCATTAGGCGTCTGAAACTGCCAGAAAAAAACGTCCGAAAGTTTCTTTTGTATGTTGAAATTTTATTTCCAAACGAAAACGGTTTGAAAATTTTTGAAGATAAAGTGCTTACTAAAGGTAAGGTTAAGCCACAGGGTGCCCACTCGGCCAGAGCTTAACCCAGTTTCTGTAGCATGAAGCAACTAGGAATATTTCTACTCCCCTCTGGATGGGATGCTAGTCCAGCATTTTTTCGCTTGTACCCATTTATACACCTGGGTGGAGAGAAAAAATGTGGTGTAAAGTGTCTTGTCTAAGGAAACAACATGACTGCCGAGACCAACCCTCGAACCAGACGTGAAGCTGTTCAACGCGCTAACCATTACATCACCGCGCCTCCACAAAGTACTTACCCTAAAGTTGTGCATTAAATGATAGCTTCTCTTTCCTAGGCGCCACTGTTTGGATGTACATCACTCCTTGGGCCCTGCGCAAGCTGCTCAAATGGGTGAAAGAACATTATAATGACCCGGAGATCATAGTTACAGAAAATGGTTTCTGTATTGACGGTGAAGAAGAGCTCGCTCGTGAAGCCGCCTTGAACGACACGCTACGTGTGGAATACTTGACTTCGCACGTGAACGAAGCACTAAAGGCAATCCAAATAGATGGTGTTCGACTTAAAGGATATTTCATTTGGTCCTTTCTCGATAATTTTGAGTGGGCTGAAGGATATAGCGTCCGATTTGGTATTCATCACGTCGATTTTAACGACCCCAATCGACCCCGCACCCCCAAGCGCTCCGCAGAGGTGTATAAAGAGATGATTCGTAACAATGGATTTCCAAAGAAACTTCAGGAAAAGTCGGAGTTGTGAAGAAATGGGGATCTTGTCATTACTTTAAGTTAAGGTTTCTACTTGACGCTTGTTTTCATTTTAGGTGACTGTGTCGCATACGACTGAGGGTAGTTGGGAGTAAGGTGTGGTGCATGGTGGGGTGAAGACGGTGGTGCAGAACATTTTTCACAGAAAACGGATTCAATTTAGTCTGATTTCATGAACGTTTACGTTGTTGTAATTGTTGGCTGCAAGATCACTGGCAGCAAACTTAACCCTTTAACTCGTAAGAGTGCCAAATAGCAAAATTATAAAAAATCCCAACTTTCATTTTATAAAATATTGAAAAACAAATACAAATTCTCTTTCCTGGTCTCCATACATTGCTTATAGTATCTGGAGATAATTTGTTGCTACATCTTGAATCTTCATGTTTTGTGATCAGTTTCATAATTCTCATGACCTGTATCTTAAATATAGTATTGTTACTGTTGGATTGGCAATTATTTGATACCCAGTATATGGAAAAAATAAAGCAGTATCTAAAGGGAACAAGTTAATTTGGAAGATAGCACTCACAACTTCAACATTAGAATTTGAGACAGCAGGAGTTAGCTGTATTACTAATAAATCAAAATCAAAATCAATCAATCAAAATAAACAGGTCCACAACAGTACTATACATCCACTTTCAGACCAATTTTCCTTCTGTCAAAAATTAATGTCCAGTACCAGTTCCCATTTTTTTTTAGGAGGACAGGAGACTGAGTACAAGTTAAATGGAAGCGACTGGGCACGAGAATGTCTCAAATTTAAATTTCGAGGCCATTGTGGCCATGCAATCCAACCTCTCCAGTTAAACCAGAAATTCCATCTTATCCTCCCCCGTCGCTAAAATTTTGTGGTGCATCCTCCCCCGAACTTCGCGAGGTTCTGCGAGACACGTATTTCTAGTAAAATTTGAAAAAAAAGCAAAAGTACTGCCGAAGAGGTTTTATTTAAATGGTCACATCATAGGATTTCGTCCAGTCTCAAAAGCCTAGAACTGCCTTACATTTCTCCGGCCTTATGCGTGATGACGTCACCAGCTCAAAAATTCACCACCAAGCCTCGTTTGTACGAAAAGTGAGTAAATTGAGGAAAATTATGTACCGATTTTTTTATGGCTTTTTTAAATTAGACTTACTGAATGTTTCTTCTGCTCAATCATTGGTTGGCATGGTAACGAGACAAGACTGCCAAATTAGACTTCTCCGTAAACGAGAAAGCCTAAGCTACGTGTATATAGATGTTATTGAACTAGCTTGTTCGGTCCGTATTGGGAAAATATTGGTGGAGTTCTTTTTTTGCAAGTTTATGGACCGAGCCGAAGGCTAGGTCCATAAACTTACAGAAAGAGAACTCCACCAATATTTTCCCAATACGGACCGAACAAAGCTAAGCATTTTCTTTCATCATACCAGCTGTAACGAGACTAAAATGATATCACTGAAATAAACCTAGGTCTTTTTCACAAGAGAAAGAAAAGTGGATTTTTCATAATTTTTACGTTTTACGCGTACACACAATGAATCGAATTCACTGAAAGCGTCTTTTGATGTAATAAAGAGGCAACAAAAATATATCAAAGTGATGAGTGAATGTTCATATTGCCATGCAATTTAATAACCGTCTAAATGTTGTCTGGAACTGAAAGAAAAATATAAACTTTCAACGATGCGATCAGAATAAAATTCTTAGAAGATGGCTGACAAGCAATGTTGGTCATAAAAATTCACCTTTTGATATCCAAGATTTTCCCCTTCCCCCATCTTCGAATAATAATTTGGGTATGTTGTGTACACTTAGGGAGCCTAAGATCACAAGAAAAACCATTGAGAACAAATATATATCGTTTATGGACTATACTGTAAACCCTTCTTCAATCAGGTGTATATGATATTTACAAAACTTTCGGGTCAATGTCTTGGAAAAATCGGTAGCTCGAGTCCGATCGATCAGAGCTGATGATCTGCACATTGTTTTTAGCTAGCATAACCTACAAGCGCGTCGGAATTATCTTAAAGGGATACTGTCCCGGCGAAATAGCAAAATTTCGCTTAGCTTATTTTTACCTTATATCGCCAAATGCCACCAAATATACAACTTAGTTCGATAAAAAAAATTCTATAGAGCAAAACAAAAGCAGTAGTTTGGAGAAAGTGCAGGATTGCAAGGAATAAAGTGGATTACAGTTCATGAAATTTGATTTATTGACCGCCTGTGAATAAATCAAATCAGTTTGCCATTCTTGTAAAATTTTGACTGACTCTTCTGGCCGTTATTTGGTCTGTTTAGGCGATGGTTTCTTCCAATTTCAAGTTCCTGTCCATAATCATGAAAACACGAAATCAGCCGGGACAGTTTGCATGGCACCGGCTTATCTGCTAACTGAGTTTAAATACGCACACCAAATCCACGCTTATATGATCAGCGAATAGAAATTGAAGCAACAGAACAGAAATTGGCTCGGTTGTTAATTGTTTCGTAATTTCTGTTCTGTTGCTTCAATTTCTGTTTTAGTGTCTTTATTTCACTTCTCATGTCTTAAATTCTGTTCTGTTTCGTCAATTTCTTCTGTGGTGCCTCAATTTCCGTTCCAATCTCTTTGGAAAAGAATTTGATGGCTTGTAACAAAATTGGAGGTTCTGCATAACACAATTTAAAACATAATTTTGGCGGAGATCACACCTTATACTCTCCCTGACCGCGCGTGATTCACCGTGATTGATTACTATTTGCTGTAGCTCTTGACAGTTGGTTTTGAAATGGCTTTCTCGCTGGAAACGTTGTTTTTCTTTGGCATATGGGGTTTCCAGACTCGTGAATTCCATGCCGATCTTCTATCGAGCGTTCAACGGCCCGGGGACACCACAGTCACGGAGGATTGTTCGTCTTCATTAAAAATGTCAGAAACGTAGAGAGAATTTGGTAAAAAAAGACTTTCCGTAACCGGTTGGAAGAACACATATAGTGTCCTTTCCTTCTAAAACAACAGATTTTATGCTACATATTGTCCTTCCTTTAGTGTTAGCCCTGTTTTACCTAATTTGTTCAACGATTGTTCCTAATCGCGACAGCGAAAAAGATCAATATATGCCGATGCTGCCATTTCAGTCATTTCATCAAGACTGCTGTGCGAGGCTCACCATCGCGCGCGAATCGCGCGCTGCATCGCGAGAAAAAATGAAAGAGGCGCAAAAAAACGCCGTCGACGATGAATTTTCGTGCCCTTTATTTCACGAAACATTCTCGTCCCCAGAGCTCCACGGTTTTTTTTTTAAATTGCGTCTCGTGTAGCTCTGGTAACGGACAAAATTTGAATTTTTTGATTGGCCGTTTAAAAATGAATGCGCAACAAGGCAAAACATTTTACGCCTTTACACATAAGGTTTTACTTCCGGTTGAATTTCAAATGTTGAAGTCCTATGACCACATCAACAAAACCAACGTTTTAATTTCAACGCATTCAACGACCAATGTCACCCAGTTTTGTTTGGTTTAGCAGGTAAAAATACGGCTGCTAAATTTCAAAGTATAACGGGATCTGATTTTCGCTAAATATGAGCGATTCGTTTCCGAAAATAATCAGTAATGAGTATGTGTCTTGGAAGACGAAGCTACAAGCGGCCACGAATATTAAAGAAATATGTTGCTTGCAACAGGGACGAGTATTAATTAAAGGAGAGGCAGAAATCCTGAAGAAAGCCCAAGGGTGAAAAGAAATATTACCACTAGGTAATATTAATAATAAATAATAACAACAACAACAACGCTATCAGCACTCTTGTAAGCAAGTTATATTTTCTTTATTAGGTAGTACTC
This sequence comes from Dendrophyllia cribrosa, assembly GCA_024195265.1. Taxonomy (NCBI): domain Eukaryota; kingdom Metazoa; phylum Cnidaria; class Anthozoa; order Scleractinia; family Dendrophylliidae; genus Dendrophyllia; species Dendrophyllia cribrosa. Next base: position 6,089,839 of record JAJLRJ010000009.1, read on the forward strand.
TTTGCTACGACTTGAAATACAAATCTAGGGAAACGAAGGTCACTCGACGCCCAATTAAAATAACATGAAACGAATGCAAAATAAAAATTCCTCGATATTTCTTACCACTGTTCGATGAAATAAGCCTAATCAATGACCACAGCGTGTCCATCAACAAACTTAGCTGTCCCATCAACTGATTTGGTCGGATATGATAGCGTTCAGTGGCGAAACGATAAATACACAGCTCCCAAACGAAAGAAATCGGTTGACTTATCGAGGAATTTCTAAAACCAGTAGGCAAAATACAAAGACAATCTTTCTTCTTAATAACTGCAGCACGTAAAGCTTTTCTTCTTTCCTTTTTAGCGCGATGTTTTCCTGTAATTGTTAAGTCTTGTACAGTCCTTTCGAACGCCATTCCACACACACAACATTCTCGTCTCCAGAGCTCAACCAAACGAAAAGAGGGCTCTGGGGACGAGAATGCACACAAGAAAGGTTTTTCATTTCCGGTTTCTGGCATTGAGCAAGCGCAATAGTACATTAATGCATTGGGCATGCGCTAACGGATGTCGTGGATTTTACGACATCCGGAAGGCACTGTTACGAGAGCCCTTCGTTTTTTCCGCTGACCAAACGAAACGAAGGCTCTGGGGACGAGAATGGGATTGTCCCAGAGTCCGTGAACGGTTGGTCTCCGCTGACCTGAAACGTGCGGGCTCTGGGGACGAGATTGCTAAGATCCAGGAAGTTGCATGACGTCGTACGCGCATGTTTTGCGACGTCATACGCGCCCGCGAGCTAGTCCTACGCGACGGCGGACGGCGGCGGGCACACGACGCGCCCGCGAAACATTCCGCTAGCCATGACCATGAAAAATGACGAGTATGGGGCTCCGCTCGGCCCGCAGAGTTCCGCTGATATTTGAAGTGAAATATTTGCCAAAAGAAAATTTATTGACTTTTATTACCATTCGAGGTAGTTTGAGTCATATACATTTAAAAACGTTCAAGATAGAGGCTAGAAACGGTGGGAGAAATCCTTTTATCATATGACCTGTACGGCCCTGCAAGCTTTTTCTTTTTGCAAAACCATTGATGAAAGTCCCGTATGAGGGCCGTACGCATTTGCGCGAGCGGGGCAGGGAAAAGCCGTTCGGACGTACTACAAAAGCGTACGGCCTCGGTCATAGCGCTCGGTCCGTACGCCATGACCTCGAGCCAAATATCTTCCCATCTGACCCTCCTTAGTCAATAAATACATAGTATTTCACTGAAGTTGAAATGGTAAACCATGGTAAAGTCTATTATTAACCCTTTCACTCCAAAAATGTAATTTCTGGTCTGAAAGTATGGTTCTAACTTTTGAGTCTGTGTATGAAATCCTAAAGTGTCACCATTCAAATGTAAGCTATTGAGCAGCAGATTCCTGTGATGCAGTTTATTATGCCTGCCTGTCATGGATCAGCATTTTACCTTAGCCCTTTTTAAATATTGTAACCGTTTGTTTCCATCGTCACTTAGCTTTCTTAGCCCCTGATGAAGGTTAGTTTTTTCTTACCATAATATTGGGCAAATATTATTAAAAGAAATCGAACGAATTCAGCTGTCTGATCAGCCTTGCATGTTAAAGTTTTTTTTATTTAGTTCATTGCTGATCCTGATCTTCACAAAGATCTAGCTACATTTCGCTACTGTTTGTCCAAGTGGTCCTTGCATCGTTACAGAAGTCTTTGTACAAGGTGGGTTTAAGTTTTGAGTCTGTGGATAAAATGTTAAACTTTAACTGTGACCATTCAAATGAAAGTTAATGAGCAGTACTTTCCTGTGGTGCTTTTTATTTTGCTGTACAAGGTGGTCCTTACTTTTGAGTCTGTGGATAAAACCCCAAAGTACACGATCTTCAGCCATGTTTCCATTATGATTATTATTTTTTAATTAGGATTGTACCTAGTCAGGTCTCTTTTAAATAGTTTAATATACCTTTGATATAGAAAATATTCCTCTTTATCTCGAAAGTTTGTTCGGTGGCCTATCCCCCTGATTTTCTGTTTGCAAGCAGATGAGTATTCTGTATTTCCTATCAAACAAAAGTTATAGAAACAATATCTAGCGGAAATTTTCTCTTATCTCCGACCTTTATGGAAATAGATGTATTTCCACCACATAGACTTTTTGCCATAGCTCCAAAAAGAAAAGAAAATTAGTGGTGCTTTCCAAAATTAGAGGAAAACTAATAGGTCACCGAATTGGTTGCGAAAACTGAGTTTTAAGGCCCCCGCAAACGAGGAAACATTATTGCGGAAACATTGTTTCCCTAAATGTTTCCCCGTTTGCGCGAACAGGAAACATTTTTTGCCTCGGAGCAACAAAACGTTTCTGACGTTTTTCAGAAACATTTTGTTTCTTCAACAAATGTTTCGCCGTTTGCGCGCCGAGGAAACAATGTTGCCTAGATTCCAGGGTCGCGAGGACAGCTACGGACTGCACTTAATAAATTGAGCATACGCAGTGCCGTATCCCATGTATCAAAGCGAATTTGTTTCCCTGTTAAATGTTTTTTTTTTCGTTTGCGCGGCTAGGAAACATTGTTTCTCGCTCGTTTGCGCGCCCAAGAAACATTCTGGGAAACAATGTTTCCACAACAATGTTTCCTCGTTTGCGGGGGCTTTTAACGGATCTTTTCCGAGAGTTGTACGGTTGCCATGGTAATGGCTATGACGTCTTAAACACCGTTAAAGTATAGAAATCCAAAAGTTGCCATATGGTCGGTTGCGTCATCCTTTAATAATTGTCATTTTAGACACACTTTTGAAAACAAGAAACCCTTAAGAGCCTCCTAAAATAAAACATAAAATCAGCTTTTATTTTACCGGTCTCAACAATTAAATTTCGTGAATTTTTTGGATCAAAGGAGATGGCACATCCAATCAAAATTTAATACGCGCTTCAAAGAAAACAGTTCAAAGGTACAAGACAACTTAGGTTCAATGGTATCCTGGAGGTTGTCGATCCCCACGAAAGTATGCAAATAAATAAAAAGTGGTCACATGTAATAGTGACGGTGATACAAATTTGAATGAATTAAAAAGTTTAAAAATTTTAAAGCGAGGTACCGGTAACGAGTTAAACATTAACCTAAGAGTGACATCCGGTTTTAATAAAGCCAGAGGTTTTCACTGCCAATGTTTTCATTGAGGGCGGGCTTTAAGTCCTTTATTAACAATGTTTCTTTTATTTTACAATGTAAGTCAGATGGACCATTTGGTAAAACTTCGAAATTAAAATGGTCTCATTTAATTTGATGTTGTGACCAGTAGAGATTGCGTGATCAGCAACGTCGGAAGTGTGACCCACTTAAGAGGGGTCACTTGAGTGAAAGCTTTGAAATGTTCGGCCTTTCTGTCATGCAGTCGTCGTTTCGTTTCACCAATGTAAAAGGCATCACAGTCCCAGCAACTGGCTTTGTATACGATCTTAAATTTTTAAGAGCGTTTGAAACGATCTTTGTAAGGAAAAAAGACTTCATTTGACAAGTGTTTTGAAAAATTATTCTGAGGTTGACGAAACCATAAAATCTATTGACACGTGATTTTAGACGGCGTTTAAAAGCTTCGCTTTAGAAATCCAAATAAGGTAGAATAAGGATAAGATCTTTCTTGGGAGCTGTGGTGGTATGTTTGTTGAAGACATCATTCATGTTGTACGAATTTATGCCTCTCGGGTAACCGTTTTGAAGCAATGTTTTCTATCGAAGCCAGCAGTCTGCAATATTAAAAGAGGATGTCGAGCAGATGCGAACACAAAGATGCAAAGTCGGCTGCTCTTTTCGCCTGCGTGTATTGCGTATATGCATCATTAATCGCTACTTACTTCAATAATGAAAATGGATTTAGTTGCATTGTCTTGTTTTTTCTTTCCTCCCGCTTCTCGTCTCCGTTCCTCTTTTCCCAGTCTTTCCTCTCCTCAGTTTCTCGTCCCAGACTTCTTCTCGGTTTCCTTTTTACCTTTTTATTTCGGCGGCAGCGTATCTCGAACCGTAACCCCTTGATCATATCTGGATTATTAGTCTATGTGCTATACCACTACACCACAAGAGCTCGTTGAAAGTTACCAACCAATAATTACATTTTATTCATGTGTTCTATGGTAATTACTTAAAATCTACATAACAATTTTTAAACCCCAACTCCCATGGCAGTTTACACGTAGGAATGCTTGTCATGTCTTCGCTATTGGTTAACTGTGAGAATAAAAAGCAACGTATTTCCATGCAAATTTCTCTCACTGATTCGTCTTTCAGCCCTTCAATCAGTTGTTTTTCGAGTTTCTTGCTATTACTGTTTATTATAATACTTGGGCGCCAAATATACTGTTAATCAAGCAGTGCATGAGACCACGTCTACAGAAACGGTGATAGATTGGTATAACTATTGCAATGCAACACAAAAGCTAACAACGTAAGGTTTTCTTTTTTTTCTGTTTTTTTTTTCTTTATTTCTATTCTTTTTCTAACAATGTAGACAGTACTAATTTTTATGATCACTTCATGTTAGTATAGTTTTTTTTGTATATGGTTCAAACTTTAGTTCCTTTTTAATGTAATGTAATGTAATGTAATGTAATGCAAATAAAAAAAAAATAAAAAAAAAACTATTGCAATGCAATGCAACGCAATGCAATGCAATACCTTTATTTAACCACGGTAAAAAGAATCATCAGGCAAGAAAAATCATTAATAAATTACAAACTAATGCTAATATCAAACTTATACAAAAACCTAGTTAAAACAATGCTAATAAAAATCTAATTCAGTTAATTCTTAAAAGGTGCCTGCTTTCCATGAATGCCGTGCATTATAATGAATGAATGATAAATAAATAATGAATGCCGTGCATTACCGCCTCCTGGTTAGCTCAGTTGATAGAGCACCGATCTGTAGAGCGGGAGGTCTCGGGTTCGAACCTCGGCCGGACCAACACTCAGGGTCTTAAAATAACTGAGGATGAAGGTGCTGCCTTTGCTATAACATCGGCAAATGGTCAGACCTTCACGTGTCTCGGATGACCACGTAGAAATGGCGGTCCCGTCTCCCATGGGGACGTAAAAGAACCACTGAGGACGTAACAAACCCTGGCTGTGACCACCCTCAGTGTTACTTGTTCATGGGTGGGGTGGGTGAGGAGATCAACAATGGACCGATAGCGGCTGCCTGTGGCGCCTTCATAAGTGTATGTAAAGCGCCATGAGACATGTGCGCTATATAAGTCTCTCTATTATTATTATTATTATTATTATTATTATTATTATTATTATTATTATTATTATTATTATTATTATTATAAGGATCATCGTTCATTTTCAAAGAAATCACTGCAGATGGATTTAAAGGAGGAGAGAGTTTGCTCTTGCCGCAACTCAACAGGTAGACTATTCCACTGCACGCCACCGAACCTCTATAAGTGAAACTGTTTTTAACAAAGTTAGTTCGGGGCAGTGGAGTAGCTAACTTGCCCTCGGAGTTCCTAAGAGAATAATTAGAGATTTCACGTAAACATAGAATGCAAATATTGTGAAGCAAGGCCATTTAGTGACTTGTAAACCATAGCTGCTGTTTGAATATTCCATAGCATTTCTAGTTTTTTCCAGCCCAAAGATATAAAATTGCCGAGAGGTTTGTGCCTACAGAATCATGCACATCATGCGGGGCAAATAGGCGGACCAGGTAAAACTGTTGAGATTGACGAGTCCAAGTTTGGCAAGATGAAGTACCACAGAGGTCGCTACATCGAAGGACAGTGGGTCTTTGGTGGCATTTGCCGCCAAACGAGGGCCTGCTTTCTTGTTCCGGTAGAGAGCAGAGATAAAAATACTCTTTGGCCGATTATATGCGCTCATATATTGCCAGGAACCCGCGTGATGAGTGACAAGTGGAGAGCTTATGATTGCCTACAAGGCGAGGGCTATCAGTCAACATCTCACAGTTAACTACAGCCTAAACTTCGTAGACCCAGACATCGGTGCTCAAACGCAGGGCATCGAGAATACATGGTGGGGAGTAAAGCAAGGTCCGTCCCGTACAGGAACATCCAAAGATCTCTTCGAAAGCTACCGACATGAGTTTTTGTGGCGTAAGCATTATGGAAAGGATCCGTTTGGAAACATCAAGCATATCGCTGAACTTTACGAGGTGTACAAAGACCCGTAAATAGTTCCGCGTAGCAATCTATGCACCATTCGTGATCTTATTTCGTGAACTCAACAATACACCAAGTAAAGATTCAACGCATCGCATCGCAAGGAGGAAAACGGAGAAAAAATACCACAACAACATGAACGGTGAGTTTCAATTTATTTCTGTCTGATCCATTAATCGACAGTTTCCCTAACCCCCATTTAAAAGCTAACCTTTCGCGCAAAATGCTACGTTTTTAATATTTTTATTCGCATTACAAATCCAAAAACACGGAAAACGGCGCATTTTCGTCGCAAAATTTTGGTGAAATTGCTCATTTTAGACCTAATTTTGAAGACTTAGAACTTTTGACGTGTGTTCCTTGTTCGCTAATGCACCGCTCGATACGAAAATACAAATTTGTCTTAATAAGTTATACTCTCTTCCTGATCCTCCGACATTACCACGAACAGTCCTCAAAACGTTACTCGCGGTTTGCAACTAAGAAAAACCACTTCATATTTGATGGTATGTACTATGACGAGATTGGTGGTGTCGCTATGGGGTCACCATTGGGCCCTGTTTTATCCCCGGGTTTTAGCTAACATTTTTATGTGTAACTTTGAGGAGTGGAAAGGCCTGTCCATCCATTTGGTTTAGATACGCGTATGACACTTTCACCATATTTGAAAGCAAAGCCACCGCTTCTAGTTTCTACATTACCTTAACAACAGACATCCCAATATCAAATTCACTATGGAATTCGAAAAAAACCCAAGAGATCCCAGTTTTGGACTAGTCGGGTCGTCACGATCCGTCAACATATTTCACCCCCTCTCATATCATCATGTCGTGTATTTTTTCTAAGTCTCTCACGAAGTGACTTTTCTTTAAGACGGGTGGAGTATGGTCGTGACGGGTCGTCACGTTCCGTCAGCATATTTCACCCCCTCTCAGACCATCATGTCGTGTATTTTTTCTAAGTCTCTCACGAACTGACTTTTATTTGAGACGGGTCGACTTAGGTCGTGACGGGTCGTCAGGTGTCTCAGATAACTTCCGCTTCCAAAACTACGACCTGACTTCCGGTTAGACGGGTTGTGGTGGACGTTTGACGACCCGACTCAGTTCGTGTGTATTGGACAACCCTCACCTTCTTAACAACGGTACACCGCAAGAAGACTTTCATCGGTCTCTACACCAAGTGGGATTTCACACTCACCTTTCGTTGCTTACGCATCTGCTCGACATCCTCTTTAATGCAGACAGCTCTTTGATTTGAAGAAAACATTGCTTCAAAACGGTTACCCGAGAGGCATAATTTCGTACAACATGAATGATGTCTTCAACAAACATACCACCACAGCTCCCAAGAAAGATCTTATCCTTATTCTACCTTATTTGGATTTCTAAAGCGAAGCTTTTAAACGCCGTCTAAAATAACATGTCAATAGATTTTATGGTTTCGTCAACCTCAGAATAATTTTTCAAAACACTTGTCAAATGAAGTCTTTTTTCCTTACAAAGATCGTTTCAATCGCTCTCAAAAATCTAAGATCGTATACAAAGCCAGTTGCTGGGACTGTGATGCCTTTTACATTGGTAAAACGAAACGACGACTGCATGACAGAAAGGCCGAACATTTCAAAGCTTGCACTCAAGTGGGTCACGCTTCCGCCGTTGCTGATCACGCAATCTCTACTGGTCACAATATCAAATGGGACCATTTTGAAGTTTTAGCAAATGGTCGATCTGACTTACATTTTAAAATAAAAGAAACATTGTTAATAAGGGACTTAAAACCCGCCCTCGATGAAAACATTGGCAGTGAAAACCTGTGGCTTTATTAAAACCGGATGTCACTGCTTAGGTTAATGTTTACTGCGCCTTTCAATAACATGCGGAATTTGAAATTCAAATCTCCACAAACGGTTGCGTTATTCCCTGCCGTCAATCATAATTAATTTGAAAGCCAACGGACCATGTAAAAAGGAAACAAACAAAATGGATCGAAATCTACCAATCATAATGCACGGACGTGACCTTTTGAACTCATTGAAGTGAAGATCTGTTTCCTGAGAGGTAAGCTAAGATGATTGACGGCAGTGTAAAACGCAACCGTTGCTGGTGATTTGAATTTCAGATTCTACGTGTTATTGAAAAGCGCAATAACTCGTTACCAGTACCTTACTTTAAAATTTTTAAAGTTTTTAATTCACTCAAATTTGTATAACCGTCACTATTACTTCTGAAGATGTATGTTGTAGCATACGAAAAATCAAGTTTATTCAAAGCTTTATCAAACCATGCGTAGTCTATGTGTCATGTTAATTACCGCAGTTCGTTCTTTATTCCTCACCAAATTGAAATGGCCAAAGAACAAGAGTGTTTGTGGTCACATGTTTGTGCTTTGTGTTTTAATTAAAGAGCAGGTTTTTTCGAAATCGTGGACCATTAGATACACCGTAAGCGAAAGACGCATCTACGCATTGCCATCTCGGCTAGTGGACAAATGAAAAAGCCTGACTAACCAAATAGTTAAAAGAAATGATTCCTTAACCGTGTTTTAATTCTTGATTTAATACTTAAAGTTAACATGATATTTACAGCCTTTTTACAAAAAACAACGGAACTCTCGTTTTTCTTCACCTACACGTAACTAACGCTAAAATTATTAAAAAGCTCCAAATTACAAATAATGTAGTTAACTAGCGAAATCTTAATCCTTATCATAACGTACATTCACTGTTTTATTTACCTTAAGGGCCTCGGACAAAAACAAAACACCCGCAGCACCAATACTGTTCCCTCTTAAATTCAAATTAGTCAGGGAGGAGTTGGCTACGAGGGCCTTGGAAAGAGAGGAAGCACCATCAGCACCAATACTGTTCCCTCTCAAATTCAAATTAGTTAGAGAGGAGTTTACAGTGAGGGCCTTGGAAAGAAAAGAAGCACCAGCAATACCAATACTGTTCCAGCTCAAATTCAAATAAGTCAGGGAGGAGTTTGCTGCGAGGGCATTGGAAAGAAACGAAGAACCCTTAACACCAATACTGTTCCCTCTCAAATCCAAATTAGTCAAGGAAGAGTTTGCTGTGAGGGCCTTGGAAAGTGAAGAAGCACCATCATCATCAATACTGTTACAACGCAAATCCAAATTAGTCAGAGAACAGTTTGTCGTAAGGGCCTGGGAAAGAGAAGAAGCACCAACATTACCAATGCTGTTCATCCCTAAATCCAAGCAAGTCAAAAAGGAGTTTGCCGATAGGGCCTGGGAAAGAATAGAAGCACCAGCAGCACAAATACCATTTTTCCTCAAATTCAAGTTAGTCAAAAGGGAGTTTGCTGAGAGAGCCTTTGAAAGAAAAGAGGCACCATTATCACCAATCGTGTTCTCACTCAGATCCAAGTTTGTCAAGGAGGAGTTTGCTGTGAGGGCCTTGGAAAGAGAAGAAGCACCATCAACACCAATGCTGTTATTACTTAAATTCAAATGAGCCAGGGAGGAGTTTGCTGAGAGGGCCTGGGAAAGAAAAGAAGCACCATCAACACCAATACTGTTAAAACTCAAATCCAAATTAGTCAGGGAGGAGTTTGCTGAGAGGGTCTGGGAAAGACAAGAAACACCATTACCACTGATACTGTTATAACTCAAATCCAAATTAGTCAGGGAGGAGTTTGCTGCAAGGGCCTGGAAAATACAAGAAACACCAGCAGCACCAATTCCGTTGTTTCTCAAATCCAAATGAGTCAGAGAGGAGTTTGCTGTGATGGCCTTGGAAAGAAAAGAAGCACCGTCGTCACCAATCCCATTCCAACTCAAATTCAAATTAGTGAGAGAGGAGTTTTTTTCGAGAGCCTGGGAAACTGAAGAAGCACCAGCAGGACCAATATTGTTCTCACACAAGTCTAAATTAGTCAGGGAGGAATTTACTGTTAGGGCCTGGGAAATACAAGAAGCACCGACAGTACCAATACCGTTTCCGTACAAATCCAAGTTAGTCAGAGAGGACAGATCAAGGTGCTTACCCAGAGTATGACCTAACTGAGACTCAAGGTTTTTCTTTAAGGTTGAGCACTCCCATACAAACTTGAAAGCCAACTTCATACACAATTTGGCCTTTTCTTCGGATCCATGAACTAGCAAATTAATATGTGCAGTGATATTATTTACAAGAGACAATACAGTTTCCTCGGATTGTAAAGCTATGATTCCACTCATGTAGGAAAATACCTGATTCATTTCATACAAATATATTTCATTGGTCATAACTGAGGCACAGTTAATTTCTTTGTCTAGAATCTGGAATGCAAGATAAAATCCGGCAAAAAATTCTTGAAAGCTTTTGTGTAAAAATGCACAGCGCATGCAAGGTCTCCTCTTAGTGCTGGCAGGTTGGATGGACAAAAATCCAAACTTAAGTGGAACAGTAGATTTGAAGCTCTCTTCATGTCTTTCGAAATAATACTCTCCTTTAAGAAGAGATTCTAAAGCCAAGTTACCAAGAAGTAATAGTTCTGTCCTATAAACTGAAATTAGGTTTTTATCGCTGCATGATAATCCATTCTTTTTTTCATATCTTCTCAAAACGCAGAGGACGATTTCAATGTATAATTCAGTTCTGTTCGTTGGCAGAACGCCATCAAAATCCTCGAAAAGAATACAGAGTAAAGCTGTATTTAGTGGATTATTTGTCATCTCGCCTAACTTTTCAGATGGACAGGATTGGTGAAAAGGACTAGGCCAAAGCTTTTTGATAAGCTTATTGGCCAAGTGTTCCATGCCTTGAAAATACTTTCTAATAAAGCTCTTCGCATCCTCTTCGGTGAATCCTACAATATCCCACAGTGTGTCACAGTATCGCCTAACTTTTTTTCCAACCTCATGACGAGATGTAATAACAATGTGACAACCTGGGAGGTCTTTACTCTCGACCAGTTTATTGTACATGGCTAGCTTACTTGGGTCCACTTCATCCAATCCATCAAGCACCAACAAAACTTTAGACTGATTTTCTTGGATGAATTTGATGAAATTCTCTTTCGCTTCTTTGTTAACATCTTCAGGGAGAATTTGATCATCAATAGCGTCCCAGATGCTCGATTTAATATCATAGCATCGGAGAAAGATCAGCACTTCAATCGCTGGAAACGACTCGTCCCATTCATCTTGTTTAGTTGCCCAGTCATACGCCAGCTTCTGAGAGTACGTGGTTTTTCCCATGCCAGGTTCTCCTTCAATCAAAACAATCCGTGGTTTTTGACATTCTGCGTGCGCTCTAAAGATACCAGTCATATTGGTAATTTCATCGGTCAATACTCCTCGTGTTTTTTGTTTGTTGACGATCTTTAGTCTGGTAAAAATATCTTTCAGATTAAAACTGAAGTCTTCACACCAAGGAAATGGTAGATGGTGTCCTTCACGGCGTTTGTAGAGCTGACGAATTCTTTCTATGATATGGGTTGGATATGACACATCTGAGAAAAAACAAAATACCACAATTAAGGTTAGATTCATACCCTTTGCTGGACCGAGATTTAGAACCCTCTATTAAGCGGGCACCCTCAGGGAATAGCCAACTGACTGCTTAATAGGTGTCTTAAAATTGTGCATGCAATACGGCAAAACTTGAACTCAATGCGAAATTGATCAAGATGTACATTTTATTGTTAACAGCAACAGTAACACAAAATGTGATAAATAGCTATCGGATGTTGTTTGTATGGCAAGTCTTTGTTGTAAACCACATCATCAAAAGTTTTGCTGTCACATTCGACATGAAATGAAAAAAATCAATTATGGTTGTCTGTGATTGTGGGCCACATGTTTAGTGCAATGACAGTTCTTCCTGACCATTGAACTACAGCTGTAGGTGACAGTTTAACAGAGTTGAAATACAACAAAACTTGCCAATTGGTGACCGCGTCCACTTAAGGTGATTCCTTAGTATTGTATTGCGCATCACTACTACGCAAAATTCCTAACGTCATAAGCGGGCGCACAGTCCCGAACAAAGGAGGTTTCCTTTAAAGATAAGTTGGCCAAATGAATAAGGGATTGTCTTCTTCTAAACGAGCATGGTGACCTATCTTTATTAGTGCTTTAATTTACTGTAAAAAGCGTCCTCTTTGAGTTAACAGAGTTTTAAAAAATCCTTTGTCAGGAAAACAGGTTATTGCTAAAAACATGTACATACCCATCATTCGTAGCCATAAAATAAACCTTGAGATCATACGGGCAAAGAGCATTTTGAGTGAGCGCCGTTTCAGGTTGTGTGCCTTTGCCGTAAATCATATATCAAATTGTTTCTTATGGTCGACACTCAGGAATCACCTTAATAGAGGTGACTGCAGAGGTCAAGTTTACAGGGATTTTCAGGGATTTGATCATTTGAAATGGTCACTTAATGAAGGGGGACTGCTTAACAGAGGGCCGCTTAATAGAGGTTTGAATGTATGCAAACGTTGATTTGGGGGGGAGGGGGGGGGGGGGGGGGGGGGGTGGGGGTCTATATATAATAATTATAGATGTACTGCAAAGAAAATTTTAGAAAAAAATGAGCCTAATTACATACACTTTATGTCTGAGATTACATCATTTATGACACCAAAACAATGTTAACTTGAATAGCAGCTACTGATGAACATTTAACAATTTCAGTTATCCTTTGCATCTATATTAATTTTCTCACAGATTTTCAACTCCTTTTCATAGTAGCCTACTAGAATCCACAGGTCATAAACTAATTTTACTGATTACCTTATAACATTTAATTCTGTTAAAGTGTCAGTGGTCCGGTTACTCCGGAACTCAAAGCATCATGGGGCTTACAGTGGTAAACTTGATGAATTATTAATGAGTTTGAGAAGCCATCACAACAGATAAGGACGAAGTGGTGGCAAACTGTATGTGGCAAAAACTTTGGTTTGTCCAGCAAAGAAAAGACTGTGAGTCATCTCTTATTTTTCTTTTAGTTAAGCGAGCACGCGCGCACAAGTGGCCAAGCTGCGAGGCATGTGGATCGAGGGCATCAGCCTAAGAAAAAGAAAAAATAGGAGCTTTTTTTCTGTTTTCATCGGGCAGACGCCCTCAATCCACACTACTGCCCGCGCGCACATGCTCGCTCAACTCACTAAAAGAAAAATAAGAGATGGCACGCAGTCTAAGCAAAGAATTGTAAATCAAAGACTGTACTTATAACAACTGCACATGTAATAAAATGATAACTACAATGTATAAACTGCTTAACCTTCTATGCCATGGTTAGATGCATTTACAAATAATTCCTTAGAGGATACCTGAATGGTGCCCAGTCATGTCGTCAATCCGCTGAGAAGCCTGGGAAGAAAACTTTCTGCTTTTTGTTTGTGTTGAGCTCTGACCATCAGAAGACGTACCTGTTCAAGCAAAATGACTAAACTAAGTGACACCACTTATCATTAAACACTTCATATAGACACCTCTACTAAGTACATGTAGACTGCAAACAGTCAGTTTTTCCCTCTAAAGCTCAATTTATACAGATATACGGACTGTCTTGTAGTCAACCCTATCTTGTCGGGGGTACATTTGCTTCACAATTGCTGTTAAATTGTGTATATATACATGTATATATAAAGTATCACAAATGAAAACTCAAAAAGATATTATTTTGAGCTGTCACTATTAGGGTTCCAAAGTTCCAAAGAAAAATTTTAAATGTGGTTAAATAAATAATTTAAGCAAAGTTAACCTCGAGCCAATGCGCCCAGCGGTTTTCCCCCATGGCGGTACGTGACCTGCGGGGCGGCCTCAGGGTTTTTTGCAGGATGCTTCTGTGACTCATGTTACATCCTCGTGGCTTTTTGAGCTTGATCTTTGCGGATCAATTGTGCTTGATCGTTGTGGATCAATTGTGCTACTTTGAGGAAAATCTTCGCGGATTTGGGCTCCCATCCCTCCCACCCTCTGGGGTTTGTGGGGTTAGGTAAGTATTTTTTCCACTGAATTCTTTTCAGTGTGACAGTGCCTGTTGGCGGCCGCTTGTAGGGGTGGTTCCCGCTCGCAGGGTTGCCATGGATACCTCCCTAACCTTTAAGGCACCAATTCCCAAGCTCATCTATTGGTGATGAGTTTAACTAGAACATATATACTTGCCAGTTGCAATAACGTTGTCATAGAAAAATGAAAAACGAAAAATGAAAAAAGGCCAATTGAAATTAGTTAGGCATACAAAGTACACTCCGGGATTTTAATAATTCTTAAAGCAGTCATGCACTATTATGGCATAAGAACAGGTTTTTGCATTTTTGCTTTTCATGGTGCAACTACGCACATGTAACAGTTGTTCTGTTTAGTTGTTTAATCTCCCAAATGAATTATTTTGCCTGATGGTAGCTTCCCTCTACTGGATTAAAATCTGGCCTTCAAAACGCCTCAGAATACTGGTAAATAACGTTACCTTAATTACACAATTAATGTACAGCTATAAAGGTGTGAGTTCCCTGTCAATGCTGCAAGCTGTGATGATTTTAAAGCTAATTAATTCCTTTGGATTTTTTCATGTTTCATTTTTCTGTGACAATGTCATTGCAGTTGTTTCAAAAACATTTTCATACAGAGAAGTTTATAGATAGATATATACTTTTGTTTACATGCATGTGTGCATAACACACCAGTCAACCTTAAACTTAAATTTGGGAAAATATAAGGAAAGCAAGAAACATAATATGTAGTACAAAGGACATCCTGTATGTAGTTTCCCTTTTTGAGAATTATGCCTTGCCCTTTTTAGGGATGGTTCATTATTTATGGGGATGACCGGGTTGGGAAAATAATGAGTGAGTCATTTCCAGAATGTCTCAGCCAGTCAACGATAATGGGAAGGAATGGAAGCAACGCATGCGCATTTTTGTGTTTATACTTTGAACAAGTTGCTTCACAAGGTGTCCTAAGCCCAAGACAAGGATTGATGCTGCCAGCACAATGGAAAGATTTCCTTGAGCAGTCAATAATTCAAGGAAATGACTTGCACGATGAACTTTTTGATCATGAAGGTGTTGACTTGGATGCAGAAGGTGCAGTTGAAATGGCAGGAGATGACTGTGGTGTTGTTTCCCTTGGACAACAAAAAGATTTGTTCAGGGCGTCTGCAAAGGATTTGCTGGCAGGATGGCTTAATGAGTTATCAAGTAGGAAAAAGAGAAGTTGTCACCTCTTCTGTGAGAGCAGTGTTGTTGTTTATTGACAGTTGTAGAGAACTCATTTTGTGGATTCCCATTCATTCACATAAAGACAGTAAAGCACTAATAGTTAGTGCACCACCCGGTAATGGTTGTCATTTGCTGACTGGATTGTCAAAATGACGGACTTCCATTGGCAGACCCCTACATGTTCATCTGAAAGGGGTTTTATTGTACTGTGTAAATTGACATGGCAATGTGGAGCATTTTCCGAGTAGTTTTGGAAGTACATGTGTAATGTAATATTAATAAGAGCAGTTTTTAATTGAGTGCTGAAAGTAAATTATTTTGGGAAAGGCAAAAATTCTTGTGCCTCATTCTTGATGAATCAGAAATGCCAGTTAAGACCAAAACCTATCATGGCTTAAAGGCATTTTCCGATGCTTTGCCCTGGCTACATTTGCTTTGAGCTCTGATTGGTCCATTGTGTTGTTTGCGTCTGATGTGATTGGCCAGAGTAATTGCTTTGGTTTTGGTTTTACGACCCTCAATTGTAAACTGCTCTATCAATTGAAGGGGTGCGCCGAATAAGGCCCTAAATGACTTTTGATGTAACATCAAATTCTCCTTGTGTTTCACAAGGGAATGCAAGGCAATTTTTAAGCAGAATCTAGTAGTTTATTAGAAGTCATTTAAGGGGAGCAGGGGTGGTGTAGTGGTGAGATCACTCGCCTCCCACCAATGTGGCCGGGGTTCGATCCTCGGACCTGGCGTCATATGTGGGTTGAGTTTGTTGTTGGTTCTCTCCTTGCTCCGAGAGGTTTTCCTCCGGGTACTCCAGTTTTCCCCTCTCCTCAAAAACCAACATTCTAAATTCCAATTTGATCTGGAAAGAGGACCTGCATGAAAACCAGCTACGGCTGATGCGGCTTTCCTCTCTAAATATAGTTATATAGTTATTCAAGGCACCCCTTTAATTTGCTTTGGATTTAGATTACTATGTATATAGTGTGGAAAAAACTCAGATCACTTTTTCCACCATTAATAGCTAGTTAAACCAAAACCAATAGTTGCACTTTTTTAACTGTGCAACCACATTTTTTAGCATCTAATTCAGACTCGTGTCTGGTTATGTCGTGATTGGGGAGAATTAATTTTTGGTTTCATTACATGTAATTGGTTTTGGTTGTACAGCACGTCAGTTGAAAACTGCTGTGTTTATTATCCAAAGTGTAATAGAATAAAAAGCAAAATTCAATGTTTGGTAAGTTAGGGATCAAAAGAAATTGTACAAATTGGGTTGGTAGTTGTTATGTCATGTTGTTTTGGTACATAAGGTGCTTTTGTGGTTGCTGGAGCAAATGAAATTTACATCCAGTCTTGAACAGCGATACATGTTGTCTATTAGTCAAATATGGATTATAACTGTAAATACTACTTTCTTTTACCCTGCACTGAAAAGTGAAAAGAAAGAAACCCCACCCGATTTGTTGACTGTCATACCTGATATTGAGGCTAGCAAAAGCTCTGTTTCGCATTATTGACTTGGTTTAGATCTCATCCAATTAGCCTTTGATTCATTTAGAATTTCAGCATGTAGAGTGTGTAGTAATATAGATGTTGAAAATGAGTGCACCTGGCCAACTGGCAAACAATTTTTTGCAATCTCACACATCCTAAACTATCCTTTTTATTCTACCATGTGTGCAGCAAGCGAGATCGAGTCAAAGGATAGTTCAAAACAATGGCTCTTACTCATCTGTTTGTTTGGCCACTGGTATTTGAGGATCTTGAGCCAGAAGATCTCATAAGTGTGGCTTTAGTTTGTCTTACATGGTGGAGATATGTGTTTTAGGGACAAAAGTCAACTTCATAAGCGCTTCTCCAGTGTAAAGATCTTGATTCGGCCGACACACTGTCAGGCAGCATGTACCTGAAAGTACCACTGCGAACATTCACATCACTACACAGAGTCAACTTGTCTAATAAATCAATCTCGTCCAGGAATTTTGTAAAGCTCATTTCTGCCGCAAGACAACTCCGGGAGTTGAACATTGTATGGAAATGTCAGAAAGCGCAATCTTCAAAAGTTAAACCGTCTGTTACTTCGACGCTTGGGATCCATAAACATCTCTCACAACAAACAATTTAATGTTCTAGTTATTGCCTGTATGTGTTTTCTCAATTTACTGGAAGAGATTTGTGCAAGAGGAATCCACCTGCAGTTCAGAGAGCTATTGTTTTTATTGAAGACCGTCCAACGTCTTAGAAATGGTCTAGAACTTGAAAGTGACATGGTGGAAAGCAACTGCTTGTTTGATGCGGTGGATACTGCTTCAGATTTTGAGCTTCTAGAATACTTTTTTTGAAATGAAAAACAAGTTATATGGATGCTCGCAAAATTACCTTGCATATCAGGGCTTGAATTTAATTTCTTGGATAACTGACTCTTTGAGTTAGTAGACATAAATTTTACTAACCAAATTATAAAATTTATTATCCAAGAATCTGTGCTTGAATTTACAATATATCAAATCGAAAATTGTGATAATAAATGGAACAAACTATTGAGTGGTTCAAATTACATGTCTTTGATAACCTACAAAATAAATAGACAATTTAACACGAATCGAATTTTATCACTTTCATGAGTCTTCCATAGCAGTGTTCAAAACTGTACTTGTTCTTTTTTGTTTTTCTTGATCTTGTTTCCTCTCCATTACTTTTTGGCGGTGGCCTTTTTCTGAAAATCCATCTAATGATCTCTGCATAACAAACAGGGCACACTGCTGATCGCAAACAAGCCACTTCCAAAAAAACATAAAACAAACAAGATGGCGGAAAGTAACAAAGTTGTGTCCAGCTCTCCACATCTACCAAATAGGCCTGGGGTCAATTAAAAAAAAAAACTTTTACAAGTGTAATTTACAAGTGTTGTCATTGTTTCAGAGGTTGAAAACAATAGCTACACTTGTAAATTACACTTGTAAAAGTTTTATTGAATTGACCCCTGGTTACCTTGAGTTCTGTGAAGTAAGCGTTTTCATGTTCGATCGTACTGTTGTGCATATTCAACATAGAAAACAACCTTGTGCAAAAAGCAACACATCAGCCTTTTGTGAAAATTAACATTATTTCTAAGAAGACTTTCTCTGCATGATAAAGAAAGAAAATTAAAGAAAATTTGTACTAACCATGTCGGGTAACTTTAACACATTTTTAGTAACCAAACGTCGAAAACTACTAACCGTTGGTTAACAGGTTACCACTAAATTCCAGCCCTGCATATTATCAGTATTTATTTGTTTTATTTCTTGGCGGGAATTCATGCAACTTTGGGGGGTCTGCTAATCCGCATGATTTGTCAGTGTTTTCAATCACTGGTTGACAGTTCCTTTGAGAAACCCGAGTAAAGTTGCTGATTGATGTATTACTGTGCTAATGTTGTTGTAATCTGATATAAATTCAAATCATAGCCTTTTGGCGCATAGAAATTTTTGTAAGTTTCAGATATGTTATATTTATAAAACTAGTGTATCCAAAAGATAGTAATTGCTGCGGTAAATTTGTTGTAATAATGCTGTTTTATCGCCTCGCTGGTATTACAGAATTTTCTCTTTCGTTTTTTGAGGGAAAGCAAAGCAAATGTAACCGGGATGAATCGACGAAAACTCCAGCTGATAAGACTAATTTTGTTTTGTAATTCACGCATCAAGTTCTTGCAATGTCTGTAGAATATTGTTGAGCAAAGGACGCGTTCACCACGAGGAAGGTGTGAAAATTTAGGTTTAACTTAATTATTGATAATGAATATGTTGCGTTACTAGCTAGCCGTATCGTATTCGCGTCACCACGCGCTCTGCTCAGGTTTCGCTTCCCCACGCGCTCAGCTTAGTCTCATCGACCGCTGTCGGAGTGATTTCAAAATAAATTTGTCTTTTATTCCGTACAATCTTCGAAAATCTTTGCTATCCAACGGTCCTATCACCATGCCTCACAGTCCTCGCTCAACTCGCGGTAGTCTTCGACACTTCAGTTCCTATTACGACTGGCACATATTGGACCAAAATATTACAAATCTCGCAGCCAACAGCTTGAAACAACAGTTCTTTTGCCTACTTGTTACACCAACCATCACTTAAAAACTTACTACAAATCAATGTTCGAACCTGAATTTTGAGGGACAACTTGACGTATTTACGATCATTTTACACAGTTCCACAGTGTTACGTACAATACGCCCTTGCCAAGATGCATGTGTATAAAATAATAATTGTTGTGGACTGTATATTATTTTCTTCTTCACAAACGTGACAAATCACTTTGATATTAGTACTGTTTTTACGTGTAACAAGTGTGCTTTTAATATTCTCTGTCGCATAAGTCTCAAAACATGTATTGAAAACTTTGCATACAATCTAAACTTCGCCAAATATGGGCGCAGTTTTATCACTGACAAACTGGAAGGAAAGGAAACTCTATTCTGATTTGTACTGATAACAAGAACAACAACTCTTCGAGTAATGAAGTCGTGCTTTAAAGGGACACTGTCACCTATTTTTAGTACGACTTTGAAAAGCCAAAAAACATATTTGTTTCAATGGAAACCTTAAAATAATGGTCCAGTTTTGTTAACAAATACTCTTCGAGTGCACAGAAACTAGTATTCGTTATCTTTGGCTGCGGATAGGCAAGATGGAAATGGATTGCAACTTGAAAAAATTGGCCAATTTTTTCAAGTTCCTCCTAAGAGTCGTGGAAAAATCGCAGAAAAACTTATTATGGTATGTTCCTCCTTGAAGAAATCACTTGATCTTATCTTTTTGGTGTTCTAAAAGCAATGTTATGTCTGAGCAAAGGTACTCTGTCATATATTTTATTTTTAGTGTATTTTGACCGAAACACAGCAAAATCTGCGTGACAATGCCCCTTTAAGATGCTTTAAGGGTCTTGTAAGTGCCCCTAAGGTACGAGAATTAATTCAATATATTGCAGTTATGATTTGTTTTACATGTACAGTCGCTTTTCCGGTCACACTAGGTGATCTGTCACAAACGTTACTATACTGTAACTATTTGAAACCTTTAATCAATCTTTCGCAATCACATGGCATGAAACGTCAACTTAATACTTCCATTTATCTGTTGCTCGAAAAGAAAGAAAACGAAATTGTTATCGAAAGGAACTCTCGCCAAACCCGGCAATAATGTACTAAGTTCCTTTTACTTGATGTTTCATTTCGTCATTTTTATTTTTCTTACGTTGTAAATAAATCCAATCATCCATGAGTTTGAAGTTGCTATATCAACTGATATGACGTCACTAACACTTCGCCTCAGGCTATAAACCACTTGAAAAAAGTGAACTTTTTCACTTTTTGGAGCCCATTTTATAAGTCGTACGCTTGGCTCAAAGCCAAGGCATGTAATTATTCCTTGCCAGGTCAAAACAATATCTACTTGCGTCAGAGAAAATTGTGTGATTTCACATGAAACATGCTGCCAGACTGCGCGGCACCGGCATGTGAATTGAACTATTATTTACATTGAAATCGAAATTTTCGATGGCAAAATCAAGACCAGTTCACATCAAATTCGATCAAATTTGCTGAATTCAATAAACTATGATGTAAATCTCATGCAAAGTGAAAGTGATTTAATTTGAAACATGCACTATAAACACAACTCCTGCATTGCACAGTGTGGCATGCATCACAGGGAACTGGTTAAAAGAATTCATTTCATATTTCTGCATTTTCATTTGTGTATTACATGTAAAACACGTTGAAAGAATGGTAAATGAGCATTTGACTTTATCCTTTGCTTGACTACAAGATCTGAAATTGAAATGAAGAACAACTATATGCCAGCCGACTACAGTACATTTTTATTTATCACATTTTGATAGAAAACTCCAACATTTATTGTTTTGTGACAACGGAAACCTTGCGGTTTTCACTGCAATATTTAAGAATCAGGTTAAAAAAAATTGATTTCGATGCGAACGTCCATGAGTATTACTGTTAATAATTTATTTTTCATGTTTTGTTTATTCCAAAGCACTGTGGCTTTTCTTGGGTAAGTCTTATGTTAACACAGCATTTTTTCATAACCAGGTCACTTTGTTGTCATCGCACGATTCCTAAGATTTTCTGACAGAGAACCTGTATTCAGATGCGGCCGAAAGCTGAAAGATACCCCATATAAAATGAACTGCGCAAGGTTCAAATGAGCAAACTAAAAAAAGCTAGAAATGAGGGAAAACAAGCTGAAGTCTGAACCTGATAAACTATATATAAAGGGTAAATATATAAAAATGTAAAGGCGCTTTATTTTAGTTTAGTTTCAAGTTGTTTTTTTTTTTTCCCTTTCCATTATGCTAATCTGGAAGTCATATAAGATTTCATTTGGCACCATCAACATTTTTTTAGCGCCTTATTTGGCTCTAATTAACACCCGCTAGGCGTTTCTTAGACGACGCAACTTAGTTCATTAAAACTTAAGCATTTCCCGGTGAAGGAGCCAGGGACAATTAGGTTGGATTAACTATCGAAAGGATTAGTTGACTGTTAAGGCTCGCAAACAGTTTACTCTGGAGCGAAAGGTAAGGTTTTCAATATTTTTCCGCCCTCTGTCTTCTTGTGTGTTTTATGTAATGTGTTGTGAAATATTCAACTCGTCCGTGCATAATCAGTTTATGTTATGTGTATGTCTTTATATGTTAACGAACCTGCCATTCATTTTAAAACAATGCGGTATTGTGAAACCTATAGACTTAGCTAGAGGTGACAACAATCTATTTATATTGTACAAAAAAAGATCGCGATGAATGGTAATAATATTAAGCTGAAAGCTATCTCGCTCAACGTTTTCATGGTATTCGGACCTTGGAAAAGCGTAAAGGAATTCTAAATTGGTTAATCAAGCAAAAGGCAGATATTTGTTTTCTACAAGAAACCTATAGCACAAAGGAAATCGAAAACCAGTGGAAAGCGCAGTGGCATGGGATTTCTTTTTTGCGCACGGGTCTGCGCATAGTCGAGGGGTCGTCATACTTATACGACATACGCTTGATTTTAAACTAATTTCAGTCAAGTCCGACGAAGAAGGAAGATTCATCCTTTTGGAGGCTAATATTCAGGATTGTTCTTTTCTTTTGGTAAACATTTACACCCCTAACATAACAACTCAACAATCCGATTTTTTCCAAAAAATATCCAACATGATCAACAGCGAGGAACACTTTAAGCAATGCAAAATCTTACTCGGTGGAGATTTCAATTTAACTCGCGACCTTTCCCTTGATTGCCTAGGTGGGAACCCAACCTATAAACATTCAGTCAAAATTTTAGATGATATCTTAAATGAAAACGACTTAATTGATATTTGGAGGATACAAAATCCAGAAAGCAAACGTTTTACATGGAGGCAGAAACGTCCATTTATACAAAGGCGACTGGACTACTGGTTTATAAGTGATATATTAGAGGATGATGTTGCTAAGGCCGACATTATAACCACTATCAAAACAGATCATTCAGCAGTCATCCTTGAAATAGACAGCCTCAATAACCAACCACACGGCCCGTCCTTCTGGAAACTAAATAACAGTCTCTTAGAAGACACTGATTACATTCTCCTGATGCGAGAGATGTTCCCTGAATGGAAAACAGAAATCAATTTCTGTAATGATCCAAGAATAGTGTAGGACTGGATTAAATTTAAAGTTCGCCAAGAAACCATTACTTACAGTAAACAAAAAGCCCGTCAAAGAAGAGATAAATTAACAATAATTGAAAATAAGCTTAAGATGTGTGAAGAAGAAGTAGTGGCATCTCCAACACCTGTAAATGTAGAGAATTTAGAAAAGGCTAAAGCGGAATATGAAAGAGAATACGACTATATTGTGTCAGGTTCGATTATTCGCTCTCGCATCACATGGTACGAAAAGGGAGAAAGAAACACTAAATTTTTTTTAAACCTTGAAAATAACAAAAAGAAAAAGAGCTCAATAAGAAAGCTGATTCAATCAAACGGTAAAGAATCTACCAACCCAAACACAATTTCAAAGGAAATCGAATTTTTCTTTGCGGATCTTTACGATGAAAAGGCAGAATTTACTTTTGATCAAATGACTTGCCCCTTCTTGAACACTGCTAATATTCCAAAATTATCAGATGAAATGCGTGACACATACGAGGGCGAGCTAACATACGCAGAATGTTTTAATATTCTCTCCACGTTTAAAAACAACAAAACACCAGGTAACGTCGGCTTATCTGTGGAATTTTATAAGGTCTTTTGGCCGGAAATCGGGCGGAATCTTGTCGATTCCTTAAATTATTCCTATCGCCATGGTGAACTCTCGACAACTCAAAAACAAGCAGTAATAACTCTTTTACAGAAAAAAAATCGAGACAGACGACTAATAAAGAACTGGAGACCAATTTCCTTAGTCAATGTTGATGCAAAAATTGGGTCAAAAGCGATCGCAAAACGACTTGAGAAAGTGCTTCCTCAAATTATTCATTTCGATCAAAATGCTTATGTGAAAGGGCGAACAATTTTTGACGCAGTTCGCACCATTGATGATGTAATTGAGTTCACTAAACGGAAAGGCCATAAAGGTATTTTGACTGCTATTGATTTTGAAAAGGCCTTCGATTCGGTTAACCGGAGTTTTCTTTTTAGAACTTTAGAAGTCTTTGGTTTCGGCGCTTCCTTTATTACCTGGATTAAAACATTTTACAATGACATATCAAGTTGCGTGATTAATAACGGCTTTACTACACCTTTCTTCCAAGTTAAACGCGGAGTTCGTCAAGGGGATCCTCTTTCCCTGTATCTTTTTATTATTGCTCTCGAGACTTTGGCGATATACATACGAAATAATAACCAAATACGAGGCATTAAGATCAACGAAACAGAAATGATTAAGTTGGTCAATTTCGCGGACGACATAACAACGTTCGTTAGCGATAAACCTTCTTTTTTTAATCTCATGGATAGTGTGAAACATTTTAGCAGATACTCGGGATTGAACATGAACCGTGAGAAAATCGAAATCCTTCCACTGGGCAACATGGAGCTTCATCACAACGACATGGGGGTTGAAGAAATAAAAAAATTTGTAAAAATTTTAGGTGTATTTTTCACAAATGACAAAGTACTGTTTATTAAAAAGAATTTTGAATCCATCGAAAAGTCTGTCAAAGAACATTTACATGGATAGAGCTGGAGAGGACTCACGTTGATTGGCAGAATTCAAGTCATTAAATCATTTGCTATCCCAAAAATTCTTTACCGCGTGACTCTTATTGCATGCGATAAAGACTCGATACAAAAACTTAATTCAATTCCGTTCTCCTTCGTATGGAAAGGTAAAGACAAAGTGAAACGAGCGGCACTGATAAACCCAATAGAAAAAGGAAGCCTGAGTATGTCTGATATTAATTCAATGATTACGACACAAAGAGTTATGTGTATAAAAAGATATCTGGATCCTTACCCGGCAGGCTGGAAAATTTTTTTGGATTCGTACTTAAAAAAGTTAGGAGGGAAATTTCTCTTTCACTGCAATTTTGACTACAAAAAGCTCTCGATTACTGTCCCCTATTTCTATAAGGAGTGTCTTATGTCATGGTCCTCTCTAAATGAAAATAACCCGTCCACACTTGAAGAAATTGTAAATGAAGTTTTGTTGAATAACAAGAATGTTTGTATCGAAAACAAATCTGTTTTCAGCAAAAGACTAACTGAATGTGGTTTCTATAAAGTTGGCGACCTTTTCGACACTACAGGAGAGCTTGTGTTGGGAGGGGAATCGCGAAGTCTAAGTATCTCCCCCGTTGATGTCTTCCTATTATTTAGTATATATAACACGTTTTCACTAACATGGCGCAACATCTTAAACTTAAATAGGAATTTAATATCAATTCATACGCAACAGTTGAACCCAACAACCTTTCATCTCTACATTAACAACGATGAATACAATCTGGAGAAGGTTAAATCCAAAACACTGTATCGCATTTTGGTCTCGAAAATTGCAAAAAATCCAACATCGGTCAAAAAATATGAAGAAACCTATAACACTGATTGTTTTCAACTAAATTGGAAAGCTATATTCCTTTTACCTATTCAAATAACCTTGAGTACTAAACTGCGCGAATTTCAATACAAAATATTAAATAGGATCATGTATACAAATGATATGTTTTACAAGTTTAAAAAAGTCGAATCTCCTTTGTGCTATTGGTGCAAAACAGATATCGAAACTCTTGAACACTTTCTTTTCCAATGCCCAAGAGTTAGACTATTTTGGAATGAAGTGGAAATGATATGTAAAGATAAATTAAAGCTTACCAAGCATTTAGAAATTAGAGATGTTATTTTTGGAATTGATAATCTAGAAAGTAATAGCAATTTAATTAACTATATTATCTTGGAAAGCAAATATCTCCTTCACTTCTGTAAACTTAGTAACAAGATTTTAACTCCACAATTATTACTTGAGCGAATTAAAAATACATACCAAATAGAATACTCCATAGCGAGCGAGAGAAATAACCTTAGTTATCACTATCAAAAGTGGGAGCCCCTAATCGCTCTTATTTCTTCTTAGATTTTTGTCACCAAATATATCATTTTTTATCTCAACTCAAGCCGCTTTAATCATAAATTATACTACTTTAAGCAGTTTTTCGTACATTTGTCATTTTTGTATTTTTAGTTTCTTTCTCTTTCATGTACTTAGATTGTGTAAATGTGTTTAACTGTTAGTTTTCTTACAAATGTAATATAGACAAAAATAAATAAAATACAAAAAAAAAAAAAAAGGTCACTTTGTTGGAGAAAAAAACATAACCCCTGTCACTTAGGACGAAAAAAATTACAAAGCTCAGTAGGTTTTTCCCCGACCCAGTCATCCCCATAAATAATGAACTGTCCCTTAGCGATGATTTTAGTTGGCAAATTATTTGGTAAGTTTTGGGCCTGTGAAATACTAAAGAATGTTTTTCACTTTCCTCATATTTTCACAAGTTTAACAATGATTGGTGTGACATGCACACATGCCTACGTGCATGAAACAAAAGTATATATTTATCTTTAATACTTCTCTGTATGAAAACGTTTTTGAAAACAGTTCTGTCCTCGTGTACCGGTACAAAAACAAAAGACTAAACAATAGACTATGCAGACACAATACCTTAAATCCAAAGAGAATACACTGTGGAATCCCTTGTGAACCCGTATACCAGGACAGAACCAGTTTAACAATGACTGATATGTTATGCATGCCGCATGCGCACATGCATGTAAACAAAAGTGGCTGCGGTCACATCTACGACGTACATGTAGTAATTAAAGTTTAACTTAAGTTAGTCTCAAGTTACATGACGTCATACCTAACTGTAGTTAGTGCTTTCGGTCGACTTTGCGGTCACACGACGCAGTTAACTACAGTTAGTTCTAATTAGCCTATGGATGACGTCAGAATTAAAAGATGTCAACATGGTTGACCGACGTAAAGTGTGTCTAGTTTTTCTTCTTATTTATTTTTTTCGTGCGGCAAACCGTCGGAGAAAAATGTGAAATAAGCTGAGAATTTTAACGGATGCCCGTCGTCGGGTACACGTGTCGCTACCTTGTTGTATGTAAATTTTTTGTTTGTTGTTTTTGGTTTCCCTCTCGCTTTACGCTTGGTTTTTATTTTGCATATTTAGATATGCTCATCTCCCATGTGCGAAAAGAATTGTCACATTCTGATTGGTTGTTTGTTTGTAAACTTAAGACTAACCCATGAACCCTGCTTGGGTATAACTATAGTTAGTCTGTATTGTTTTGAATCACCGAGGCGTCAATTTTCTAACTATAGTTAGAGCAAACAGAGAAGCGGTCACATTACCGAAATAGCTAACTATAGTTATCCCCGTCTTAACTATAGTTAGTAGCCCAGATGTGACCGCAGCCAGTATATATCTATCAATATACTTTTCTGCATGAAAACGTTTTGAAAAATGGGATGGGGTTTTATAAATATATATAAATAGTACTGTTGTTCAAACTGAATGTCGGGCAAAATTGTAGTGATAGGTCAGATACAAAGAAGTATTTCGTTTTTAACCCATTTTATGGAGGTGCAATAAAAAAATGTAAGAGCCTTTCAATTCTTCCAATGTTCGAAACAATTTAACAAATAGATTCCATTCTGCCATGCATCTCTTTAGTTATAGATCACAGCTAACCTCAAAATGCAGTAAGAACAAAGAAGTGACCGTTACGAGCCACATTTAGACATCTGAGATCTATAACTCAATAGACGAATGGCAAAATGGCAGGGAAGAAAAACTAGCCTTGAAGCACTCGACTGTAATTATGACTGTTCAATTATTTTTGTCTAATTTCGGCATTTCCCAGTTCAGCAAAACTACTTTTCACTTTGGTTTTGTCTTTTTCTTAATTGTCAATAGCTTTTGCTAAACATAATTTTTTGATGCTTTCATAACCTTTCCGGAATAATCTTGTCCACATTTTCAAACTGTCTGCCAACAGAGAAAACAAATTCTCCATGATGCCAGCTGTGAATCTGTACTCTAATAGATCATACTAGGCAATGACTAATCAAAATGCATAATTATAGAATTAATAAATTGGTATATTGTATTAAAACGTAGACAATGGGCAGATACTTTAAACACAAAACTATAATTTATTACTCTCTGTAGGGTACCTGCATGGTGCTCAGTAAGCTTCCGCTTCATTCCAGTTTTTAGTTGTGTTGACCCCTGAGCATCAGAAGAAGCATCTGCCAAAATATATCGAAGCAAAGTGAGTGTTTTGTTAGTCTGCAAGGAGGTTTACATTTGGGGCTTACGCACGAGTGGCAAAACTGCAATAAAGGAACTCTTCTCAAAGGTATTCATTGGTATGTACTTGGTGTATCCCTTATTATTTTGTATTTAAACACTTAGTTTTTATTTCAGTAGAAAAAGAAGATAAAAACAGCAGAATAGGGAATCGAACCCGGGCCGTATGATCTGCTCCATGCACACTATCCACTACACCACCGAGGACTAGCTGCCGGAAACTGTAATTTTTAAGGGATATAAGATAATATGCTGCTAGCCCAGACCATATATAAGAACCCTTTCGATACACTGGAAATACTGGAATCAGTGCTTAAACCTAAATACTAAAATCAGTGCTTCAACCCTAGATACTGTAATCCAACCCTAAATTACACCGCAATATATCTAAATACATTACAATAAGGGATACATGAAGTACCATACATTATGATCAGGGATACACCAAGTACCTAGGTATTCATTTACATGTAGTCTGCTGATTGTCCTCCTCATTTCAACCCACCCCTCCCGGGTACAAATTTTTTGGTAGGAGTGTATGACCCAACTATTAAACCCTACCCATTTTCTGATCAAAATAGGTGATTTCCTTACTCATTATAACACCTGAGCCCTTGAGAAAATGAGACCTGGCCTGTTCCAGGTATTCAGATGGTGGGCAGCAAAGGATAGGCGGTGCACAAAGTTTCCACACTTTTTTCTCTGCTGTTCACTCTCAGCTGATATTCGGAGCACTTTCGTTTCGATCGAACATTCTCGTGTTTACATGCTACACGTCTTTTCAACTATTAAAACTAGCGAGCACAATTTGCAATGCCTGAAACTTGTGTTATCAGTTTCGTAAGTTGCTTTCAGTTGGCTGTTAATGTTTGGCACTTTGGCAGTGAAATTCTAGCCGTGGGAACAGTTGATTTGTATTGGCTGCTTGCGTTTGTTGACTTGTGTCACATCATTACGCAAAAGTGGCGGAAAATAAATTATTTCCTAAATTATAGCTACAATAGGTCAGAAAACCTTTGAACTGCTGAGAAGTTCACCCACTTCGAGCCAAACTGAAGTTACAGTTATATATTAACTAATGAAAGTGTAGTATAGCAAAAAAGCGCATTTTTGCATTTGAATTAGTACAAATACACACTATAATGTACCTGCATGGTGCTCAGTCATGTCTTCAGTTTGCTCTGAAGCCTGGGCAGTGGACAGAAACATTTCTTGTGCCGAGCTTTGACCATCTGAAGAAGTATCTGTTAAAAAAGGAGAAAAATAGCTCAAAAATGCAGTATTGCCATCTGAAAATCACAATTTTTAGTTTATAATACTGACTAGCAAAGCTTGCTTGTGTATTTATTGAAATCTCTTGACACACACGGTCACAGGCCGAATTAATGCAAACTTTTAAGATGTTTAAATAGATGGCCAAACATAAGAAGGCTGTTATCACCAAAAAAATTCATTGGAATCTTCAGGAATTGAAAATTAAGCCCAGAATAGAGGGTGGTGAAAAGGTGTACCGATCACGAATCGCTGTCGTTTTTTTTCTAATTTCACTGTTTATGGAGTTTTAAAAATGCATTTCACGAATCACGTTTATGAAACTCGTGTTGTCTTTAATAGATGTTTCTATACGATCTAGGCAACGTTTCGAAGTTGTGAAACTGCTACGAATAACAAGAACTAACTCTATTTCTGATTATTGTTATAGATCAAATTTTATGCAATCCAGATGGTCAGAAATGATTAACAATGAACTAATAAGAATATGCATGTTTTTTTTTTGTTATAGAGGGTCTGGGGGTATGCTCCCCCCACCCCCATGGAACATTTTGAAATTTTAGACTCACAACTGGCCAGAAATGCATAAAAAAGGTAATAAGTGAAATGATGTGCTTTTTTTAGGGGAGTCTGGTTGTATGCCTTACCATCGAAAATTTTAAAATTTCAGTCTCACAAGATCAGAAGATGGGCAATCCTGTCATGTGTTGTAAAAACAAATAAATACATGTAATTAATGTGCCACTGTAGATAGAACATGTCGTGTTTCACAACATATGCAGGATATGTTAATAGATTGAGCTACATGTAAAGGTCATGTTTATTTGATGCAGCATCTCTACTATCTGAACCGTTTCACGAATCCTCAATTTTGTAATCACAAATTACGACAGATAAAATGTGTAAATCACGGGTCACGGGCAAGGATAATTTCACGGATAGAATTTTTCGCTTTTCATGAATGACAGGCTGAATGTAGACTGAATTGTTTGTCTCGCAAAGGAGGTTTCTTGTCATGTCTTGCCCCATTGCTGGGATTATTTGTCTCCGAAACGAGGTATTTTGTCCCATTGCTGGAATTATTTATCTCCCGAAGGAGATTTGTTTTTCTTAAAGAACAATAATTGTAGTCTTTAAAACGGTCACGAAATGCTTAACACTGGACTTGGAGCCACTGATTTGCGTATAAAGTCATTCCACAATGGCCGCGAAACAAACACTTTGATTCATTGATTGTCATTCTTCTGGAAACTTTTCATACATAAAAGATCTTAAAAACATTCTTTGAAAGAATGTGCCTGGTTCTTTTGCAAAATAATGCAAAATCATTGTATAAAAAAGCTTACCAACAAGCAAAACACAGGTTGAAGTTGACTTACAAACCACATGCAAACCAAAGGACGCGATGTACAGTATCTTCAACGTTTCAGTCGATGGTAAGTCGAAAACTGACGAAAAATCATGTAAACTGCCGATGAATTACCGACAATGATCGATTACCACAACATTGCCAACTATCCGAAGATCTCACCGGAGATTCGAACACTGTCCGAAAAACTCTCCGAATATTCCATTGTTACATTACGGACTTACACAGGTTCTGGGATAGTGTCCACAGTTGCTACGCAACCAGTAGACACAAAAACAGACTGAAAAAAACTTGTAAATACATGTAACTCCTTGAGTGAATTCAGATGTCATAAAAACTGATGACAAGCTTCAGAGCTTTGTTGGGTGGCCACGATAAGGCGTGTTTCACCGTAAAAACTGGTGATGGAAAAGACGTGAACAGGGTAATAATATATGTAGTGTATATTGTGGTTCAAATTTTTCAAACCAGTTTAATTTTTGTTTTCCTTTGTCTCAGATTCATTATCATAATCTGAGACAAAGGAAAACAAAAAACAAGAAAAATTTGAATCACAACATACATGTATGTCCATACATGTATGTCAATACATGTATGTGCATACATGTATGGACATACATGTATGTACAGTACAGCAAGTGTGAGAACTTGAATTCAATGCGAAACTGCTTGACAACAACTTGAGAAAATGTTCACAAACAGAGGAAGCAAAACTAATTCATACCAAGAACCAGCTTGGTCATCTGGTCAAGAAGATCATTGATCTGTTTGTCCCAGCTGTATTTCTTCTTATAGGAATCCCGTAAAGCTGTAACTTCCTCAAGTCGCCTTATCCTGTCTTTGTCCAAGATGTTCTGAATGGCGACAGCCCATGTCTTGGGATCCTCTGAGTTAACAACGAATGATGAACCAAATGCTACTTTGCTCAGAGCTTCTCCAAACCCAGAGTTCTTGCTGACAAGTACAGGGAGACCAGCTGACAGGGCCTCGAGTCCTGTCAGCCCAAAGCCCTCTGTTCTAGATGGCATGAGTACGAGGTCCACTTCGCAGAACAAGCGCTTCAAATTCTCTCGGCTTTTTAAAAAGCCTCTTACTCTCAGGCGACTAGCAGGAACACCACATGCTGTTAAACGTCTTGCTATTTCCTCGTGTTTTCCATCATGTGCACCAACAAACAGAAGACGAGTGTCAGGTAATTTAGCAACAGCCCGTCCTGCAATGTCAAATCCCTTCAGTTCAAAATCTTCAGGATCGCCACGGCCAAATACCAGGATGCTGGGATGTTTCCGTTCATCAGGAACCTGTTCAACACTTGCAAATTCATCGAAAATACCAGGTGTTAAGTCAAAGACAGCTTGATCTTTTTTACACCAGCGGAGGTACCTCCGAAAGGCCTCACTCAGCTTGGGTCCAACTCCCACAACATAATTGGCTATCTCACAAAGTTCTACTTCAACATTGTGCTTTTCTTCACCCTTTGAAATTGGGTCTTGGTAGTTCTTAAACATTCCCAGTTCCTCTGGGTCCGTATGTACCACTTGAACCCACTTGCATTTTTTCGCATCTCTAATGCATTGTGCCTGGCGACCAAGTTTCACCCCGTGACCAATGATTATGTCGATTTGCAAATGTTCTGGAGGAAAAATAAGCCAATCTAGTTCCTCATACCCAGGACGCTGTGTTGCTTGAAGGATCCTTATGTTGTGGCTAAGGGCTGCCTGCTTATCCTCTTCACTGCATCGTGGTACAAAGAAAGTGATATCCACTTCAGGACACTTGGCTAACTCAATAGCTAACTCTCTGTTTATGGTAGAAAGTCCTCCTTTGCTTGATCCCCATTCAGAAGCCAAAATGGTGACTTTCACTTTGCTGATGTGGCCTGGTTCTCGTGGATCTTGCGAAGTGGCTGCCATAGTCACTACTGTAAACTAGACTTTAGGGTAGAGAGAGGAAGGCAAGCACCTAAAAATGAAAAAAAAAAAAATTGCACATAAATTTTGCAAAAATTGAAAACATGAGGCATGAATGGAACTTTCATGATAGTCTTTTTGTCACTTTACCTTGTCAAGGTAACACATGAAACATAAGTTAAACTACATGTAAGAATTCAGGTGAGTGGAGCCTTTTTTTTCATTTTCCT
Source organism: Dendrophyllia cribrosa (assembly GCA_024195265.1). Taxonomy (NCBI): domain Eukaryota; kingdom Metazoa; phylum Cnidaria; class Anthozoa; order Scleractinia; family Dendrophylliidae; genus Dendrophyllia; species Dendrophyllia cribrosa. The sequence goes on from JAJLRJ010000009.1 coordinate 6,122,806, forward strand.
ACAAACTCTGATGTTATTTCTAGCATGTTTACTTGAAAGGTTGTCTACATGTATTGTGTCTGGTATAGGGGAATCTTTATTTACCATTTTTGCCTCATTAGCATATGCGCCTTGTTCTCTAACCTACCTACAAAAAAAATCAACTTTGAATATTATTGTCGAATACCTTTAATTTCCGCTTAATTGGTAGTTAACTTCCTAAAATACATGATTTCCAAAGTATATCCTCATGCGATGGAGGAAAGTGGTTTTTTTTTTTGCGCTCAAACTCTGCGGCCTGGTTACCAATGGCAGAGGCCTGGTCACTTGGATTTCGCGGGGAAATCAAGTGACGTCATTTTCTCAAGTCACAGCGCTGGCCAAGGCTAATTTGTCATATGATTTCACCCACTTCGATGCGCTCCTGTTTTGAAAAGTCTTTCTTCCTTTTAATAGTGAGAAGTCATTGTGTTGTACAGGAGTGCAGCAATGAGACTGATAGAGCAGCCGGAATGGTGCTGCATGCGAGCCGGACCGACAAAACGAGAGATTGTTAGAACCAAGGGGAAGAATTTCCATCCTCACCAAGGCAACGTTTTGTTGGTATTTTCTCAATTCACATCGAGGAAAACCGTTTTACTCTGGCTTTCGATCCATTCTTAGCATATGGAAAAAAGGGGAGCGATCAACAGATCGTGAATCTGAAAGAAATCTCTGCATAAAGGAGAAGTGGCAAAAGGTGTGTGCAAAATGTGTGAATAAGCTTATCGATTGTTTTTATCTGGTGATTTCTTGCTAGCTTGCTTCACACTCATACAAAGTTGTCACAACACACGTTTCATATCGTGTTTCTCAAGTACCAAACTTTGATTAAACAAATAAATAATGTAAGCATAAAAGCTTTCAGAACTGACCAAATGAAAAAATCTTTTGCAAGGATTGGTGTTTCAATTTGGAACTCTATTGCTCATTCTGTTATTTTAAAATCTCTTTGTAAACCCAAGTTTCGAAATAAGATTAAACAAATACTTCTTGATACTTAAGAGCTTGACAATTTGCTTCAGCAAATTATCATAGACCTTGGAAAGCATAATTATTTTATGTACAGTCTATATTATTTTAGGTTTTGCACTTATTGTATTATATTTTTTGTCTGCTAGTTTAGGTAATCTTTTTTTTTTATTAACTTAAGTTTGTATTAATCTTTCCCCCACCTCAATTAGCCTTTTTTGCTATTAGCGGTGGACAAGTATCTCTATTTCTTACTTTACTTATTAACTGAAAGTGTATCGACTGTTGTAATTGGAAGGGCGTCTGGAAAACACAGAATCCAGAATCCGGAATCGGAACCGGAACCGGAACCGGAACCGGAATCCGGAATCCAGAAAAGTGTTGTTAAGATAAATTATATTAATACGGAACATTTTCAGCCGAAGCAGACTAGGATGCGTTGAAATATGTGGGGAAACAAAACTTGGGAAGGAAACATTCGTAGGACTTGTGCACGAAGGTAACATGGGTTTTTCCTTGCGTTAAAATAGGACGAGGAGGCTTTTTTGCTGCAATAAGAGACCTTCTGCGCCATAATTTCCACATGATTATACGACTGATAATTGATTTGATCTCCGGAATTCAATCTATATTTTTTGGTAATCGAACTCCATGGTGCTGACAAAAAAAAACAAACAGGTGTTTGCTCAGACATCGTCCAAGCAAAAAATAGGAGCGATTACCTGCCTCTCGATGCAAATATGGCGCGAATTTATGAGGTAATGTGCTGGATCAAGTTACCTATGATTGACATCTGTACTCCGCCTTCGTTCTCCGGCGTGAGAACATTTTTGCTCTTTGGTGAGAAACTTGAAAACATGCAAGAGCCAAGGAGTCACGACAGTCCTGACAAGAAAAGGTGATTCACAAAAATACATGTTCGAGTTTTATTGTTGTTGCATGGTTAGCGTTTAATAAACGCCGATCTATTTGTTTTCCCAAATATTTTGGCTTCATTTTTTAGATCTTGTCACGAAGACAAGACGACAAGAACTCGACATAGGTAAGTTTCCAGCACATGTGAAATTCGTACTGTACTGTGCAATGTTTAAAAAGTTTTAACTGATTCTAGCAAACACCTGGTTTTTTTTGTCAGCACCACGGAGTTCGATTACCAAAAAATATAGATTGAATTCCGGAGATCAAATCAATTATCGGTCGTATAATCATTATGTGGAAATTATGGCGGAGAAGCTCTCTTATAGCAGCAAAAAAGCCTCCTCATCCTATTTTAAGGCAAGGAAAAACCCATGTTACCTACGTGCACAAGTCCTACGAATGTTTCCTTCCCAAGTTTTGTTTCCTCGGTGATTTTACTACATATTTCAACGCATCCTAGTCTGCTTCGGCTGAAAATGTTCCGTATTAATATAATTTATCTTAACAACAATTTTCCGGATTCCGGATTCCGGTTCCGGTTCCGGTTCCGATTCCGGATTCTGTGTTTTCCAGACGCCCAATTAGAAGGTGTGAAAAAAATTGTTGTTGTTGTTGCTTTTCACTCCCAAAACATTTCCAAAACATCACTCTGTGATAAAGCTACTTGTGGTATAAACTGTTCATACAAACACGATGGAAAGCAATTAGAACTCAACTTTCACTCAGCTTTCAATAAGGTGGTACGTCTTTGGCATAAAAAAATTCTCTTTTTTCTTTCTCACATTTTGTCGAAGAAATATTAATTTTGGAATTTGGGTTTCCCATTTTGGGGGAGGGGAAACCCAACAAACTTGTTGTGTGAAATTTTCAAGCAATCCCTTACCGGGGTTCGTCATTTATTTGGATGCTCTTTGTTTTAAAAGGACATCAAGGACAGATTCTTTGAGACTTTAGATGTGAAAACATATCATTTTCAGTTAGACCCTTTATATGGGTTGGGACAGACTTGTTTGGACCTCATAAGCCGGGAATAGAAGCAAATGAATTAAATCTTGCATAGTACACTCTGAGTATGTCTAGATAATTGAAACAAAACGGCAAGTCTGTACATGTATATTTCACCACTCGCAATTCAGCTCTGAAAAGAGAATGACATTTTGACATACCTCATTTGCATAAACAGCTTTATATTTTGGACCAGAAATGGTAAGAATTCAAACTTCCAGAACGCAGATGAGCATGTCACCTCTGAGACTTGAAAACAGAATGACATTTTCAGTCAGAACTTTATAAGGGTTGGGGACACAGACTTTTGGACCTTAAATAAGCCATGGTATTGAAGCAAATGACTTAAAATTTTGCATGTGTTGTGGGTTAAAAATTATTTCAAACTAGGTACTTAACTTTTATTTTCCTTTGTCCCAGATTCATTAACATAATCTCAGACAAAGGAAAATAGAAATTAACTTAGTTTGAAATAATTTGAACCTACAACACATGCAACACTCTGAGTATGTCTTGATAATAGAAACGAAAGAGCAAGTTTGTATCTTCCACCATTTGAATCTAAGTCAGAAAAGAAAATGATATTTTGACCTACATGTATTTCTTGTCAGGAAATATGTACATCAACAATATAAAACATTTTGTCTACAGTACCTTTATATTTATGTTGATTTGTAAAAAAGAATATCAAAATCTTGTTGAACTAATAAATTTGTTGTTGTTGTTGTACATGGTATTGAATCTACATTTTTTAAGTATAAATACTGAAGAATAACCAAAAAAAAATGGAAGGTTGCTCACAACAGTTTTCATGTTTACTACATTTTGGTACATTCATGCATTTTCCCAACCCTTACTGCACCCAGCAATGAATGTATCAACTGTTACCATACAACAGTGTATCAAAATCAGAGAGACTTGCTTGGGCCAGGCTGAATACATGTTCTTGACTGTGCATTAGAATAAGAAAAAGGTTACAAATTAACAAAAAAAAATGGGAGCAGATTTCCAACAATTGCACAATAATCTGAACAAACTTACACAATCTGCTCCAAAGAATACTGTTTTTAATGTATATTACTTTGTAAACAGATACTTTTACTCAGGTGACATAGAATAAAACAATAAGAAAAATGGGGTTTACTGGGTAAACTTTTATACCGTAAGTCCCAAAAGGTAACTAGTCAGTCTCACTGATTTGGCTACTGCTGCTATGGTAACAGTTAAAGTGCCCATAACGATTTTTTTTTATTTTCTTATCTAAATCTACATGTCACGTAATGAACATCCGCGAAAAAGTTTTTTGATTTCAGCAAAACGTGAATTTTTTATGATTTTTTAAAGTCTTCGAAATTTGCCGTCATTTTGGTCCACCATTCGCATTAGTCTCCTTTCGGTCTCTCTCGGTTTACAAAGGATCCGTGACGTAGATTAAGGAACACATAACTTCAAACAAAGGAACCTGTGACTTCAAACAAAGGAACTGTGACGTACATTAAGGAACATGTGAGCCCGTTGGCCTTCTTAACAGCGGGACGGGTATACCGCAAAAAAATAGGATTTGGAAGATTTGAAATATTCATAAAAAATTCAAGTTTTGCTGAAATCAAAAAAAAATTTCGCAGATGTTCATTACGTGACATGTAGATTTAAATAAGAAAATAAAAAGAAATTGTTATGGGCACTTTAATAGCATCATGTAAAACATTTTTGGGTTTAATGGAAGTTGGACATGACTGTTATCAATTGAGGCTCAGTTACCAAAATTGCCTACAATATGTGGATGCCTGTTACCGGAAAATACAATCAACTCTCTCTAAGATGGACACCGTCAGGACTCGGGACTGGCCCCAACTGTCCATCTAAGAGAGGTACATGTATCCATCTTGTAGAGAGTCCAATTACATTGAAATGACTGAAAAACTGAACGGCAGGGACCAACACCAGATGTCCGTTTTATGGAGGTGTCCGTTAAGAGAGAGTTGACTGTATACCCAAATAAATTTTCAGCAAAAAAGATAGTTACCTTATTCGTACTAATTTTCGCGAGGCTTTAATTTCGCGATTTTCACGATTTGTAAAAAATCGGGAAATTAAAGACTCGCTAAAATTAGGATACGCGAAAATTAAACACGCAAAATTTAATACACTTCTATAATTGCTTTAATCAATGATTAACTGCATTTAAATACAAAAGCAAATGGAAGCAAGAGGGAATGATGACGACATCGAAGTTGATCTGAGATTATCCGTTTTGAAGCCCTTGCATGCCAGTTGGCTTGTCAGCCTAGTGTATAACCATTTGACAAGCAGTGACGGGAAACGCCATCTCATGAAAGTATGGGAAAAAGCAGGTGTAGCTGGGGTGGCTAGGGGTGAAACATCCCTTCCGTCTGAGGACCCATTTAAAGATATAGACAGTGCACCACAGTAATAATATAGACATTGCACAAGGCTGTATTGGAAGACATACTTAAATTGTATTTCATTATTATTCATCTTTAGTTTTGTTCTGTTTCAAGGGTGTTAAGCATTTATAATCATTACAGAACTGTATGGCATACAGTGTAGGTATTTAAAATCATATTTTTACAATTGACTTTTATTAAGTAAAATATTGCATTAGCATTTGATTGATTTGCAGTATTTGCTTGATTAGTCTGATTATAAACGCTATTTCTATTACCTAATTGCAAATCATGATTGCAAATCAATCGTCATTTAAGTGATCATTCAATAAAAAACGGTTTTCTAAGTCTGTCTTTTGTCAATTTTTCGCGAAATTAAATGCCCTAAATTTATCATTTTGTGCAAAATCGCGAAAATTAATGCTCGCGAAATATTCGTGTTCCAAATTCGCGAAATTAAGTGCCCGCGAAAATTAGTACGAATAAGGTATAAGCATCCAGTGATGTGAAACTGGAAACCTGATGTGAGCCACCTTATATAACATAGCTTGTGTACATAGAAAAGATTGTTACTGTTACATTGTACATGTTGGTGCTAGGCAAGAAAACAACTCATTGCAAGTTGTTGTGTTGCAAATTTATTTTCTCATTGATAACTGTACTTATTCACATCTGGATATAATGAATACAATGTATTGATAAAACCTTTGTTTTGAAGGTCAAAGAAATTTTTTTTTGAAACATTTAGTCCTCCCCCTCTTCACAGTGAGTGTAGTCCTCATCAGAATTTGGGAAGGTTTGCCTGATGCATGGATTGATGACATGCCACAGATCTCAGGAACCTTAAGAAATAAAAATTATTAAGGATGATTTTGAGTGTTTACGAATGTGGTTATTTGGACTTGTTGTTTGACCTTGCCATATGAGCAAATTTTGTGTTGAGTCCCAACATTGCCTGCACGGCTGGTGTTTGTGGGAGGACATAACATGTAGTTTGAGTGGTGAAGCTACATGTATTCTCTATATTTCGCCGCGGTCAATCCGTTTCGGGTCACATGGTGCAAGCGACGAAGAGAGGCCTAGGCAAAAACCGGCAAAGTGAGACACTTGTCTCAATTTTTCCTGACGCGCCAAAGACCGATTCGCCATGATGGACCGAAACACAGAAGTGGTAATAATTAAAGTCTTATTAAACTCAATTTCGGCACAAATGTCGATACTTTTCGGTCATTCATTGATTATAATTCATTTTCACAAGGAAAGGAATAGAGGATCCTCAAAAAAGCGGCTATTTGACGAGGAATTTGAAGGTAAGCGTGAGTTTTATAAGGAGATCACGATCGGCCTTCTCTGTTTATAATCTACATCTTTGAATTTTGGAAACATATTAAGCTTACGTTTAGTGAAGAACCTTGATTTTCAACCGTTTCATTGTTTATACGTCCTTAGAAAGCGACATAGAAAGTGTTGTCCAGCGATTTGGTGAAATAACAACACCATCGAAGGAGAAGGACGAAGGTAAAGTTTATTATTACTAATTTGTTCATTGCACTACTAATTTAAGTGAAGGCAAGCCGTTCTTTACTTCTGTATATAATCGTAAACCGTTTTCTAATCTCATTCTTTTATGTAGCTTGGTTCTCGGGTGAAAAAAATAAAGATAGCGAAATGTTGGGCATATTCCGGTCACAGATGTTTAATAACTTCTGTCTTTATCTGCAAGGTGCCGAATGTAACAAGCGGGACTTAACACCGCAATCCAAGGCTAACGGGTTTTGTTTGGGACAAAATGCATAGATATAGAACCCCAAGACCATAGTCCCAGTCATACCAGGGGTAAGACACAAAACCAAAGCCCACCAGATTGACTCCATTCAGGAAATAGAATCACATCATCAATGAACGATGGAGATCATATTCTCTGTAGTTGGGATTAACTTTCCAAGATTATTTTATGTTTGTGTGTATGATAGTTAGTGTATATGTTATTATGTACTCTCCATATTGTACCTCCGCTGCAAACACTTAATTTACTTTATTTAATCCGGCACCCTGGACATTTTTAACGTTTTAGTTATTTCAGGGTGCTGCTGCCCTTTAATTGTAAAATTTATATTTAATTAATCCTTGCAATTTATTTATTTAAACTTCTCTGGGTACAATAAAGCTTTGTTGTTGTTGTTGAGGAAACAGAGCTTGGATAAACAATAAGACCAAAGAAATGGAGAGCTATATAATGCACGGAAGAAAAGGGGGAAAGAACAGGAAAAAGCATCAATACATTATCCCAAGGTCATAGAGAGAGCCCACAGAAAATGAAGTCTCACAAAAACAAAGCTTGACTGAATATTTTAAAAGGAACCTTTTATTACTGTTATTTTTTCTTTTTTGCAATAGGCTACATTGAATGCCATGATCAAAGCAGAGGCAGGCAGAAGAAACAAGAGGGTCAAGGAGAATTGTCTCACCCATACATGACATGCATTTTCAATTTATTTTGTCTAAGTGAAAATCAAAGGGCCTATAAAAATTGGGCCAACCATCCATACGTCGCCGGAAGTAACAAAAACAAAAAAACTCTTATTTGTAATAAAGAGCCTATCAAAACTTTGTTTTCAAGAATAACGTTTGATTTATGGATGCAGCATGGCAGCCAAGTGGGGCAGAAAAAGGAAGGGCGCGGCCAGGAGAGGTGGTCGGGAGGGGGGGGGGTTGTTTGGGGGTTGCCCTTGCAGTCAGGTTGTGGGTGACAGATCAAGGGGCAAGGAAGGAAAAACTCAGAGTGGGCTGGGGTGGGCAGGGGAAAATTGTCGCAAATGAGCTAACAATCATTGCCAACACATTTCAACACCATTTGGTACCAACTGACCTTAAAACAACAGACATTTCATGTGGTTGAATGAAATATGTTAATGTTTGCTTTAGATGAGGAGGCACTCTATCAAGAAATACACTTTGTATGGGCTTCTTAGCAACTGAACTGATACCATGCCATTGCCATAGACAGGCCCAAGAATTTTCTTTACACATGTTTAACACTTCAACTTTAAAAATCTCTAGCTTTGATTCTGCAAGGGTCTTTTATTTTTTTTCTGTGCAAATGCAATGAAAACAACCATTGCTCAGTAAATTAAACGTTAGCTGGTTTCAATATAATTTATTGCTGCTGAACAAGTCTATTTCCTTGTCAAGGTTCCATTTATAAATAAGCAGGCAATGAATCAAACAGTTCGTAAATGACCTTTATTAACTGCCCTAAATGGTACCCAAAGTAGGAGTTACAGAAATTAAAGATCACTTGCAGAGAAATTTTTCTAGACTATGTACACAAATAAAGTTATTCTAACGTGGAACAGCTTTACCATATTCAAAATTGCCATCTCAGCTTCCAAATTATCTAGCTATATATGGGACCAGAAGCTCTGGGACCTATAACTTCGCCATCAGCTAAGTAGTACAAACTGTACTTTGCAAGCTCAACAATAGTTCTGGCTCGGAGTTCTACATGACATTGTTCTGTCCCAAATAACAACAACGAAGCTGCTCTGAAACAGCAGTTTTCATCGCCGAATGTTATCAGAGCAACAAATTCAGAGACATGTTCCGTGGCGAATTAGCTCACATCCCGGGGCTCACATGAGCTGAAATCAATGCCAAGTGGTTGATGAATGACATCAGAAGGAGTTTTAAAAGACGGCAACAATCGATTTACAATAATGCATGCATCCACAAGGGGTTTGAAGCCATAATATCGCTGTTTGCAACATTTGCAAAAGTCCCGCAATGTCCGCCATTTTGAAAATAGTTTTGAAAATAAGACGCGCATGCGTGTTCTGTTATTGTCTAGGCTTTCCCCGGCAGTTCATCTCGGATACGTCACTGAAACGAATTGACCATGAAGGACTGGGAAAGCCGTACAGGAACTAGGCAAGGTATTTTCCATTCTTTTTAATGCCAACAATACTGCCACCTGTGCAAGCAATCACATCCTCTGCATTAATATGGTTTGCAGAGTTGTTGCCTTAAAGTTCTTTTATCTTAGACTGTTGGGAAATGGCATTTTTATTATTCTTGTTTACACGTACACAAACCACTTTTGGTAAGCCAAACTCAGAAGGAACACTAACATGGATAGTTGTTATAAATTTAACTTTGCATAATAAAATACAGTTTGTTGTAAATTCCATAAATTAATATTTTAAAACTTTATTTGTTGTGGTTGTTTTCAAACAGACCTATAATGAACTTGAAATTACCCAGGATGAGAGAGCGTTATTCTAAACCCCCTTGACAGGAAATGATCTCAGGTTTGATAAATTTGTGCTCATGAAGTGGAGAGGAAACTTTAGCATCAATTAGAACAGAACGATGAGCTGAAATTGACGCCATTGTGCAAAGCTTTCATTTAGATTCTCACTTATAAACACAGGGATTCTGACAGGGTGCGGGAAAAAAACTAAAATTGTGCGGGAGTTTTGGGGCAAATTGTGCGGGAAATAACTTCGATTGTGCGGGAAATTGTGCGGGATTGCACAATCCTGTGACCAACCAAATATTCAATCACCAGTGTTCTAGCCAGGCCAGAAAAATACGACAGGGAGGAAATTCTGCATAAATGAAAAATATTTATGTAGTGCGAATAATTTCCATTATAGGTTCACACAATTTCTTCGAAAGTTTGCCGCCAAAACACAACCTCGAGATGTATGCAAATTGCGTGCTAAGTGTAATTTGATAGCATGTTTGTTTTGCATTTTCTTGAATGAAAACGTCTTGATTGAAAAAATCAAATCCAGTATTCTGATCAGAAGTTAATAATTTTCTCCTATCAATCCGAAGTTCCAGCGCTTTACTAGTTTGTTTGTCGATTCGCAAACGTGATCAGTTCTTTGCGAAAATAATTCAGACAGAGTGACATTCATTTCGGCGCGACCGGGTATATTTCTTTGGTGTAATTTCTTCTTCGGTCCCCGACATATTAAACTGAAAGAGGAAGCGAAAGCGCTCAAAAAAATATCAACAGGCTGCTAAGAAAAACTACAACTAAAAAGCGACGTGAACTGTAGGAAGTCGGAAAGAAGTAAAACTGAGACTAGTTCCCAGGACGACGAAGAGAACGCCTTGTTGTTTTTATATTGATCCGCTCAAAGTGTTCGAGGAAAGCGAGGGATTTTTTCGATTGTTTGGAAGGAAAATGGGCTGAAAATAGCCTAAAACGTTTTTTGAAATCTTGGTAATCAATAGAAATACCTGATTTAATTAAAATTTTGAGCAAATATTTCAGTATTGTGCTGATTTTTAGGAATTGTGCGGGCTTGACCGAATTGTGCGGTCCCGCACCCGCGCACCCTGTCAGAATCCCTGTAAACAGCAGTGCTTTTCGATGGTAAAAAAGGAACAATAAGCTCATTCGGAACTGAAACTAAACTGTTCGCTCTCCTTATTGCACCACTGTGTAGTTATAAAACACCAAGACAAAACTTGCGAAAGTCTGAACTAAACCTCGATCAAGCTAAACTTGGCTTCGGCTTCAATGAGTCTCCGAGGAATTTATTGCCTTGCCTGTTTTGAGAACACAGCAAACAATACATCTACATACCAATTTTTGGTGTCTTCCTCGCCAGAAAAAAGAATCAGCAAAGCCTGCTCTTCCTCCTATTCGGCCTCTAGAAGACTCCTAGAGCTACAATAGCTGTTCAAGTATTCAGCTGCCTCATCTTCAGTCGGAACTGACTCCAGAGAGTCATGCAACTGACAATTTCTTTTTTTACATTAACCAAAATGAAAGCAGTCCCTCTCTTCGAGGCTTATGTGCTCTGGTTGCGGTCAAGTTCTTAAAGTTCTTAATGCGTCAGCTGACTAACAACCCCACTCTTAAATTTCATTGCCTACGACTGTATATCATGCGAAGACGATCCAGACAAGCTTTCTGAATCACTGTTGTCACTACAGCTTTGAAATTCGTCGCTAGAATTAGGGTATCTAGAAGTCCCGAACTAGTGAGTGAACGAAGCCATCAGATCAGCGACTTGAGAAAATGACGTCACAATATAAAAACAATATAGATTTGAATGAATTACCGCAACTCCAATCCCTGTTAAAACGCGGGCTCACTGGAACATAAATCCAAAATGGCAGACTCGAAAAGCACTACTTTCTACATGTAAGTTCAATATTTTCACTTTGCGGGGCCGTAACTTAATTTAATTGACCTAGACAGGTAGAGTGACATCTTACAAGGAATGTATGGCTCATTAGCGTTTTTCCACCCAACAATTTTGCAGTTTTTGATAGCAGATATTTCCTTAAATATTGCATGAAAAAGCTGAAAATTTCATAGATTACTAAGTAACAAGCTCTTTTAACTTTTGAAGTCAATTCGTATTCAGCATAATGCCTTCTCTATGCAGATTTGTATGCTTATGAAGCAAAATGTAAACAACGACTTCAGCAAACATTCCCCTATAAAGATGCCAGAGTTAGGAATATTAAAACTATTGCATCTCATCTCTTTTTCCTTTGTTTTTATGCAAAATTAAATGTAAAAGATTATCAAGTATTAATAATTTTTTTTAGCTGTGACCAAAATATTTAAAAGAATATCCTACATGTAGGAACAAGAAGGTACATGTACATGCCCTTCTGGTACAAAATTTGATTTGAAGAATCCAGCACAATGGCTTTCATGCATGAGAAAATTTGTTTGAGCAATAAACAACAAAACCAAACTACATGTAGTAGCTCGGGGCTACATGTAGTAGCACAAAAATACAGTAGCTAGGTGTGTCTTTAACCTGTTCAATATCACCATACAAATGAAGATAAGAAATTGCTAACCACAAACTAGTAGTTTGGTGTTGTGGATGACAACAGTTCTGAAATAATTTGTGTAAATATTCGCAACTCACATGCAAATAATTTATTATTCGCAACTCACTCAGCCATGTAGAATTAGGTGTGCCTTTTATTAATTCAAAATACTTCCCTCATTATTTTTATAAATAGAGTTATTGTATTTTATTTTGCTTTCGGCAATCATCTAGAACTAGGCGGTCATACTATTAATCATGACTTTTAAATTGCTGCTGAGTAATATTTTGTCCATTGCTCCGTTATCAGATACAGTGGATTCAGGTTGAGCTTTTAACGGTCTTAGTTGTTGCATCTATTGTCACAGTTGGTTGATTGCATTGCAAGGCAAAATAAAAGGCGTTGCCAGGCAGGAATGGCGACGTTCTGTCTGGGAAAAAGCACATTGTAGCTCGTTTAGCGATTCCTTTACTAGAAGAGTTATTCGTGTCATGGATCTTATCTATCTTCTGGTAAAGGAATCGCTAGACGAGGGACAACGTGCTGTTTCCCAGACACAAAAATTGAATCTTACACGAGAAGCTACAAGTTCCTAAAGCGGCCTTCCCATGACAAACTCAAGTTGGCAATCTGGTGTTGGCAATCTCAAGTTGGCATGTGTGAAAGAAACAACAACATTTGACAAACTGTTGGCAACAAAAAGAACTTGTCTCTGTTTTCAACAACAGTTTGCCAACATGTTTACCAGGCCAACTGTTGTTGTTTCTTTCACACATGCCAACTTGAGTTTGCCAACATGAGTAAGCCAACTTTAATGGTTTGTCGTGTGAAGGCCGCTTAACATTGTTGAACCAACAAAATGTTGTACAGCAATGTAAGAACGTTTAGCCCGGGCTTATAACAGATCGATAACATAATGTACAATGCGAATGTTAAACTTACGTCAGTTGACGGCCTCGAAGGCCGATTTACACGGCACAACTTTGTCGCATGCAATTTTTTGTAGCGCGCGCTGCTTGCGTCAGGCGAAAATTGTATACAACTCGCATCATATAACATTGTATGTGGCTACGATTGTCGCAGGGTTTTAAAACATGTTTAAAAATGCTACAACCTTTTTCGTGTTGCATGCAACAGATGTGAGCGAGTTGTAGATTGATTTAGACGACGCGATTCGTGTTATATGCATGGCGTGAGCAGGTTGCATGCGATAGTTGTAGGTAAAAGTTGTACTGTGTAAATGAGCCTTAAGGTTGCGACGGTATACAATGAACTAACACTGACGCTCCGAATAAGTAGGTTGAAAATCTAATGTAACTAACCTGCATCCACAGAAAGAATGTGAAGAAGAGAAGTCTATGTAGTTCTAAAGTGAAAGCGGAACTTTGAAGCAGTAGAAGGAACTGAACTGCGCATGTTCATGTGAACCCGTGGCGCTGGCCAAAAGGATCACGGCTCTGGGACGAGAAGCAATCGCGGGCCGGTCGCGAGTCGCGAGTGAAAGTCGCGGGTGCGGGTGATAGCACAGGTAGCCCAAGCTATATGTGTCACAGGAACCGTTACGAGCGAAATTATAAGGATTTGTATGAGAAAAAACGGTCCATTCTAGGAACTAAAAAATACGAACAAGATTTCAATAAAAATTGCCTACCTTACATTGCTTGTGTGTTTCCTTGTCTCCTGTGTGGCTTTTGGGGCGATTTAGAGCATTTCCAGTGATTTTTAGTTCCATTGCTTTCTCTCTATATATCCTTTATAGAGAGAAAGCAATGGAACTAAAACTCACTGGAAATGCTCTAAATCGCCCCAAAAACCACACAGGAGACAAGGAAACACACAAGCGAAGTAAGATAGGCAATTTTTATTGAAATCTTGTTCGTATTTTTTAGTTCCTAGAATGGACCGTTTTTTCTCATACAAATCCTTATAATTTCGCTCGTAACGGTTACTGTGACACATATAGCTTCGGCTACCTGTGGTGATAGGTGCGGGTGCGAGTAAAAGTCGCGGATAAACAAATAGTCAAAAAAATAAAATAAAATACCAAAAATTAAAATACCAAATATTAAAAAGAAATAATCACCCAAAAAATTAATTCATCTTGGAAAACAACAACAACAACAACTCGCGTGGGGTGGTTTTTCACGCGCGCTCGCGTTTCGCTCGCTCTACTATCCCTATGGAAAAAGGAGTGACTACTCGTAGTCGGCAGGTCTGTTTCGGGGGTGAGGGGTGAGGGGTGAGGGGTGGGGGGTGAGGGGTGAGGGGTGAGGGGTGAGGGGTGAGGGGTGAGGGGTGAGGGGTGAGGGGTGAGGGGTGAGGGGTGAGGGGTGAGGGGTGAGGGGTGAGGGGTGAGGGGTGAGGGGTGAGGGGTGGGGGTGAGGGGTGAGGGGTGAGGGGTGAGGGGTGAGGGGTGAGGGGTGAGGGGTGAGGGGTGGGGGTGAGGGTTGGGGGTGAGGGGTGGGGGGTGAGGGGTGAGGGGTGGGGGGTGAGGGGTGGGGGTGGGGGGTGAGGGGTGAGGGGGTGGGGGTGAGGGGTGAGGGGTGGGGGTGAGGGGTGAGGGGTGAGGGGTGAAGGGTGGGGGTGAGGGGTGAGGATTCGTTTTTCATTAGTTGTACGGACACCACCGTATTACAGACAATTTCCGATGTCCCGACAAAATTCTCACATATTTTCTTTCAGGAAAACCTCTATAATATATATTGTAGTACAATGAATCAAAATCATGATGTAATACAAACAACTTTATTGAGTAAGGCTTTACCTAAGGGCCTATATAGCCATACATTTCATGCTGATCATAATGTATAAAGCTGTAGCTTGCGCTTATTCTATTTGCTTCTGTATATTTAGCTATGTTACTTAATTAAGTTTAAAAATAAAAAAATCGATAAGTATTGAAACGTCGTACAAAAGATTGAAAAAAAAAAAAATAACGCAACAGCGGTAGTAGTCCAGTTTGACTTAAAGTTCTATTTTGTCAGTGATTGGGCCAAGGCAAATAAATTTCAAAATACTATAAAATAAAGTTAATTTCACTACCTTGAATGTCTACAATACCGAATGAAAATGGAACATCTCAGCATCATATCAGGTCACAGTTGACGAAATCCAGCATTTCAATAAAGGCGTCATTGGTGAAACAATCATATTTGACTCTGAACACAGTTGCGACATTAAATGAATGGCTTGGCCGTGTTTGTCATAAAATTATAAAACGCAGCTGTAAAAAATAACAAAAAAATAACAAAAAAACAACAAAAAAGCACTTTATTAAATAACAAATATTGATTTAAATAGTACCTACCCTACCCATAAGTCGATAAATCAGTTTTCTTCTTTGCTGCGAAGCAACCCACATTTGCAATCCAAATGATAACAAAGAAATAAATCAAACAACTATTGCAGATATATTTAATTTAGCCGCTAGCAGTTCCAGCCAGTTCGGTACGGTTGGCCCGCATATTTTTAGATAGAGGACTTTCTCTATCATTTATATCGCTTAGTCCCATCAAAGAGGATTCATTGGCTCTGGAATGTAACTCATCGCCGAATATTGAATAAATTATTGTTCAAAATACAATATATAACTGAGATATTACTCAATAAACACTTACCTCGTACGAAGACATTTCGAGGAATTTAGGCTATGTCTACACTATACCGGATAGCTTATCATGTCGACATGAAAAATACTCCGGCCTGGTGTGAACAGAAACGACCCAGAACTGGATATTTACTTCTTTTTCAGTGGGTTTCAATCCTCGCTCCTAGTTGTTGACTTCTGCTACGGTTCGGTTCGATTGCCTGTTCACACTGCCCCAGAGAGTGGCACAAGAATCTATCCGATATGTGACGATTCACTTTCACGAGCGCCGCGTCGCAGCGGCGCTCCGGAACAAAAATCGTTCCGAAACTAGCGTTTCATGTGTGAACAAAAGGCCTATCCGGTATGGTTTTCGTGCCGGCGCAAGAGCTATCCGGTATAGTGTAAACATAGTTACATTACTCCTATGCATTAACCGGTATAACCTTCCGTGAGCGCACGTGCTAGACACTGTAACTTGAACACACGCATACCGGTATGCACTATCGCAGGGCCGTAGCCAGAAAAAAATAAGGACTGAGGCAATATCCATGGTTATTTGCTGGTAGTGTCTTACTTTCTCCTTCAAAAAGAAAAAAAAGACATCTTACTTTCCCCGGAAAAAAAAAAGAAAAGTAAAAATGACTGAGGCAAGTGCCTCGGTTCGCCTCATACTGGCTACGGCCCTGTATCGGTTCTTTTCTCCACTTCTTT
The DNA here is from genome assembly GCA_024195265.1 of Dendrophyllia cribrosa. Taxonomy (NCBI): domain Eukaryota; kingdom Metazoa; phylum Cnidaria; class Anthozoa; order Scleractinia; family Dendrophylliidae; genus Dendrophyllia; species Dendrophyllia cribrosa. The sequence continues at coordinate 6,139,237 of JAJLRJ010000009.1, forward strand.
CGAGTTTTTCGTTTGTGTGTGTGTATTTTTCAAGATGTTTTTGCTGGCTGATACTGTAGTTATTACAATAATATATATTCTTGGAAGTAAATTTCAAGACAGCAAGCGACCGCCAATGATAACGCTGCTAACGTAGGATCTACAAGACATCTAATAATACAGCTACTACGTGAAAATTGGACTTTGTGAGACACCACACGACAAGAAGCGATGAAGCAGGGTTGCAACCGTGGACAGCAGCACGATGTAGCAAGTTTATCACCCCCCAAATTTATCACTCCCCCACCCCTCACCCCTCAACCCCCACCCCTCACCCCCCACCCCTCACCCCTCACCCCTCACCCCTCACCCCTCACCCCTCACTCCCCACCCCTCACCCCTCACCTCTCACCCCTCACCCCTCACCCCTCACCCCTCACCCCCAAAACAGACCTGCCGACTCGTAGTCTAGAAAATATTGGAAAAATCCAAGAAAAACCTTATGGCGGGGTGTGGCATCCTCCCCCCCCCCCCCCCCCACTTGTACACCCGAGGGTTAATCGGTACATACCATTCCAACACTGACATGCAACTTATTCCACTAGAAATAATTCACAATTCACGGGATTCTATTCGTAAAGCCAGAGAGTCGTATTTAATAGATAGCGCGAAAACACTAGAACCACGTGGGTTGAACAAACGTGATGAATTGTAGTTTACGTATACTAGCCTTATCTTTATTATCTTGTAGGTCATTTCCGCCCCTCCTCTTTTTTTAAATATGCATGGCGACATTCTCCTTTATATAATGTTGTATTTTCATTTTATAATTTAGTAACATCTTATAACCTGAAGAAGGCTGGTCTGGCCAGTGCGAAATATTGTTTGAAATATATTTACTCGTTGTATCAGCTTTGCAGTAGTCCTTGGACTTCTAGTTAGTACATAAAGTTACAATCAGATTACAAGGAAATTTCCCGTTTGCTCACCTCTATGTAACAGCGACGTGCATTGAAAAGGGAGTGGAAAAAAATCCATCTGTCCACTGTGAACAGCCGCAAACCCCCTCGGACCGAAAAAGCGCAGCGTGTAAATCGTCGTTACTTATGCCAACTTATTTTTAGTAATCCTACACTTTTTTTTCTTTTTTCTGCAATTAACTCAAGACATATAGGGCCGGTTATTTAAACGAAGTTTAGATGGTGTTTGACAAAACCGCGGTCTAACCCCATTTCAATCTGGCCAACCCTAATATTTAAACGCTATTTACTGTAACCAATGTCAAGTAGTAATAAGCGAAAAAAAGCAAGGCTGATTCGACAGTGAAGGAATATAATGTAATTTATCCAATATTTCAAAAGGCACGGCCTTTCTTCTTCAGGGTATTACAAATAATGACTATGGGTAAACTAGGACGTTACAATTTAAATTTGAGTATAGCGTGCAATATGATGCTATGATAACATATAATACAATGGAAAAGTAACCGTTGAAGATATAAAGCTTAAAAAACCGTTACAAAAGAGATTTGAAATGAAAAAAGAAGAACATGCAACATATAAATAGAAGTAGATATAAACGGAAATAACAGGTTTACATTTCATCTTTTTTATTAATTCCTAGAGGTTCAACAGTGTTACCTCTATTGATGAGTTATGCTTCTCTTGCTTTGCGTACAGCGTCACGATTAGAATGAATAAGTTCGAGTGGAATGAGTGTTATGTCTTTAGCTGAATGGTCGCTAGTGAGGAAATGTTCTGATACTGTAGTGGGCTTAGATATGCTGGGTTGTCAACTGTTCTGCGGTGTTCGTTAAAACGGTCCTTAAGTCGTCGTTTGGTTTCACCAATGTACTGTTTGTGGCAACGATTGCATTGTGTCATGTAGATGACGTTTTTAGAGTTGCAGTCGATGTGTCGAGTGATGAGTCTAGTTTCACCTGTAGAATTAAATGTATAGGTTGTTTGCCCGTCAGATATGTAGGAACATGTTAAACAGTTTTTTCCACATGGATATGAACCCAGAGGTAGATGGGTTTGTGTGAGGCTGCGTAGTTTGGCTTTAACTAGGAAATTACTAAGGTTGTTACTACCTCTAAAAGCTACCATAGAGGCAGCTTTGAAGACATTATAACAACGAGGGGATGAGGCTAGGATGTTGAAGTGCTTTTGAATAATGGATGAAATGGAACGAAGGGCTGGGTTATAAGTGACGACAAAGGGGACACGTTCTGGTTGGTCGAGTGTGGAACTGTCCTTAGGTCTAAGTGCCTCGGTTCGCGTGATGTTGTGTACGCGTCGTATTTCCTGTTTGATGAAATGACGATTGTAACCCCGTTTGGTAAGATATGTAGTGAGTTGATCGGTACGTAGTTTGAAGGTATCGTCAGTGGAGCAAATGCGGCGAAGTCTGAGGGCTAAGGGACGGACCATTAGATTTTTGAGGGGGGGGGGGGGGGGGGTTGGGCAAATACCAAAAAAAATTCGAGCACGGCCTTGAACTGCAAAAAAAATATCATGCAAAACAAAAACCCCAGGAAAAAAAATTCCTGCAAAGCTTTATATTTTTAGAACAATATTTTATATCCAGAAGCAGGTGGTCAGAACACAAATAAATCACACTGACGTTGTAGAATGTTAGCGATTTGTATGCACTTGGAGAGGATCAAAATAATGTTCTATCTTTTCATTGGCTTGTTTAGTTTAGCCAATAACAATGGTTTATTTTTGACCCGACGTAAGTTGTGTTTCTTTGTAGGCTTTTTAGCTGATTTCATAAGCATGTAAGATATTTTCTGACACAAGGAATGGCTCTTTTATAGTTGTACAGTGGCATTGTAGGTACATGTATATCTCAATGGATGAGAAATACTTTGTTTATGTGTTTTACAACAAGCTTGTAATTGCAGGGGCGGCGCTACCGGTGGGGCAGGTGGGGCATTTGCCCCACCAACTTTCGACAGCTCAAAATGGCGGTGGGCGGAGATGAATAGTGTAGCAACATCCTTTGACCAGATCTGATGGCGGGGCGCTTTAATGCATTAGAGTTTGCAAAATAAATATTCCGTTCATTAATCAAAAGCCTACAATTTTAGCATCGGAGATATTGTGACTGACTTTAGACTGGAGATTGGATATTGTGAACCAAGCATTTTAATACCCCTTGAGTTACTCGGACGTCAGCTATCGGACTCCAGCTACCGACAAATCCATCAAACAAATCCATCAATGCTGTGAGTTAGCGCTCGGCCTCTGTCCTAAGAAGGCTCGAGACATATCTACGAACAAACTATGTCACAAGAAAGATTGAATCATTTCATTATCCAGACATTGCATTAACTGACAAATTGAACATGGCTGATATTGGAAATCAGTTTCTTTCTGCCTCTAATGACAGAGAAAATCGCTTTGGAAAATTCGTTTCCAAAGCCTTCCCATACTGAAAAGAATTGACAGAGAATATTCGAGTGACAGTCGAATTTACTTTGAACAAACAACCAAAATGGAGTTACACCCAAGTTTCAGAAAGTGTTTCGTGTACATGTACTTTTCATGAGAATTAAACTGAACTCAAAGCTGGCCTTGGGAACTGTTTCTCCGGTCCCAGGAACGCTGGAAATAGCATTTCAGAGAGATTCATTTCAAACATTTCCCGGGGGAGCATGCCCCCGGACCCCCCTAGAAGCTCGCGCCTTCGGCGCTCGGCACAGGAGATTCGCCCCACCAACATTATATTTCCGGCGCCGCCCCTGTAATTGTAAGATGCTTGGGTGTACTACGATGGGCTGTGGAAGCGACATCAACAGGGGGCTGGTCTAAAGAAAATTGTAGGGGCAGTTACAACACCGCGGCCAGGCTTCAGGCTATCAAGCTGCTGTTACATCAGATCTGACTTGCTATAGTATTCCTGTCTCTAGTATGGCCTTTCTAGTATTCCTAACACGTATATGTGTCAGGCATTAAAACATATAGACTTGCAAAAAAAATATCATGCAAGCAAATCATGGCAAAAAGAAAAATCCTGCACAGTCTCGAGCGTCGAAAAAAATATCCTGCACCAAAAAATTGCCCAACTCCGCCCCCCCCCCCCCCCCCCCCCCCCCCCCTCAAAAATCTAATGGTCCGTCCCTAAGCTAAAAGGAATAGCACGTTTGGTATGTATAGGGTGACATGAAGTTATGTCAAGTAGGCATATAACACAGACTACAAAAAACATTTATCTCCTGAAATAACTAACTTATGAACAGATATGGGGGTCCATTAATTTTTTAAAACCGCGGTTAAAGTTAGACTTGGCTTATAACCGGCCCATAGTTTTTGGGTGGGATAAATGCGTTATCTCCGCAATTATTTTTCAGTTATTTTTTTTTGTCTCTGCAATTATCAGTAATTTAAATGCTTTTTACCACTCTACATAAAGCAACACTGACGGTACAACTGGGATTATAACTATATCCTTTCCAATACTTTCTTTCCGACGACCATTTACCTCCGACATAGAACTTATTCCATTAGACAGATTAGAGCTCGTCCCGGGGGGAGGGGCAAGGGGGGTACTACCTTACAATTATATAAGTGCTTAACTCATTTCCGACGGATCCTATGTTTATGGAGTCATGAGTGACCCATAAGAAAAAAATTCCGCAAAATATCTGTTTTTTTTTCCCGATTTCTTCCAAATTTGGTACACAGGAAGTTGATAAATTTACCCACTTCCTGTGCGAATTAGGGCTAGGACACTTCAATTCGGCCTACATGACAAATTTATGGTTTGAGGGGCTGGGCCGCATCTCCCCACCCAAGGATATATCGAGTACCCCCCCCCCCCCCCCCCCCCCCCCCGGGGAGCTCATACATTCATCTCCTGACGCTATACGCAAAGCTCGAGAAGCGTATCTTGAACCCAAAGGTATTGTCAAGCGTGAAGAAATGTAAACTTCGCATTTATATATTTTACATATCTTCTTTTATTAGTTTTATCTTGTTATCTCATAGAGTGTTTTCACTGACGTCATATCAAAATTGAGAAGCAGTTTTCGATTGTAAAATGTTTATGGAATTGTAGAGAGTTTAAAACTACACATCTGGGCCAAATTGTGAAGCGCAAGAGCATTTCATTTAAGAGTTATAGGCGAATGAGTAAAGACATTTTTAGTAAGAAATATATGGAGCGGCCATCTTGGTGTCCCACTTGGGGACAACAACATGGCGGCCAAAAATTTAAAGACTTTAAAGTCTTAATAACACCGAAAATCTCATCACAAAATATTGTATTCACTATAAGAGGCATGAAATCGGTTTATAAGCATCTATAATTCATTAAGAACTTTCAACTAGTTCAATTTTGTTTATTTTCACGGCTTATCTGAAATAGCGTGACGAATTGCGTGACACATTTACAACCTTTATAAATCGAAAACGAAACATCGTTAAAACCTGAAACTTTTTGTGAAAGATTATAACACTGGTATCCGCATACCATGTTAGAAACAGCTTTGTAGGATGTATACTTTAGATTTTTTAATTTTATGACGTCATGTGAAAACACTCTATATTCTTTTGTTTCTCTAAAATTTGAATTGTAACGTTTCATCTTATATTTTTGAAATGTAACGTCTTTCCATTGTAATCTTACATCTTTTTGTTTCTTGGCGATTTATATTGTAACGTTTTTCTTGTAGTCATTTTATTCCCTGAAGACGTCAGGCCGTGCCCGGGCCGTGCCTGACGATATTGGAAAGAATATAAGAATATCACTATCCCCCTTCATGCTGAATCGTGCTATCATTTTTCGCCTCCTTCACTTCTGAAGATTTTCGCAAGCGTTAAAAATATACATTCACAATAATAACAGTAAAACTTAATTAATAACAAATCAATAAATAAAGAAAGGAGTGGTCATGTCTGGTAATCAAGACTGGCAAGCCTCTGTTTAAAGGAGGCCAAGGTCGATGCTTGCACTACATCGTCTGGAAGACTGTTCCAATCTCTGATCGTTCTTGGGAAATAGAAGTAGCGATGGAAGTTCGTTTTTGATCTTGGGACTTTGTAACTCAAAGAATTACAGTGCCTGCTCTTCCTTTGCATTGGTTCCATTCTATCCAACCCATCTGGAGCAACAAGATTGTGGTGAATTTTGAACATCATACATAGTCATAGCCCTCCTTCTGCTCTCTAGCGATTCCCAGCTCAACTGGTCTAACATATCACCGACGCTAGATGTTTGATGATATCTGTTTAAGGTAAACCTAGCTGCCCTGCGCTGTACCATTTTCAATTTATAAATGTTGGACTTCGTATACGGATCCCACACTGTTGCGGCATACTCGATGGTAGGACGAACTAGCGCCTTGTGTTAAAAGTGACCGAACTTATTTTGAGATTTCTTCTCAAGAAACCCAAGGTGCTATTCGCCTTTTTTGTTACAGTATCAACATGTTTATTCCATCTCATGTCAGAAGACACAGTGACACCTAAATATTTAGTCGAGTCACAGGATGCCAAGACTTTACCATGGAGAACATAATCGTGTTGAACGGTGTTCCGTTTGCATCCAACACGCAAGACTTAACAGTCCACTTTTCAGAATTGAATTCCATATCCCATACTCGTTCCCATTCAGCTAACTTATCAAGATCGCTTTGAAGTAAGTGTGCATCTGCTTCCGAGTTAATTGTAAGATATGCAATAGTATCGTCTGCAAAAAGTCTGACCTTTGAGACAAGCGAATTTGACAGATCATTTATATGTAGTAGGAAGAGACAGGGACCAAGGACGGAGCCTTAAGGTACTCCGGAAAGTACGTCAGCTGCATCCGAAGTTTCTCCATCCAACACAACTCGTTGAGACCTGCCAGTTAAAAATGAATTTATCCACTTGTTTGTCCGTCCACGTACCCCATAATATTCCAACTTCCTGACAAGGTGCCGGACTGACCTTGTCAAAAGTTTTACTGAAGTCCATCACTAGTACGTCAGTCTGGACACCTGCGTGAATGTTGTTGATCAAATCCTGGATAAAGCCAGTAAGCTGAGTTTCACAGGATCTCATACCTTATTACATGAAATTTTGGCGACACGTTAATTTAGCGATTTTGAAAAATCCATATTTAGCGGCACTTTAATTTAGCGATTTTTCGTAAATTTTGGAACATAAGTCACTTAATTTTCGCGATTTCACGAACTGAAACTTTGGCGAATTGTGAATTGTGTCGAGCTTTTCATTTATTCTAGGATTCCACAGCTCTTTGTAAACGTAGAATCCGCGGAGTCCATACGGGAATGCAAAATTTAATACTAGCGAAGAATCCATTTCAGTTGTCAAGCTGAAATGACTGATATGTGCACGAGACATCCGATACACGTAAACAGCATGATTGTGTGAAACTGACCAGATGGCGGAATTTCATATTGTACTCACTTTAATTTAGCGACGATTTAAATTTAGCGACACTTAATTTTGGTGCATTTTAATTTAGCGATTTTTAGAAAAATCGCTAAATTCGCTAAATTTAAGTGTCGCCAAAATTTCATGTAATAAGGTACTTCTAAAGCCGTGCTGTAGTGGATGAAGGATATTACAGGTTTTGGCATGTCTCATGATTGAACTAGTTATTATATGTTCCATCAGCTTGCACGAAATGCATGTCAAGGAAATGGGTCTATAATTGCTAGGGTCATACTTAGAGCCTTTCTTGAAAACTGGAGTTACATTTGCCGCTCTCCAATCCTGGGGGACTTCTTCCTGAAGGTACGACTTCCTAATTATAACTGTAAGAATAGAGGCAGTGGGCTGTGCCAGTCCCTTCAAGACCCTTGGTGTAATTCCATCAGGACCTGGGGCTTTATGTACATTGAGCTTCTCCAGCATTCGCAGTACCCCTTCTCTTTTGCTTCATTAAGCGTTCAAAATCTACGTTATTTTTTCCCCTTACAAAGTCTTACAAAGCGCTCAAATTTTTAAAACGGCCGCCGTGTAGCCCAATACCGCTTTCATCGAAGGGTCACGTCCCGTCTCACACACCGCTAATAATTAATCTTCGCTTTCTCGTGACGTGAGCTTGGGCTGCCTGTGGTACCGTGTGAAAACTTGGTGGTGACTAGAATGGATACTCCAAAATCAGGTTGGACCACGGACTTATATAACGGAGTAACGGGTTAGCTTGCAGTTGAGGTTGGGGTTAGCAGTTTATATAGTTAAATTTAGGCCTAAACAACCCGAGAAGCTAAGTGATACTCTGGTACCAAGGCTATGTAAGCCGAACCCTAGCAACCTCTCCCTTCGAGAGCGGGGCGGCCAGAAGACCAAAATGGTGGATCCGGAGACTGGTAACGAGCTCGGCTCTGATGACGTAATCAGTGGTTCCACTTATTCGTCTACACTCGGATTTATGTTACCACTATGTGAAAAATTCTACCCGATAGACACGCTGTTAGCTGTTATTTCTTGAAGTAAGTTAACTTTTCGCAATCTATCTCTGACTGACGATACTATGTCAATTTTCGTGAGAGTAATTTAAGCGAACAAGAATCGCTCAACGATAATTTCGAGGAAATGGAGGTTACTTGGACATGTACAACCATATCACTGACGAACCACTCGCACACTCAGTGACGACGAAGAAGATAACGAAGGAGACCAGGATGGTTTTTCTCCTTCGGTTTTGCTAAACAGATTTGAAGGGAATTCACTCCAGGATAAATGGTGAGAACGTGTTTATTATTTTTCGAAAGAAAGTAGAGGGAACGGAACTTCAATCGATAACTTTCTGTTTTTCTCGTCGGTTTTGAAATTTAATCCCATGTTTTGGTTTTGTAAGGTGTATTTGTGGAGAACGTGCTGTGCAAAATTTGACCGATGCCGTCGAATACAGATGATGTATGGAGATCGCACAGGCTTGCCAGAAGTTAGGTGTATTACGAAGCACGATGACTTCTCGTCAATGACGAATAGATAAGTACTTTTACAAGTGAGTCCACTACTTAGAGACAAGAATGGAAGGGATACCGTCGCCGCGATGGACAAACAGAGAATCAGTAAGTGCTTGCATACTGAGGTTGTAGGTCGTTTCCCTGCAAATTGAAGTCGTTTCGCTGAAATGTAAACTCGTTTCGCTGCAAAATGAACACGAACACTTCCCGTTTGCTTTTCTGTGGAAAAGCATGCTTGTGGCTTCACGCTTTAGAACGAGGTATACAAGTAGATCTCTCGTTTGTCAGCTTGCAATCGTTTGTTTGTTCGTCGTGAGTTTTAGTTTTCTTCCCTGTGGAAAAGCGTGCTTTTGGCCTCACGCTTTTAGGGCGAGGTTTATGATTGATTATAGTGGTTTATTACATAAAGTGGTTTGCAGCGAAACGACCGGACACTGAACAGAGTTCTTTCATCTTGCTTTGCAGAGTCTCGGTCAATTTATTTTTTAGAAAGGTGTTTCATTGCGAAATCACAAATTCAACAATTAGAACTTGTCATATTTGGAACCTCATCAGAAAAAAGTTTTTAATAATCCCAGCAGTCCTATACATCCCATACATGTAGAATTCTCTTTCTTGATATTTTTATATATTCTAGGAAAAGGCATTTGCATGTAAAATCAGTATATAAAACACTATTTTTAAGTCTTCTAATATTATTATTTTAACACCTAAAAGTAACACCCACAATTTATTTAAAGTCCCTTCCAACCATAATTCCACTTATTTTCACTATTTATATTGAAAGGAGGGAGTCAGTTTTCTGACATGGATTTTATTTAATCATCTTTAATGACTTTTTTATCAGGTTTTTGCGAGCTGTTCCATACAGATGGCTTGTCCGATGGATTTGTGGTTATTTAGGATGGGGCAACACAAGACCTCTCCATCCTGTGTTTATATAACTACATCAGGGAGAAATTCCAGTCTGCCCAAGTGCAGTTACCAGTCTGCAGAGCAACACAGCTAGTATATTTTAGGGTGGCCACGAGTTTATTAACTATCGGTGCTAGCTTGAAATATTTCTTTAAAATATTTTTGGGCAATTTAAGTGTATTTCATGAAATGGTTTTAATTATTTAATTAAATTTGAATATTGACATCCTCGTCTCAGCCATCAATGAGTCCTGACACTTCTGATCACTCCTCATCATCATTCTTGGGTTGTACCAAAAAGGGGGTGGAAGCAGGTGGAGAGGGGTTGGCAATATTTATTAATCAAAAGAGGACTTTTTTTTTAGGAAACACAGCAAAACGTTTCTAGAGAGGTTAAATTTTAGTCTGTGTCTGCCCTTAATGTACCATATCATGTTTGCTGCAATTTTCCTTTTTTATCAGCTGCCAGCTTGTTTCCTGGCAAAATAACAATGATATGGCTTTAGCTCTTAAATGAAACAAAACATTATTTTTTCTTTCATGCAATGTCAGTAATCTCCTAAATAAACTTAAGAAGCAAAATATGTTCATTATAATAAAGAAAGGATTGTTTATTAGAGCCTGTTGTTGTCTACTAGTTATTGTTTAGATTACAGGCAATAGAATTGTGTCCCCTCATGGGTTCCCCACATTTGCGACATTTTCTAGGTCCCCGGGTTCTCTGTTCATAATGGCAGATGGTGCAGTTGATGTTGCTTGCAAGGCATCTTGCTCTACTGCTGAAAGAGAAAAATCCCCACTAGTACCATACAGAAGGATATGGTGGTGATCAGTGAATAGAATTTGCATTTTTATATTGGAACTATGGCTTAAACCCTTGTCTGAGGCTCACGTAAATGGCAAATGTTTCAGTTCACTCAATTTTCCTCCTGTGAATAGAAGTATACTAATTTTTCTATTGAAAAAGAGTAGTAAAGTCTTGACTCAGCAGAGTGGCCTACACCTGCCAGAACTTAACCTGGGGTCAATTCAATAAAACTTTTACAAGTGGAATTTAAAAGTGTAGCTATTGTTTTCAACCTCTGAAACAATGGCAACACTTGTAAATAACACTTGTAAAAGTTTTATTGAATTGACCCCTGGTTTTTGTCCCATGCAAAGTTTACATCCCCCCACCCCCGAGTATTATTGCGTTCGTCTGCGAACGCGATCCTAATTTCGTGTTGAATGTCCTGTATCATGTGTTGGGTATCCTGTGCAATTTCCTAGCGGAAAAAAAGTAATAAGTTCGTGTTCCAGTACACCAAATTGAAAATCAATAACAATGTTGTCCCCTAAACCACCACCAATCCTAACTACCCGTCATGGAACATCACTACACATCATCGCACGTTGCTAGACCTAATCAACTTCCTTAGAAATCATCTAATGGAACTAGACATCATTCAACATCACTAGGCATCATACAGGATACTGGAACACGAACTTATTCCCGAAAAAGGTATCGAGATTTTTTTCTCATGCTTGGACATCCGATTAGCCCCCCCCCGAAGATTCTTTTGTGTTTTTCAGGGGCAAATTCACGGGCGGGAACTGGTATCTACTTTGGCCTCGCTGTCATAGAGCTTGCTGCCGATTTCGCTTCGCTTATTAATCTGCGGCGCATAAAAGCAACTTTACGCTTTTCTACGGCCGGAAAAAAGTTGAGAATTGACCGATTTTTATCACACAGCAAGTGAAATGAAGCCTGGCAGAGGTTTGACGGCAAAATCAACCACGGACATTTCAGGGTCTGTTTACGAACGCTGTCGATCCGCGTCGATCTCTACACAATTCATCGGTCTCTGTCATATGGCAAGCTAAATAATGGTTGGCTGCGATTTTTTTTTCTGTTTGGATCCAACAATTCTTCCCCGTAACTTATGTCCGCATGTTTTTGCTCGCTGTTGTTGCTGTTTTCAGGTATTAAAAATATAGACGGCTGCATCACGGTGTTCCTTTGTTTGCTTATCTTATCATTGCTATTTTACTAAATAACATTCGATTTCTTTATGATTTTGTTTAGTTTCATTGTAGATCGTGTAAGCTTATGTTTGAATCACATCATCCTAATTACATCTGTGCTGCTGTTTGTCAAATATTCAATGTTATTCGCTTGATATATTTGCATGTATGTAAATGTGAACAAAAAGTAACGCAAATGTCACGCTGTTTCTTCCTTGAAGACTGTGACTGAGAGATGGACCTCTGTAGACGTCAAATTTTACAATATTAAACTGCTTTTGGCAAATCAGGTTATTTATTTTTTTAAATAAATTTTTTCAAAAGAAGATTTTGTTGTCCATTTGTATGTGTTTGTTCATTAATTTCATAGGTTGAAAAGCGATTTGATGTAAACAAAACAAGACTTGGATCTTAACTGAAAATATCCCGAGAATATGACGATATAATAACTGCCACTCCTTGACCCACCCATACCCCCCCCCCCCCCCCCCCTCAAACAACACCACCGCCGCCTAATGGCCCTCACCTCCACCAACCACCTCCTCACTCCCTGTACCATCACCCCACCCTGTCGAACGCACTCCCCTAATTTCCAATTACTACTAGTTTATATGTTTGCTGGTATCCAGTTTTATACCTGGGTAAAGTGATAATGTGAAACAAAATTTCTTGGTCGAGGAAACAACACAATAGCAAAAACCAGGTCTTGAATCTAACTGACCTTCAGGTTGAAAGTCTGAAATACTAACCACTCAGCCTCTGCATTGAACATGAGTGCAACATCTTTATCCATTGCAGATGTATACACCTAATTCAAAAAAGGTTGCTTTGGTCTTTGGTAATTGGGCATTGGGAAGCTATTGTTTAGCAGTCACTCAAGCAAAGCATTGCATTGTGTTCCGTATGCCCAAATGCCAATGACCAATTACCAATGACCAATTGTCAAAGCAACCTTTATTGAATTAGGTATATCACCCGATTGTCATTCTGTTATGCTTTTGGAATAACTGACAACCCACAATACACAACTTCCATTTTATTTCTTCTACTTGAACATTAATACAGGTGGATTGTCTAAAGGATTTTTATGCACTTAAAGAAAGGTAAAGAAAAGTGACTAAGAGGAAGACATCAGCCTGAAGGTTTTTAAAATATTATTGTTACATTTAGTCATAACTTCTCAGATTGAGGTCTATTGTTGTCTGTTAAGGCAAGTAATTAATGAAAATCTTACATTTATTTTCTTGATTCTCTTTCGGGTGACTTAGATCCTGATTATTAAATCATACAACCAGTAGACAATAGTAAATAAAACATACTAAATTACTGAAGTATTAACATTTATTTCTGTAACAAGCTCGATAGGGGTCGTGAAGAACAGACAGCGTAGGCGAGAAAGGAACAACTTAGTCGGCCATGTGCAGGGTCAAAATCACTTCTTTTATTTCCGTGCCCGTGACATGACGTCACGACGTGATATTGTTACATCCTCCCCCTTTTCTTTTTTTTTTTTTGAAAGCGAAAACTGGCATATTCTGCTAATAATGTTCGCGTCGTAATAAAACGAACGACCGTTATAAACGAAACGCATTTGCTATATATAAAAAACAAACAAACAAACAAAAAAATCAACAACAAATGTTTTCCTTAGCCCGAAAATGGCGTGTTGTTCGATCAAAAACGGTTGATCAGATAAGGCAAAACGAGTTCAGTGTTTCCGTTCTGCATCACTGTGATAGTTTTTAACCTCAAATGGGGTGTCCTTGTCCATTTTGTGATCATTGACTGATTAGTATCTCACATAGACTTTCATTTTGACTGGGGCCTTGACTGTGCGGCCGGACCTGGTCTGGGTGCCCTCGGCTTGTGGAACAGGCTCCTGTTCGCTGCAGGTTAGCTGTTGGATCGGTGGGTGCGACTCCTGTTCGCTGCGGGCGTCTGATTTGGTTTCATTGTGTTCTTGGTTCAGCTCCGTGCGGTCCTCGCCGAGGTGCTGCCCTGGCGGTTCATGAGTCTTCACAAGGTGTTGCCGGTTCCGTCTGTACGTAGTCCCCCCGGCCGTGACTTCGTACGACCTCTTGTCTAGGCATTGAGTGACTTCGCCTTTTGCCCATGATTTCTTTCCAAGCTGAAAAGGTTTTATGCGGACTGTGTCGCCTGGCTTTAGGGGTTGTAGATCTCTGGCAGATGTGTTGTAATATTTCGCCTGCCTTTGTTGATTAAGCTTTAGTTGCTCTGTCTCAGCTTTGGGGGGTGGACCTTTTGCTTCTAGCAGAGACTTTGTGACTGGCAAGAGTGTCCTTGTCCTTCTTCCCATAAGTCTTTGGGCTGGGCTCGTCTGTACGCCCTGTGATGGCACATTTCGGAGATTCAGCAAGGCCAAATACTGATCTTCTCCAGACCGTGTAGTTTTCAGCAGCATCCGCTTTGCAGACTTTACAGCTGACTCGACCTTGCCGTTTGCCTTGCTGTGATGTGGGGAGGAGGTGGTGTGAGTAATTCCCCAGTCTATGGTAAACTTCCGAAACTCTGCAGAGGCAAACTACGGGCCATTATCTTTGACAAGACGAGAAGGGATGCCATATCTCGCGAAGTGAGCCTTCAATTTCTTTATTACCGCCTTGGATGTCGCATCTGACTGGAGGAGATCAATTTCCCAGAAGTTTGACCTGTAGCAGACGGTGATGAGATAGGTTTTCTTATTAAAGGTAAATAGGTCTGAGCCAACTTTCTCCCATGGTCGCTCTGGCACTGGGTGAGACACAAGCGTCTCTTTTGGTTGTGAAGTCTCAAATTCCCTGCAGGTTTCGCATGTCTGGATCCATGCTTTTACTTCTGCATTCATTCCTGGCCAAAATACACTCTCTCGTGCTCTCCTTAGGGATCCCTCTACTCCCAGGTGACCGGTATGAATTTCTCTTTTGATTCTGGGCCTCATGCTCTTGGGGATCACCAGCCTTTCTCCGCTGAAGATCAGTTCATCAGCGACCGTTAGCTCGTCACGGAAGCTAAAGTAGGGCGTGACTACTGGGGAAAGGGTAGATTTGTCTTCAGGCCAGCCTTGCTGGATGGTGGCCTTCAATTGTTGGAGGGTCGGGTCTTCATTGGTGTGGTGACATAACTCCTGAATCCTCTCGTCTGGCATAGCTAGGTAGTTAACGGCATTTATGATCTCGAACTCGTCCTGACCCTCGTGGTTGGCCCTGGGCAACGGGCACATTTATAGTCTTCAGGTTGGGTGCCAAGGCCTGCTATAACGCAGTAATTCTCCCAGGTCTGTCGCCACATCTTCCAGTTGTCTGCAGTGTTGACAACAACCACGAGTGGTGAAGGAGGCGAGATCTGCGGACGTCTAAACGCAGCGATTTGTGGAGGAGGAGGAGGAGGAGTTGTGGTGCTAGAATTGTCCGCAGAAACGTTGTCCGTGTTGGAGGTCTCAGGAGGAGGCATTGCAAACAGATTGCGAGGTTCAGCGAACAAGATGCAACAATAGGTAAAGGTGTATAGGCAGGTTTTGAACGACCAAGAAAGCTGTCAACAAAACTACTCACTGTTCGGCGTCTCAGTTGGAAATTAATCATCCATTAGCAATCTACAGGGCTGTGTGAGTCTTTTTGACCGACCGCTGCCACCATGTAACAAGCTCGATAGGGGTCGTGAAGAACAGACAGCGTAGGCGAGAAAGGAACAACTTAGTCGGCCATGTGCAGGGTCAAAATCACTTCTTTTATTTCCGTGCCCGTGACATGACGTCACGACGTGATATTGTTACAATTTCACAGGACATTTCTATATAATACACGTGACATTTAAGCTTATGTTCACGTCGACTTTTCTAAACATCTGACTTATAAAAGCGGCCTCACTGAAGCTGACAATATTACAAAACACACAAAAATATATCACACACTTACTTTTCGAGACGACGGAAACCCTCTTCGTTGTTTTGGAGAAATGAGCAGAGATTTACATGGAATAACCGTCCATTTTGTGTAATGAAACGTTTGCTCGATATTTTCGGAGATAAGTCTGCTGGGTTTCACCAAGAACAGTCATGAGCCGTTCGAATGCGGTTCGAAGCTGTATCGAGTCCGCCTTCGTTCTTAATCTTTTCCCTTTCGAAAATTAAGCCATATGTATTCTCAGTGTGCGATTCCTGTCTTTGTAGCTCAATATATAACGGCCATAAACCACACTAAGGTGCTGCGTGTCCTCAAAACCCTGGCTCATCCTCGGTGTAAGAACCTGTCAAATTCACGAGTGACGTAAAACAAAGAAAACAAAAGGCATAAAACAATAGAGTCAACTGGGAATGCAATACTACAAAGGTAAAAAACAAAGGAAAAAGTCACAGGTTCTTACACCGAGGTAAACCCAAAACCCTCTTGTCCGCCATTACACTCGTGTATTCAGAACCACTGATGACGTCAAACTGGTGTCCCGTTAAGCGTTTTGGCCGCGCACAAAATGGACCCACGTTCGATCGTCAACATACGATCTTTGCGGCTTCAAAAACACTCGATGAAATTGCATCTGGTCGACTAAACCCAAATATTTGGGTTCATAAGGGCATAAACAAGCATATTAGGCGAAATTATTTTTCATTTCTTATACACTTTAAGCACCCATCCCCTACTCTTTCTTCACAACCAAAACAATAAACGACAGACTCTATTACTAGTACATTTTTAACGCAGCAATACAGGCACGAATCCCGGGTGGGTACTCCCGACAATTTAGGATAGGTGTGTGCCGCCAAGGTTCTCAAACCTTGACCCTGTTTAAGGGTAGAAAATCGAGATTTGATACCCTTTTTAAGGCCCAAAACCAAACTTTAAAACGTGTATTCAGGTGTGTAGTACAGTTTTAATAGACCATATCGTTTTCGTTTTGTGCGTTGGGGTGGATACTGCAATTTAGTGACCCTATCTAAGGAATATCTAAGGATCATAATACCAAAAAGGATACCCTATTTAAGGACTGAGCATCTCAAAAATCCTACCCTATTGGGTGGCACATACCTATGTAGCGTATATAAGGGAATTCCCCCCCCCCCCCCCCCCCCCCAGGGGCACGAATTCACAAAAAGTGCTCGTGAGCTTGGGGGGAGATTTGAGTGACATTATACGTTTATACAAGTTATTTTTAACATGTTTATTCGCTTGTGGGAACCTATTGAAATTTATGAATTACAAACAAGAAAATGTACGAGCACGGTGTTTAAGTAGTACTTTCTTGTGGTGCTGTTTAATATGCTGTACAAGGTTGTTCGAACTTTTGAGTTTGTGGATGAAATCCTAAAGTGTGACCATTCAAATGAAAGCTACGGAGCAGTACTTTCCTGTGGTACTGTTTATTATGCTGTACAAGGTGGTTCTAACTTTTGAGTCTGTGGATGAAATCCTAAAGTGTGACCATTCAAATGAACGCTATTGAGCAGTACTTTCCTGTGGTACTGTTTATTATGCTGTACAAGGTGGTTCTAACTTTTGAGTCTGTGGATGAAATCCTAAAGTGTGACCATTCAAATGAAAGCTATTGAGCAGTACTTTCCTGTTGTGCTGTTTATCATGCTGTACAAGGTGGTTCTTACTTTTGAGTCTGTAGATGAAATCCTTAAGTGTGACCATTCAAATGAAAGCTATTGAGCAGTACTTTCCTGTGGTGCTGTTTATTATGTTGTACAGGGTGGTTCTAACTTTTGATTTTGTGAATAAAATCCTACAGCGTCATGCTATTCTGTTATGAGTGTATTATCATGAGTGTATTTTAAAGCCTAAATATCCTTTATTCATTTTCTATGTAGACCCATTATTCATTCTTAATCATTCCTCTTCACCCCCAGTGAAAGGGGTATAATAATCTTTACCTTTTACAGTTACAATTGAAACTAAAATACGAGAATTCCAGTAAAAATTATTGAACAATATAGCAGTGGCGGGTCCAGGGGAAGGGTCGGGTCCGGACCCCCCTATCAGACCTGTGTCTCCCATGTGGTTCATAAAAATAATAGAATAAAATTTTTTTATACGTAGTTGTTTCACTTACACCAATTGACTGATTGTCAAGTTTTTGACTTAACAAACGCTTTTCGACTCTCAAGAATGCCGGAAATGGCGTTTCAGAGGGTAAAATCGGAAAAATTGTCCGGGGGACATGCACCCGGACCCCACCTTTCAGAAATTCCTGGATCCGCCCCTGTATAGTGTTTACAAATTAAAGGTTGTTTAGGTTAAAAATGATTGACTCGCCTTTATGTTCCTTTTGCAAACGAGAAATGGTGATGTGATGTGACGGAGACTTTTTGGGAAGCCTTTTGTTCTTGGCTTAGTAAGTGTGAAGTTATGTTACAACCCTTTACAATAATGGATATTTTGTTTGGAGTCTCTAATATGGAAGATTATTATTTTATTTTAAATCTTCTGATACTGACAGCTAAATTGTTTATCTATAAGTGTAAGTTGAATAAGGTGCATCCCTCTATACGAGTCTTTCAAGCCAAGATTAAGGCTGTATATCAAGTGGGAAAAACAATAGCAAGTAGGCGGAACAAATTAACCTAACATTTCAAGAAATGGAAGAAGCATGTGCTATTTGTTAGCTCGTAGTGGGGGTGTCCCGCATGTGTGTCCCTCTTTCTTTTCTGTTTTACTGATGTTTATACTCGCCGATTTTAGTGTTGTTAAGTGTGCTTTGATTAATTTATGATAGTGTATATGTAGTACGTTTTTTTGCAGCTGTTAAAGTGCCCCTGTGATCAAATTTTTGATTTTCATTTTTTTTACATTTTCATGTACAATTAGACTTTCTTACGCATCTTGCCAAGTTTCAATTCATTACGAACATCAGAAGTCATTTTATTTTAACATTTATTTCCGAGAATTTACGGCCGCCATTAATCAACCTTGTTCCAAGGCGTGGTTACGAATGGGAGAAAGTGACGTCAAAGACTCAAACATACCTCACGGGTTGAAATTATAATAACAATAAGTATTGAAAATCACGCGAAAAGCAACAAAAACTTTGGACTTGTTCTCCGTGCAATTTTCTATGCTGATTGTTATTATAATTTCAACCCGTGAGGTATGTTTGAGTCTTTGACGTCACTTTCTCCCATTCGCAACCAAGCCTTGGAACAAGGTTGATTAATGGCGGCCGTAAATTCTCGGAAATAAATGTTAAAATAAAATGACTTCTGATGTTCGTAATGAATTGAACTTTGACAAGATGAGTAAGAAAGTCTAATTGTACACGAAAATGTAAAAAAATCAAAATAAAAAATTTGATCACAGGGGCACTTTAATTTTGAGCTGTCATTTACTAAGGTAATTTGTTGTTATCCTGTATCGTAGCGGATTTTGCGGATAGCGTAAAGGTAGTACTGACTTTCTGTAATTTTTTTAGCTGTTAATTTAGTAGTGTATAATGTAAGTTATTGTTGTATTGTGTTTTTAGTTTTGTAGTGGGGTTAAGTAATTCGTAATTGTTGTATTTATTATTTAAGTGTGAAAAACTAAAAAAAGTTAATAAATAACAAAAAAAAATTCTATGTAACCCATCATTCATTCTTTGTTATTCCCCTTCACCCCAGTGAAAGGGTTAAGAATTTCCAACACCCGACAACTTCATTGTTTTGACATCCATTTTAAAGTTTCACATTGTCATTGAACGTAAGGAAGATTTTTGACAATTCTTCGAATACTGACTGAAGTTTGTACGAACGTTTTCGATCTTTTTTCCGAAAATGTCCGAAGATGTCCGAAGACTTCGGGAAAGATCCTAAGTCGCCTTCCGATTGTAGGCCAATCTGTTAGTTCGTTTGACATTTAATAAGGGCAAACTTAATATCCATTTTAAAGTTTCACTTTGTCATTGAGTGTATAAGTTAAAGTCTTTTGTTCTACCATTTCGATGCAAATATCTATTAAACCTTTATTGCAGCTGTGCGACAACCCAGATTATGCCTGCGTGTAAGGAGAATGTTATCAGTTGCACTCTGTCCATATAGGGCAGGCTAAATCAACTGATCAAAGGTCTTTTGTTTATAAATTCATCTCTCTTGAGACGTACTTTTTGAGAAAATCCTTGATGTAAACGACATCAAGCTAATAGATGTCAACCCGGCGTTACCAATCGATGAAATCGATGATCGATAAAAATCGATATCAATCGATGGCAATCGATATTCAATTAATCGATTGATATTGATAATCGATGACCAATCGATGAAGATTTTTGTGACCTTATCGATTGGCATCGATTGTCATCGATTGCTATCGATTGTCATCGATTCTCACAATGCAGTTTTCGTACTCTTTAAATATGAAAATTCGACACATTTATTTTGAAAACATGACTTTCAGCCAAACGAGAATGAGATTCACCGAGAGTTGAAGGATGAGAGTTCAGTTGCACGAGAGTTTTATTCAACTCTCAGCAAGCGTGGGCCAAATTCGATGGAAGCGCACAGGAATCGCCGAGAGTGCATGAGAGTTTCAATTCAGGCCAAACGAGAGCGAAAGTTTGTTTGAAGTCTTATTTACTCTTGTTCTCGTTTGGACCGGCCTTCTAAAGCTTGCAGTTACAGGTTTTCTCAGTTTCTTCTTGCTTCTAAACTCAAGTGAAAGTGAGTCGCAAAGCGGCGAAAAGTGAGACACGCACGAAGCGGCGAAAACTCGCCGCTTGTTTGTCGCAGCTTCGCGACTCAATTTCACTTGGAACATCTGTCATGAAAGTACTTGCCAATCGATGATCGATGCCAATCGATATCAATCGATGAACTCTTTTTTTGTAACTATCGAAATTTCATCGATTGATATCGATTTATCGATTGAATTTCCGATCATCGATTTCATCGATTGGTAACGCCGGGATGTCAAGTAATTACAAAATTACAGTACAAAAGGTCTGCTCAGTGTCTATCTACTAGTAATTAACGTAATATCCTATTTTTTAAACTTCATTTAATCTTTAATATTTCTTATTTTTCTTAATTTCACAAATCCTCCCACACCCCTTTTTTATTCACCTCTCTCGCACCCTCCTTAAAATCACCAAAACAACTACAAAATACACAACATTTATCTGCAAACCATAATTTTTATAAAACCTGAATGCCATTTTCCGCTGCTTTAAAGTGGTACTACAACGAAAATTAAATACAAAATGACTTGAAAACACGTATTAACTAAAGGACAACTAAGGCATCTTAGATTGCGTTACACAGCAGAGCACACCATGCAAAATGCAGGCTAGAAATAAATATGTGCAGACCACAAACCAGACAGAGTATGCCCTCCATTATCAGGTGTAACAACCACTTGCCACTCATTGATTAACTTGAATCTGATTGGTAATTAGCAGCCCAGCTTTGAGCGCTAATAGGACATTAACACCATTCAGCTGACCATTCACACTTAAAAAGTGGACAGCACACTTCACGAACATCACGAGTTACACATACTGTAATATGATAGTTGAATTCGGAATACGTTCCTCATGTTTACAGGCTTTATTGGACACCACTATAAGCTACTCTATCACATACTATTTATGTGCAAAGCCATTGAATCTGCCGATTTTTTTATTGTCCATATTCTGCCAACAACAACAACATCCTTTATTTATGCACGATATAAGTTAAAGCAAAAGTCTTGCTTGTGGGGTCGTGTTTGTTTGTCGGATTGAACACGTGTTCTCTGTTTTTTTTTTTACATGAGCAAGACTTCCAAAATGATTTAGATGCAGCGCCCACCCACCCACCTTTTTACAGCCGGGGTTAATCACCTTTCCACTTCGTTTCGGAGCTCGTTACGATCGGAGTTGCTCATCCATATCTAATTAGCTCTATTAGTGACAATGACGGGCGAAATAATAAACTTGTTTTGTTGTAAAACTTAAATGGCCTATTAGTTTAGTTGCCAATGATGCGTATATTGCATAAATAAACCAGTTTCAACACAAATCTTATGAAGGAAGGCCGAAAACCATATGGTTCTGAGTGCCAATAGAACCCACTAAACCACCGAGGCAACCGTGACACTGGTAACGTGACCACATTAGATATTTTAAAAGTAGTTTTCAAACGTAGGTCATTCCCCGGAACCTTCTTGTTTTCTTTCGAGACTTTTGCGTGTCTCATTGCCGGCTCATATTGCTTATGACGCCCGACCAGTAAGTTCGATTCCACTCGGGATCATAGTTTTTTTCTTTCTTTCACGAGATGTGTGTTAGAAGTTGTTCATTTATGTGAAAATGCACCATATCGAGTATTGATAAAGAAGCTTCGAGAAATTTAAATATAGCTTATCCAGTTTAGTTCATTCAATTCATAATTTCCCATTTGATAATATACTATGAACCAACTTTTCAAAACGCTTACACTGAAAAACGGAAAAACAAAACTAACAGCTTTTTTATTTCGGCAAGTTTTTTTCGCGTTATAATCACTGCCTCGCATTTGTTTGCTTTGCCATGAAATAACGCAGTGTTACGGTTTGGGCAATTTTATGTTAATCTAGGCTCTTTATTAATATACGGAAGGAATGCGCATATTAAATGTGTACGGCACTGGTCACGATTTCATTGTTTTTTTCACCGAAGGACATGGACATCATGCAGGGTTAAACGCCTGAAACGCGTAGTACATTTACAATCAAACAATTTGGTATCTTTATTATATACACCATCGAGTGAAACCACAACCGAGAGAATTTAAGCTGGCAAAAGACATGATTGTGTCGCCGTTAATCTTTTGTTGCGGAGTGCTTTTCAACCTATATATTACGTTCTATTGTTTTCAATGTTCAAGATGGAGGTCTCTCAATAACCTAAAGTACTTCGTCGTGTTTCAAGCAATTGTCAACACAGGAAATCTATTTACGCACCTGGTTTTACTTCTTCGAGATGACCTGAACCCTGTGAATGATCTAACACGAATTGAGGACCACACAATCTGCGATTTACTACCCAATATCACGGCATGTTTCACGTCGTTATCCGTGTTTAACCTCACGGCATTTGTTGTGGTGCGTTATCTAAAAACCGAGCGACGGTGGACGTTCTCTGCGGTCAAAATCGCGCTTTCATTTGCGGGAATTTTGTTGTCAACTGGACTGCTGTTTTCCCCAGCGTTAAGTTATTTGTATCATAAATTGCCTATCTTGAAGTGCAATGGTTGTTACTGTCCCTCACCGGGAGTTAGCTGGGAGGCTCATTTCGACGTGTGGCTTTATGGTTATATGGTAATATTGCTTCAATTCGTTGTTCCAGCGATAATACTTTTAACGGCCACTCTCCGTGCGGTCGCAAAACACGTTGAAGAAACACGCTCATTGAACACAAGTGGCGGCGACTGCAAACCGACGTGCAGTTTAAAAAACATAAACATCGTTACGTTAGCGACGTGTCTCGTTATAACCTTTGTTTTACCTGTCAGAGGTATTCGCTTCGTGGCGGGCGAAAGCTTGTTTCCGAACGATGTATCGTTCGTTGAGATCGATCTTTTGAATTCAGTTTTTTATATTCTGGAAGTTTCCTGGGCCGGATTCACTGCCGTTTTGCCTGCTTTCTTGAAAAACTTCACTGACTATGAGTTATCCGGGCCGAAGAAGGCGGACAGTCGAGTCAACACTTCTGAAGCAGCAAAGACGTACTGTCAGACATTCTTGGAGTTAGAGTTGTGGGAGTAATCAGCACATGATTACGTACAATATGGCTAAACTGTAGAATACCCGGCCACGTATTTGCATCCTTGAATAAGAACCTTTTGTTTTTATATGAGAATTTAGTTTTATCGACTGAGTCGATAAGGTAAATTGACCACCGTAAAAAGATTCAAATAGCTGACGTTTCGAGCGCTAGCCCTTCCTTTCCTTGATTCGCTCCGACGAAGGCGGCTAGCGCTCGAAACGTCAGCTATTTGAATCTTTTTACGGTGGTCAATTTACCTTATCGACTCAGTCGATAAAACTAAATTCTCGTGTTTCATCCCCCCACCGACGCAGCACCACAGTTTCTCTAGAAACTAACCCCATTCTTTTGTTTTTATATGCCTCGTTCAATTGCTGGTTTGCACAATTAACGTATCGGGTTATACGGAAATCTTGCCGTAAAGAGTTTAAGGGCCTCTTCATATGAGCCCGGTTGACCGGGCTGGCCCGGTTTCCGAGATCTCGCCTTACCTTTAAATCCTTTGTAAAATTTTTGATGTGTTCATATGTGAGGGCGGGCTGTCTCGGTTACCGAGATCTCGGTTTTTCCAACCGGGATCTCGGTAAGCGGGCTGGAAAATTTTGCCATATGAACACTTCATCCCGGTTACCGGGACGAATTCTTCGCAACAGCGCATGCGTTACATGGTCGATGACGTAGCAGCACGGTTGGTAAACATGGCGGGAAGTGAGGAATGTTCTTCTCTCTCGATTCCTAGGAAGTTCCGTTGGCAAACAGAGATGGTCAGCCAATTGATCGACTGTTTACTTAACTACAAGTCTAAAATGGCGTACAGAAGCCTTGTTTCGACGCGGACAAGCAAATTCAATACCAGGAATTGTGAGTGGAGATGGCGAAGCTTAATCTCGGAAACCGGGCTGAATTTTCTCATATGAACCCAAGGCGAAATCCGTCCCGGTACGCGGGCCAGCCCGGTCAACCGGTCTTCTTCATATGAAGAGGCCCTAAAACGACACATCTGGGCCAAATTTTTAAGCGCAAGAGCATTTCGTTCAAGAGTTGTAGGCCGCGAATGAGTATTGGTCACTTTAGTAAAAATATATGGGGCGGCCAGTTCTGTCCCACTGTACAAAGGGACACAAACATGGCGGCCAAAACTTCAAAGTCTTAATTACGCCAAAAATCTTATCACAAAAGATTGGATTCAAAAAAAGGTACAAAAATAACTTTCAACTGGTTCATTTTGGTTTATTTTCACGGCTTATGTGAAATAGCGTGACGAATTGCGTGACACATTTGAAACCTTTACAAATCGGAAGCAAAACATCGTTAAAACCTGAAATTGTTTGTGAAGGATTGTAACACTGGTATCTACATACCTTGTTAGAAACAGCTTTGTAGGATGTATAGTTTAGATTTTTGAATTTTTAATGCTATTTTGACAAAAATATAAGTTAATGTGGCAAGCAACAATCAGCTAAGTCCGCATACATCCAGCGGTCATTCCCACATATCTACATCCCATATTTGGCCATGTCTTGTGACATGTAATGTGAGCAATCGGCGTCCCCTTGCTCAGATTGCTGCAAGTTTCCTATGAAGCAAGACGAATTCTCGCTACTGTCGATAATGGATAATTCAGTTTTATCGAACGAAGTTCTACGCCTCCTACTTGCGCAAAACAATCTCGAGATCACCGGCACACGCGAGCAGCTTCTTGAACGGCTGGGCACAATCTCCGTCGAGTCAACGAGTACATCGACCCTTCGAACACGAAGCTCTGACTCCACGGACCCTTCGGCGAAAAGACCTCGCTCAGACCCTAACACGGGCGCTTCGCACTCTGACAACCAGCCTGAAATTATTTCAGTGGAGACACCACACGAAACGCCCCCAGCTCAAGCAGAACAAAACGCAGCTGCCAACAACGAGCGCACGCGGGAAACCCACAATGGCGGCCAACAAGAACAGGGCGTCGACCGAACTCCCGCGTCCGACCCCGCCGCGTTGGCGCAGCTAATCGCTACGATCGTAGACGAAAAACTAAAGAACTATAATCCACCACAACCGACCACCCAGCGCCACGATCCACAGATCTTTCCACCTTCACTTCCACAAACAGCTCGACAGCAGCAACTTGCCGACCCTAACTTCGTGGCAAATCTCCTCGCCCAACCGAACTTCCCGATCAACACACCACAGACTTCAACTTCGAACCCTACGCCACCCATTGCAGCCCACGTTACGCAAAAGACCAAGCAGGCCATCTTACGCGGTGAGTACGTCGAGTTTGATTCTTTGCTGCCAGAAACCTCGTGCCAGGGCGACAACGAACTCCCCGGGGTGTCCATTTCCTTCGAGGGTAGGCAGGTTAATATTCCCACGCCCCGTAAGAAAAAAACCCACATCGATTCCATCGACAAGTGGCTTTCTGCCTTTGCCGTTTACTGTACTATACTTCTGACCTCCTTCCCCCGACGAGCTGTCGAAATGATCACCTACCAGGAGATCATTCGATCCGCTCATCGGAAATTCGCGGGATTTGCTTGGCTGTCCTATGATATTGACTTCCGTAGAAAAGCTGCCCACAACCCCTCCCTCAATTGGGGAGAACGTGACCCCCAGCTGTACCTCATGAAATTCACCGGGCAGGCCAAAACATGTTGTTCCCTCTGTGGTAGTGGGGATCATTTCTCTCATGGGTGCTCCCTCTCTGCTCTTAGGCCAAACCCTGCCCAACGTGGAACCTGCAACAACTACAACCGGGGCTCCAAATGCAGCCAGGACCCCTGTCCCTACAGCCACCGCTGCAAAACCTGCAATGGAGACCACCCCTCCTACCACCACGATGACCCCCCTAGAACAACTAGAAGCCAGAGTGATAAGAAGCCATCAAGCCGCTGAAACAGTCGCATCGTTAAAGCCCCAAACCCCAGTTAATGTTCCTGTCCTTCAGGAATTACTTAAGACCCACCCCAATCAACAGTTTGTGACTTCACTTTCCCTCGGCCTTTCACAAGGTTTCCGGGTCGGTTACCAGGGTCCCCGCCTTGCTAAATCTGCTAAAAACCTCCCCTCTGCAAACCAACAGCCCCTACAGATAGAAAAAAACCTTTTGGAAGAGGTTCAACTTGGCCACATGGCAGGTCCCTTTGAATCCCCTCCCTTTCAAAATTTTCAGATCCATCCCCTAGGGCTTGTACCAAAAAAGAACAGCCAAAAGTGGCGCACCATTTTCCACCTCTCCTACCCGAAGGGGTCCCCAGACAGTCTGAACGCAAACATACCCATTTCGGAATTCTCTCTCCAATACATACGTGTCGACGATGCCATTTCCCTGGTCCTCCAGCATGGTCCCGGCTGTTTTATGACAAAAACCGACATACAATCAGCCTTTCGTATTATCCCAGTTCACCCCAAAGACTGGGAACTCCTTGGTATGTCATGGAAAGGCCGTTATTACTTCGATATGACCCTTCCCTTTGGGCTAAGGAGTGCACCCTACCTTTTCAACCAACTTTCAGAGGCCCTAGAATGGTTAGTGAAAAATCACCTTAACATCCCCTCCATCATCCATATTCTCGATGATTTCTTCATCGCCCAACCCCCTCCCGTTTCCCGATGTGCAACAGCCCTCTGCCAGGTACTCACACTTTTTGAAGAACTGAACATCCCCCTTGCCCCTAAGAAAACTTTTCGCCCCACCCAGGTTCTGGAATTTATGGGTATCACACTAGATTCTGTCCAAATGCAGGCCAGGCTTCCCGAGGACAAGCTTATCAACGCACGCACTATGCTAATTGCCTGGACCTCCAAGCGAACTTGCCAATTACGTGAACTCCAGTCCCTCATTGGGACCCTACAATTTGCATGTCGAGTCATTTCCCCCGGCCGTCCCTTCATGCAACGGATCATTAATCTCTCTCGGGGCATGTCCACACCAGGACATACCATTTTCCTTAATTCTGAATTTAGAAAAGACATCCTTATGTGGCAAAGTTTCCTTGATCACTGGAACGGGATCAGCCTTTTCCTCCCCCCGTTCACTCAGCCATCTCCTCAAATCCACCTATTTACCGATGCAGCTGGAACAATTGGCTTTGGGGCTTTCTTCCACAATCAGTGGTTCCAGGGAAAATGGCTCCCTTCCCACCAGCTCAACCCAGCTGCAGGGATAAGCATTGCCTGGCAGGAGCTGTACCCAATTTACCTTGCCTGCATGCTATGGGGTTCCCAATGGGCAAACAGGAGAATCTGTTTTCACTGCGACAACCAAGCGACGGTTGCAATCCTATCCACCAAAAGCTCAAAAATTTCCCGTATTATGAATCTTGTTCGCTTGATCACTTTCCAAACCCTGAAGTTTAATTTTACATTTACTGCCAAGCATGTCCCTGGGTTAGATAATGGCATCGCTGACAGTCTGTCTCGTTTCCAGATGTCCCGTTTCCACCTTCTCGCACCGGATGCATCGCCCATTCCTTGCCCAATCCCTCATTCCCTGACCAAAGTCTGACCATGCAGGCAGCCAATTTCATCTTCACGTCCATAGCCGCCACAACTCGCCGTACCTATACCTCTGGGGAACGTCAGTTTATTCGTTTTTGCCTTTTGCACAAACTTATTTTCCCCCAAACCCCATTCCTACCCACCACTGAATCCACCCTGATCCACTTTGTTACCCACCTTTCCACTACAGTTTCTTACGGCACAATCAAAGTTTATCTGGCAGCAGTTAGGAACCTTCACATTGAGTTTGGCTGTGTCCTGGATTTTTCATCTATGCCCCTCCTGTACAAAACACTACGAGGAATCAAATCCTCTCTAGGTGTTTCGAAACGGACCCGCTATCCCATCACAATTTCAGTGCTAAACAGTATTTTTAAAAATTGAAACCATTTCACTCCATTGACACTGACTCGTCAATGCTGTGGGCTGCATTTACCCTAGCCTTTTTTGGGTTCCTACGTAGCAGTGAATTCACATGCAATGGCTCCTTTGATCCTCAAACCCATTTGAGTAGATCAGATATTTCCTTTCAACCCAGCATTTTATCCCCTTCTTCTGTTGAAATTATCATTAAAAAGTCAAAAACTGACCCTTTCCGGGAGACTGCCAAGCTCATCATAGCAAAATCAAACTCGAACGTATGCGCCGTCACTGCCCTAAGAGACTACCTCCTCCAAACGGATATACAAGGACCCTGCCAGCCTCTCTTCATGTTCACCAATGGCCACGCCCTCACCCGGACTTCACTTACCAACAACTTACGGGCGTTACTAACTGTTTGTGGCCTGGACAGCACCCAGTTTGCTTCACACAGCTTCAGGATCGGAGCAGCCACTACAGCAGGAGCGGCAGGCCTTCCGGACTGGCTTATCAAGGTTCTCGGCCGTTGGAAGTCAGATGCCTACCAATCCTATATTCAGACCCCTAGAAAAACTCTCCTTCAAGTCCCGCAGAACTTGGCCTCCTGCCTTACTTAACTCAATAACTCATTCTACGAACACTTTAGGATTCTTTGAGAACACTATGATGTCTCATTGTAATGACAATCACACCAAGATTGTTCCTAATACCTTATTTCGTATATTAATTGATACATTGTGAGTCGCTGGACTGCCTTTTTCCGCGAGTGGGTATTTGAATTTACCAATCAACTTCCGGGGCGAGCATTGACTACCCCTCTTGCGGAAGAAGGCATCACAGCATACTATTTAGTGACTGCTATATTATTTAGTTCATCATAACTTGCTTGACCGCCTTTCCCCACAAGTGGGCGTTTTCTTTTATCAATCAACGTTTGGGGCAAGCAGGGGCTGCTCCTCTTGTGGAGAAAGGCAATAAAGCATTTGTGCCGGTCCACTGCGTGGGCTTTGCACAGGGTACTTCTCGTGACACTCGGCGTATTGGGCGGGGAATTGCTGCCTGCGGCACCCCTTCAG
>JAJLRJ010000009.1:6173681-6203681 GCA_024195265.1 Dendrophyllia cribrosa
AGAGAAATTTACAAAGATCCTCCCCTAATGTCTTGCAAAAGGGGAAAATTCCTAGGGAATATACACGTTAGGTAAGGCCGAGGAGCAGAGGATTGCGGGCTCTTGGGATGAGATTGTTCCCCAAGTTTCCCAGAATACTGTTGCGCATGGGTACAAAAAAGAGACTACCGTCCCCTTTGAGCACAGGCTAAAAGTTTAGGCATGACGATTGAGCCGGATTTTATTAGCGATTTCCGCAAAGCAGATAAGTATTTACAATGCTAAAAGACTCCGGAAACAAACATTAAAATATTGGCCAATTTAACAGCAAACACTAAAAATCATGGGTAATTACACTTAACACTAAACCCCATTCAGACCCTCTTGAAGTGCACTTGAAAATCAAGTAGACTTGAGGTCTACTTTGGAAAGACGAGGCAAAAGATTTCCAGGCATGACTGCGCACAGCGTGCACGTTTTGATGCAAATTACTTGCGAGCAGAAGTTGGTATGGAGTTGGTTAGCTTGATAAACAAAGTTAACAGGACTAATATAGAAAACGAATCACTGCAAATTATTTAACTTTTTAATTACATTCAGCTGATATTAATTTTTACCTCTGATACATTTTACAAAGAAATTTAAACGTGTAAATAAATCAGATGAGTGCTTCTATTAAAACGTAAGTTCGATTTGAAAACGCTCTCAGAAAGGAGTTCACCGCACTTAGTACGTACCAAGTGCACTTAAGATCCCTAGTGAGAACCGGCCTAATGTTCTACAACGTAAAAGGCCCTGGGGACTGACTAGGCTGTGTGGTTTTAAAACACAGTCAAACCTGGAGCGCTTTCCTTTTGTATGGAAAATCCGGTTGTTCCGGTGGTAAATAAAATGGAACAGACTTTTCCACTGGAAATTTTTCGGAAAAAAAGGAATACATTCAGAGGTAGTCCTATTTTCTCGTTTTTGCCGAAATGATCGGAAAATCCAGTACCATCTGCTGCGTCCCACTAGTGCTATGCTCCTTGATTTGTTATTGTAAATCGTTAGTACCCAGTCTCCTCAACAACAACAACAACAACAACAACAAAAATCTTTATTAGTTAGTTTTTTTTGAGTTTATAACACTGGCCTGCAGGTAGCAAAAGCTAATCTAGGCAGGCCAGTGAAATTAATTACATGATTAGAAATCGCTACACACACTAATTTGTTAAAATAAAAAGAAAGGATCAAACAATAGAAAAAAAAGAAGAAACAAAAAGAAAAAAAAACAAGAAAGAAAGAAAGAAAAGAAAAAGCAAATCCGTGTAAAAGGAACAAGATCTTCACGTTCCGTTTTGATTGAGGACAAGTTGTCCTGTTCCTTTTAACAGGAAATTTTACCCGGTTTTTGAGGCGGTACGCACCTCTCGGAACGCCTCACAAGATTGGCTAAGAAAACAATAGAACAAACAACAGAACAATGGACCCTAGACCTAAAAACAATACAAGTGCGTGATAACCAGGTCCAATGAAATTAGAGGTTCTGAAGAGGTGCGTGGCTACTGCGGTTTTTCCATTCAAATGGAAAGCGCCCCTGTATTAAGCGGACACCCTCGGGACCCTTAGGACCCTCGGGACCCTCGGTACCCTCGCTTGCGTCCGCTTATACAGGGTGTTTGATGCAGGTTCCGATACAAAATTGCTCAAATTGAACTGTAAAATTGTCTCAATACGTTGTCTTCATATTGTAGATCGTGGATGTTAAAGATAAATACCAAGAAAACCAAGGTCATGATATTTTAACGGCGCGCAAAGAAAAATGTTGACTATAACTTTCACATTGGCAACGAAAGTATTGATGGTGTTTAAAATTACACTTATTTCGGGACTTGCATTTCTTCATCCGGAAGCTTTGTAATATCGATTGATCACTTAAGGGAGAATGCTTACATTGGAAACATAGCTTGCAGTATTCCGAAAAACTGAAATTTTATAGTGTTTTTAAAAACAACAAAAACTCTACGAGTAGTAAAATCGAGCGGCTTTAAACATACATAACAAATTAAGAATTAGAAGTATAGCTAGTAGTGTAACCACTCCACAATTGAAGATTCCCAATGTAGAGTACATTGGTTTTTTTTAGTTGTTTTTTTAATAACCTTTTGTCTAGCATCAGAGGAGAAAGGCAACTGTAAGAAACAAGAAAATAACACCAATTTGAATTATTTGAATTATTATTATTATTACAGTATGTCAACCGGCTCTCAAAGGTAGAAAACAAAGAAAAAAGTCATAGGTTTTTACACCGAGGTAAACCCCTTTTTAGTCCCTTCCACCAGCACCAAATTTTAAAACATCGAAGTACGAGCTAAATCGATCGCTTTTGTTTACAAACTTGATCATTTTAGCTCATACAGCCGTAATGCCGAGATCGTTTAGCTTCAATCCGCTTAAATCGAAGAGCAGAAACTTTTCTGAGGAAGTTTCAAGTCTATATCATTTTATTACTATAAGCAGAAACCCATAAGTAGGTTGAAACGTGCAATTGTCTCTTGTATGCTTCAAAACAAGCTTCCGATTATTCAATTTGCTAAGAAGTTGTTACAGCCATATTTGGAAAATCAAGATAAAAATATTAACTAATCAACCTTATTTTGTACCCATAATCCTAGCTGACCTTATTTTGTACCCATAATCCTAGCTGACCTTATTTTGTACCCATAATCCTAGCTGACCTTATTTCGTACCCATAATCCTAGCTGACCTTCTTTTGTACCCAAAATCCTAGCTGGCCTTATTTCGTACCCAAAACTACATTTTTAACCCTCCGAAAACAAATGGCCGGGAAATTTGCCGATAGTACGAAAGTTTGAGGTGACATTTTACTTAAAGAAAAGTTTAGTTTTTAATCTAATTTAACATGTTTATTACGAAGTTTTTAGATGACTAAGGCATTCGTGAGGCCTTCTGAACACCTTTCTACCGAAACGATTCTTTGGGCACTCCTGTTTACCGGTGGCAAAGCATGATGAAATCCTTCCGGATCATGCCGTTTTCCCGCGGTTTCGACCTTACCGGGAAAAAAGGCGAAGCAAAGTTTGCGGTTTCAAAAATGTCCTGCTCACCCATGTGTTTTTTGACCCTCGTGCCCAGTGCTGGCCGAGGTCGAACTTGGGGTTTTAACCGGATCAGACAGAAATGGTGCCGGTTTTTGAATCGTTGTTCGATGTTTTCGATCGGCTACTACTGCAAGAATCTGAGGTATACTCAATTGGATGACACAAAGTGGTCCTGCAGGCTTCACTTTGTGAGTTCAGTGAGAAAAAATGTAAGTGCATGATGCTTTTTTCGTTTGAAAATTCAGGCCATTTTCGCAGCGGGTTCAGTCACCTTCCTTGTCTCTCTTTACGCTGTAGGGTAAAGGACTTAAAATCACGCAAATTGAGAAGAAACGCCATAAAAAGGCAAGAAACAACACTAGGTAACGTTTTATTAAGTTTTATTTAGCGACTTACCCTATTTACTCGTTTATCAGTTTTTATCTCGTTAATGCGCTTGCGCATAAACGAGATGTACGATTCACAACGAAAAAAAGGGGCAAAATTTGTTAACAAAGGTTCTTTGTTTAGTTTTGTTAACATTTGTCCGGGGGGGGGGGGGGTTACTTATTTCTTTTTTATAGAAGCTATATTAGGGCACCGAGGATACGGTGGGTTAAACAGGTTAGGATTTCAAGAAGTGCGTCACATACCGCCACTAAAATTTTTGAGGGGCACCCCCGGACCTATTGTTAATTTCCCTAGGGTATTGAACAGTCATGAACTTGTTATGTCTTACGTTACGTTACCACAAAGGTATTACAGTTCTTAGAGCTATGACCTCACCACAAGGGTATAAAGGCTGGTTTTCACTAGCGCATAAGCATAAGCACAAGCCAACATACGCAGACTCAGTTGATCATTAGTGCCTATTGTTCTGTTTTGTTCAAACAATTGGAACTAATGATCAACATGTTACTGAGTCTGCGTATGTTGGCTTGTGCTTATGCTTATGCGCTAGTGAAAACCAGCCTTTACAGTTCTTATTTACAGTGATTTGCGTGAGTTGCGCTTTGACATTTTTCGCGTACAGTTCTTATTTACAGTGATTTGGGTGAGTTGCGCTTTGACATTTTCCACGCTCGACGAAGCTAAGAAATTTCACCCTGTATCTTTGTTTGCTTTTTGAGGTTTATAGCTGAAATTTTCCGCGCTCGACGAAGCTAAGAAATTTCACCTTGTATGTTTGTCCGCTTTCTGAGGTTTATACGCGGGTTTATAGCAGAGTTGTTTTACAAATGTTTTAAAGCTATGACCTCATCGTCTGACAGATTGTTTCTTATCTTGGATTTATTGTTTTTGTGGTTTTAAGCACTTAAATAGAAAATTGATAGAAAATTCTAGAAATTGGCAGGAATGTTCTGCGATACCTTGTCTACTCGGGAAGATTAACCGCGAGGAGCGATTTTTGAAGTCGCTTAGCGAGTGACAAGTGGAAATGTCGTGAAAAGAAAAATCGTGAGGAATGTTCTGCGATACGTTGATGACTAACCATGAAGAGCAAAAGAGTTGGTTTTCCAATTTGCTTAAAGTTAAGCGAGTCAGCTTAATTGAGTTAAACTCTAGTTAAATTTAAGCCACCAAAGCAGGTAGCTTAAGCGAGTCGGCAATTAATTTTAGAAATAAGGGCCCGATTATATGAGCCGGGCTGGCCCGGTTAGCCGAGCTGGCCCGGTTTGCCGAGATCTCAGCACGCCTGTTAAACGCAACAAAAATCAACTTTGCGATTATATGACAACCGGGCGAGCCCGGTTAGCCGGGATCCCGGTATCGCGATGCCGGGATCCCGGCTAACCGGGCTGAAAATTTTCCATGTAATCGCGTTTACCGGGGCAGCCCGGCTTACCGGAACAGCACAAAAATTTGCCTCTGAACAAACCTGCTGGTCTGTAAATGGCCCCTTTTCTCTTTAAACGATTAAGAGTTACACAAGTGTGCGTAAGCACGAAGTAAATGAGCTAAAATGCAGAAAAAATCCTTAATTGAAACATTCTACGCTTTGCGCCATTTTCAAAACAACAACTTTAGGCCAAAACCGTTGATGCTAAATTTAGTTGTCGCCCGGGCTGGCTCGCTTCATGTAATACCGGGCTGAAAGTCATCTCGGGAAAATGGGCCATCTCGGCTAACCGGGCCAGCCCGGCTCATATAATCGGGCCCTAAGAAGCAACTTGTGGTCATTTATCTGACAAGGCTGTCAAATCGGAAATAAAACACGCGTTCTATTTTCATGCGTTGCTCGTGAAGGGGCCTAATTTGATTGTATTATACAATGGATTTGCTTTTCTGCAAAATTAACGTTAATGTCCCTTTTCAGTAGTCATTGGAATACTGAATCATTCCTATTACGGTTTGATTATTAAAGAGAAATTTCAATTTTGAATGGTTATTAAATGTTGAGGTGTCATGATTATGCAATAGTATGCAAGAGAGGTGAGATTTTGCGTATTCAGCTAACTAAAAATGTTCCCGTTTGATTGTGCAAGAGTATGGATTTGGCTTTTGTTCTATTTTGGAACACTGAATCATTGCCATTACGGTTTGATTATGCAATAGTATGCAAAAGACGTAATAATTTTGCTGATTTAGTTAACAAAAGTTTATCAAGCAAGCATTATAAGCGATTTCAGCGTGTTGATTTTTTTTTAAAGGAAAAATATTGGCACTATATGGGAGCTAATTGACAAAACAAACAAAAAGACAATGTATTATTTTAGTGGCAAGCAAGACAGAGAAAACGTTCTCCGCTTATAAAAAGAAGAGGAATATCAATCAGTCGGTGTGTTATTCCCATCACATTCAAATCGTGAAGCGGACAAGACAGATACGTTAGAGTGCTCAACGTAGCTTTATCGCAATGAAATCCTGACGCAAGAGAGTTGCCTTAGAGTGCTCAACGTAGCTCAATTAGCAAAGAATATAGCAGACTTAAAGCAAGAAAATATATATTGAAATCTATTATTTCGTAAAACAAAATTATCAATTGTTTATAATGGTTGCTTTTGATGCTTCAGGCGGCACACACCTACCCTTAATTGTCGGGAGTACTCCCCCCCCCAGAATATGTATCAACAATTCACTTCCAAAAAACACGCTTTTTCCAATTCTATATTACCTTAGGTTATTGCATATTCACTGCCTTCCTAAATTTTAGACTTGCCACAAGTGTACTGCGAAGTGTAACAATAGAATCCGAGCCCACAACGAACTCTTCCGATTTTGACCCGATATTCCCCGATCTTAACTCCTTTTTTGTTTTGGAACCTCGTCGGTTGTTCAACGTTTGTCGAGGATAGCTTCGAATGGCCCGAATCGAATGTTCCCTCAGAAGACTATCAGATTTCTAACAAATATGGCCGGCCGTGAACTCCACGCTTTCATTTTGTAGACGTTCATTTTGCATAACCGGAATGAAAGCACGCCTTTTAAGACTTCGAAATGGAAAGAAAAAGTCCTTTAGAAGATTTTTTGCCTTTGTAGTGGTGGTTTGAGAGCTGAAAGCGATGAAATTTGTCACAAGTGAGGACATGTCTTCTTTCAGAATTTATACTTGAAGCGGCAGACTTTACTAAGAATTTTCAAGCATTCCTGGAAAACTACGGTAAAGAAAGTCACATTTTTTAATGTCCATTTACTTTGTAAGAAACATTTCATAGACTGTTTCTTTGTCATATTAGTAGCTTTTGACAAATATTTAGAAAACTTGACCACAATCGGTCGAGCGAGAAATTCGCCAGATGCTGAACAAATTTGCGTGGCCGACAGTTTCCTTGATGCGATAATTTGACGCGTTTTCCTCTTGAGACTAAACTAAATTGGATAAGAATTGCATTCTATATACACATGAAAAGTCGGAAATTTTAGAAAACACTAGATATAATAAAGTAGGTTGCTGAATTTAAATATTATTTTTGTGATGTTTAATTCGCAGACGCTAGCGCTGCAATTAGGATAAACAAATCGCTAAGCCTTCCGGAAGCAGAAAATCACTGAATTCTGATAAGCGTTTAACTCTTTTATTCAAGGGAAAGACATTTTCATTCAAGGAAATATTGTGTATTTGCGACAACACTTTGAATAAACTATGAAGCCAGGAAAAACTAATACATGGCAAAATCAAAGCAGTTATTAGGAACTAGAAAAATTTCACTTCGATTTAGTCTTGAAATCGGGGGGGGGGGGGGGGGGGGGGGGTTCATGATGCGTCACGCAATATTTATTTTTAAAATGTTTCACCAATTTATAGAACTCGTCACCACGGTTTTGAAAATTATAAAAACAAAATCTTCTGAATGCGATTACATATATTTTTTTCTCATTACCTGTAAATTTAGGGCTTCCAAAACTTTATTGCAAATCCGGGCAGGAGAGGGGGGTCTCTCGGCTTGGAAATCCAGGGGGCAAGGGGAGGGGGGGGGGGGGAACCTACGATAATCTAAGTAATAACAGGCGCAGTAAGCTACATGCAGTCATAGACTGCCTATTTTTTTTATTAACCTCACCTTCTAACGCATTAACGAGATGGCTTGAAGAGCCCTTTGATTTATAAAACGAGTGCCCGTCGTTTCTGTAATCAGCACATTATAAAACAATTGCCTGTTTGAAGTTCCTGGGCAAGAGTCTAGTGAAATTGACTGGAGGAACACAAAAAGAGAAGAAAACGTCACTGTAACTGAAACCCTTTAACTCCCAAGAGTTCCAAAAATCAAAATTCAAGAAAAATCCTGAATCATTGCAAAACAAACTGTACCATGCAAAAGTACTACCAAAAATGTTTCATTTGAATGGTCACACTACAGGATTTCATCATCAGACTCAAAAGTTAGAACTACATTGTATGTATTCATAATTGACTCTGGGAGTAAAAAGGGTTAACTCGATACGCGAATTTATGAGCAGCTGTTGCCTACCCCTTTAAAGACGAAAGGCAATAACGGCTTCTTATGTTACGAAAGATCGACGTAACACAGACCACACTTGTCCCCTCGACATGTCGCATGGAGTTCAACTTGCTGTTCTTCATGGGACATATCTTGGGAACAACATTTCCCCAAAATTGGTGTTGCACGATCGATTATAAAAGCATCGGCGCGCACGAAGGGACGTGCCTCTGCAACATATCCCTGGGACATTTACCTGTAACATTTTCTGGTGTGTGCAAACGTTATGATTTTGTCCCTGGTTTTTGAATTTGTTATTTTGTCCCAGTATTCTTTCTTGTCATTTTTACTACAGTACATTGACATATAGAAAGCATTTACAAAATCGGTGAATAAACTACATGCAGTAATGTAATATCCACTCTGTAGCGCAGTGTTCACTTGATGGATCCTTTTAAAGTGATAAAATCGTAAAATGACATGTGGTTTTAGGTTTCCATTCAAGTGTAGCCGCTTAATTCAGGTAAAAATAACAAAGACATACAAACATGGGACTACTGGCTGAAACGGTGTCCGCGCCGGACCGCTTAATAGAGATGACCGTTTAATGAGGTAGCAAATACAAAGTTTTTATAGGTTTATATAAAGGTTCGACTGTATAAAAAATTAAGTAAAAAGAGTATGTACGGAGATGAATAGTTTCGATATCAACTAATAAATGGCTATAGCCAAAAATAATACATCTTAATTCAAAACCCCTAAAGTAATCCAATGGCAATGAGTTATATAGATGGTTTAGAGTAAATGCTTAATTTGCGTTTGGCCCAAACCTGTTTTGATAAAAAGGAAAATACAATCTGGAAACAAATTTAATGGATTGTTTTATTATCAAACAGAACAGAAAGAACGTCAACATTTGTTATGTTATACCTACAGTGTTTTACATACGAAAGCCAGTTTTTGTAGAGTTTTAAAATATGCTAGTTTTAAAACGTTTCTTGAAAACATATTTGAAGAAAACTTTTTACATAGCAACAAATTGTCATATTTGGGGGTTAAACCTAGGCTTTGCGTCAAGTAAAAACGAACATTAGCATAAGCAAAAGATTAAACAACGAGACACCTTATCGTTCATATTATATATCCAGTTGTCTATACTTGTTTGCTATACTTGTATACATTTTTTATCGTTGCTTAAAACTGGCTGTGATTTTAATTTTAAGCAGATTATTTGCTACATCAAAGTAATTTCAGCAAACTGATGACAGTTCGTCCAGGTCCCAATTAAGTAGCAGCTGCCGAGGCATCGAAGGTTCTTGAATTTGGCACATGTGTCGCA
Source organism: Dendrophyllia cribrosa (assembly GCA_024195265.1). Lineage (NCBI taxonomy): Eukaryota > Metazoa > Cnidaria > Anthozoa > Scleractinia > Dendrophylliidae > Dendrophyllia > Dendrophyllia cribrosa. The sequence goes on from JAJLRJ010000009.1 coordinate 6,182,960, forward strand.
CGGCATGTGACAGGCATCTAATGCAGTGGTATAACAGGCGGGCGACTTGGGATCCTGCAGCAAAAGCCACGAGGACGCACATTGCTGCAGGTACCAGGCTTAGCAGACCTATCTCGATCCACTGGAAAGCGTGAAAGAGGTTTAGATTGGGTCCGGTGGGATCTATTCCCCTGGAGATATAGGTGGCTTCCGTGAAACTGAACGTGCAAATAACAGTCAAGCTCATAAGCGAGAGTCCTTCACAAATGTTGGCTTTACGGTCACGGAAAGGCTTCATTGTGACGTGATGGATGAGAATTAAGACGCATGCACAATTCAGACAGACGAAGCGTATCATGGGATCGGTGGCAAAAGTATGGATGGTCAGCAGGACCAACCGTCGGCCAGTCAGTACGCTTTCCCAGTACAGTGTGCCATGGTCGCTATTGGAAGCTTCACGAAATGGGCCATGGAGAACCTCCTTGATTTCTTCTGCGTCGTTCACGTTTCCAACGAAGAGCAATTCTTCGTCTTCTGTCTTCCTGCAGTGCCGAATGAACCAAGCAACAAGACAAGGTAGAGGAAATGCACAAGCTGTCAAGAATTCCTTGGCCGTCACTTTGTCGTTGGCAAGCATCAATGATCCCCAGAAGAGAACCAGGATGAGGGGAACGATGAATGCCACAATGAACGCGATCAACAGGTACTGCCACCACTGCCAACATTGAATATTCCCATCTACGAAAAGACGCCAATTCATTTCTATAGGAACGCAGTGCATCAGTTTAAGGGCTGTATCCGCCAACGTTTCGTATCCAAGCAACAATGTTTCCAAAGCAACAGCCAGGTACAAAGTCAATGATGGTGCGGAAATGTACCTGGACGTACTTGCGACTCGATGGATGGCATAGATAAAACCAATGGAAAGCAACGTTCCCAAAAACTTTAAACACTGGAACAGTTCTTTAGTGACAACAGTGAGACCAGGAAATGGACAACCGATGCTACCATTTAATGTTTTTACCTGGAAATTAAAAATCGCGATTACTGGTGGGATAATTGGTACCATGTGAAGAGTTTTCTCCGGGGAGCTGATCATCACCAGTTCTGCTACTTGGTAAAAATAAAACATAATCTTTAGATACCCACAATCGTTTTTTGCGTCATGTTCATATGGCAATGGCTGTATATATATGTTTTCGGGCTTCTTCTTAAACCAGAGGCTCTGCTTAAGCAATTCTGTGAAAATGGGAGGCTTGAAAAGGAAGTAAATTGAAAACACCACCACGTAGATAGCAGTTGCTAGCCAAAACCAGTGATCATTACATTTTTCGTTCTTTCTACACAAAGTTGAATACAATGATTCACTATACCCGTTAGAACACTTGCCACACAACACGCCGGTTCTGCTGCCATGACAACCGTTGTAAGTGTTGTGACTAGAATTCTTCGGACTGCTACAGTATTCCAATGGACAGGGAAAAAACTGCAGACTTGGAGGACTTGTTGAAATGTTTGATCCCCAGAAGTTCTCTTTGGCTTTGACATTTCCATTCTCACACGATGCTCCGAAGGGACACTTAAGGCACTCGGTTCCCTTGTTGATATTCAAGCCAGTTACCATTCCTCTCTGAAGACTGTAAAACCTATTAGGGCACTCTTCGCAAAATAGTTTGACGTAGTTCACATTAATCCAGCAGGTCTTTCTTCCCTCGGTAAACTCAAGACCTTCAATTACGTTTTTATCAATGTTATCCAGTTTGACCCGCCTTCCAGGTGAGCATTGAAGGGATGAACTAGCATCAATTTTAATCGAACTGCTTTTAGTAGCTGCAAAGATTGGGTAAAGCGTTCTGCTGACAATTGCTGTAAAAGACGTGTTTGTTATGATTACAGGGCCAACACTCTCAGAATACAAGAAACATACATTACTTGAGATTTGACGTTGCTTTGTATTAGAGGGCCGATTCAAACGTGTCTGAAGGAAGGTGCTGTTCACAATGTTGAAACTACCGAAGCCTGTTTTCATATAAACATGCCCTCCCAATGTTAAACCTTCGTTGTCTTTGAAAGTGCAGTTTTTCAAGGTAACATTTCCATTCACGAAATTCAGAGCTCCTGAGACAGCGACGTTGGCTTCGAATATGCTATTTTCAAATATCACCGGGATCTGAGATGTGTTATTCCATATGAATTTACTGCTGCGGTTTCTTTTTAGACATTTCGGAGGATCCCCCTCCTCAAATACAATGTTTACAGTTGGTCGCTCATCCAGGTGATAAACAAACTGAGAATTGTTCAGAAATTTGCAGTTCTTCACAAATATCAGTCCTTTTACATTCTTTTGTATACCTACATACATTGCGCAGTTCTGTATTTTTTGAAAAGTGACGTTTTCGAGAATTACCACGCCTTTAATAAAAGGTGGTCTGTATACAGAGAAGACCTGTTGCACTACAAACCTGATTGCATCTCCGAAAACTTTCGTCTCATTACCTCCGAAAAAAAGGCTATTCTTCACCACGAGTATTTGGCTGCTTGGTGCACATTTGCCGCCGGGTAGGCAAGGGTTGGCCGCCATCCTTATACCAATTCTGTTGTTCGATAAAAGGCAATGATCCAGGAGTACCCTTATATCGGCAGCCGTGGCGATTATTTTGGGAGGTCCACAGGCTATTAAGGCATACCCATAAGTAGAATTGATCGTTGTTTGAACTATTCGGACGTCAAATCCGCCAGCCACAAAAATACCGTTTTCGTTGTTTAGAAACGTGGTGTTAAGCACGGACAAACTTCCAGTGATAAAAATGTGATACGCCCGAAATGATAAAGCAAAACCATTGTCCTCGTGAGAAAGATCACGAAAACTGGAATCGACGATAAAACCGGATGCATGTACGGATCCCAATAACTTAACATACACGGCTGCTGTCGTTTTTTTATCCCCGGAGATTCCATTAAACCGCCCCTTCTTGCCTTGGAAAACACACCTCGAGATGTTTACAGTGAAAGAGCCATTAAACAAGCAAGCCAAGACAGAGATGTTATTATAGAAGAATTCAGTGTCGGAGATGACGAGGGAAGATTTCCTACAGACCGTAGATTCTTCTTGTAGTATGCCAACAGCTGTTTTGCAATTCATAAACTTGCAGTTAGTTATAAGGACATCAAAACAGCTCACGTCAGGTAAACGTAATCCATGGTTGTAGAATACAAGGTTTGAAAGAGTTAGCCTAAGAAGACAATTTCTAGCTTGTTTAAAAGTTAGACTATCAGACCTTTTACAGGAGATATGAGCCTTCGAGAGCCAACCCTGTATTGTCAAATTTTTGTTTATTATTTTCTTTGTACCGTCCATTTGTTCACAGCTGTATGGATGTGACTCACTGTCTGTTCCATCAAGACAGATCTTTCCTCCATCACTGACCATCAATAGCGCTTGTGGTAGAGTCTGGCATGGCTCATTCAAAGAACCGCATTGAGGTGAGTCTTGACCGCTTTGATGGGAAACAAATAGGCAGTAACTCAGATCACATGTCTCGGCATCGACATCTGAAGAATAAGAAATTAAAAACATATCAACAGCATGTGTATCCATTACTTATACATTGATGGATTGATACTACCATTTTTTATCAGGTGATGCTACAATAACGGTATCAAACAAATTGCCAGTCATTGGTGAACAAGTTATGGTCATTGTCATTACGTAACACGTTACCATAGTAACATTAGAGCCTGTTAGAGATACCTTTAATTTTAGCTTTAAGTCTTTTTCTTCTTCTTTCAGCTTCTAAGTTCCTTACGGAAACCCTCATTTGTTATTGTCGAATGGGGTTCAGAGCCACCTTAACTTTTCGAAAATTTAAGGTGGCTTTGAACCCCTTCCTAAGGTGTATAACGTCGCACAAAATGAATCTCCCGTTCTATTATCAACCGAGTTGTTATTACCGGATCGTTTTTGGCAAATATAGTGGCAGACTGAAATCTGTTGTCATTTCTCTGCAATGTGAACGAGTAATTCGTGTTCAACTCTGCTATTGTTACCAAACTGTCATCTTTAAAAGGAGTGACATGTTTAATTTTGCAAGACACAATTCTTGAAATTTGTAGGTGGGGTAATCTTGCCGCCACCACCCGTACCCTTTAATCCTAGTTCCCGCCAATTTTTGTTGACTTTGCCTCTTTGCGCTTTTTTGGATTGCAAAATCTTCCCACCACCTGTACTCTTGGAAAGTTGCTTTGAAACTTTTTGTTCGACAATTTTTTTCCTGCCTTTTTTACGTCTTTTACTTTCCAACTATTCTCCCTTCCTTTCTTCCTTCCTTCCTTCCTTCCTTCCTTCCTTCCTTCCTTCCTTCCTTCCTTCCTTCCTTCCTTCCTTCCTTCCTTCCTTCCTTCCTCCCTTCTTCTCTTTCTTTCTTTCTCTCTTTCTTTCTCTCTCTCTTTCTTTCTTTCTCTCTCTCTTTCTTTCTTTCTCTCTCTCTTTCTTTCTCTCTCTCTCTCTTTCTTTCTCTCTCTCTCTCTTTCTTTCTCTCTCTCTCTTTCTTTCTCTCTCTCTCTTTCTTTCTCTCTCTCTCTCTCTCTCTCTTTCTTTCTCTCTCTCTCTCTCTTTCTTTCTCTCTCTCTCTCTTTCTTTCTCTCTCTCTCTCTCTCTCTTTCTCTCTCTCTCTCTCTCTCTTTCTCTCTTTCTCTCTTTCTTTCTTTCTTTCTTTCTTTCTCTCTTTCTTTCTTTCTTTCTTTCTTTCTTTCTTTCTTTCTTTCTTTCTTTCTTTCTTTCTTTCTTTCTTTCTTTCTTTCTTTCTTTCTTTCTTTCTTTCTTTCTTTCTTTCTTTCTTTCTTTCTTTCTTTCTTTCTTTCTTTCTTTCTTTCTTTCTTTCTTTCTTTCTTTCTTTCTTTCTTTCTTTCTTTCTCAGTCACTCTGGAAAGGGTACGAGATAGCGGAAGCAGGATGAACAAGATAATATAGAGGTGCGGGCAGAGGAAACCGGGATAAAAGAGTACAGGTGGTGGGAAGATTACACCACCCCACCCGCCGTTTTGGAAAATGATAAAATGGTAAATTATTTTCTAATTTACATATTTTAGCCTCCGGGAGTGGTATATTTACGGTTAAATAGCGTTTATTTGATAAAATGACGTAATGGTGACGTCATTATGATATCAGCAATATAGTTGATGAATTCGTATTCGTGGTCACACGTAGTCACTCGTGTGTACTTTTAGACACAATCTTCGATCAAGGCGATCAACGCTTAATTTAATTTCCCTTCCAATATCAATACCAAGTTGATATTGTCTTTCTTGTGAATCGCCCGAATGTGCTCAAAACATGGGAAAATTTATACGTAAGCATTCAACAGCTTAAAAATGACCACATCTCTATTTGGCCATGGTCGACAAAGCTAGTAAAGGGACAATGGCTCGCCGAAATAACCATATTTTCGCTAACCTTATTTCAAGTCATATCGCCAAATGCCACCAAATATACAACTTAAATGGATGAAAAGATTCTAAAGAGCAAAATAAAAGCAGAAGTTTGGAGATAAAGTGCAGGATTACAAGGATGGAAGTGAATTACAGTTCAGCAAATTTGATTAGGCGGTCAAGAAATCTTAATTGCCATTCTTGTGGAACTTTGATTTATGCAGCTGTTATGTTGTCGCTTTTGCGATAATTATTTGTAAATAGCTGCGCCAGTTCTTAGAACTAGAATTTTCGTTTTATCACTTAACCGTGAGATCGTCGACGCATTAGAATTTCTAGCGATTTAATTTATAACTAGCGAAAAGTTGATGAACTTTTTACAACGCAATGACAGTGAACTCTTTCACGATCACTAACCTGTTTGGCTCATGACAACAAGCGCAATCCACAAATAAACATTAAACAACCCACGTACGCTCGCACGAGAATACATCTCGGTGAACATAAAAAACTGTGTCGCGTATTGCGGTCGCTGTAGCTTATATTCCTAGGTAAGCGATCGCGACTCTTGATAAGAAATAAGACAGGTACTTGGTAAATATTACATTAAAGGACAGTCTCCCAGCTGATATATATCGCATTTTTATGATTATGGCCAGGATTAGCAGTTAAATTTCCCTTCTAAACATACATATCTTTCCGAATATCAGAATATAAGTGTTTACGTCATTCTGCTATACAAGCAATATGGTAAAACTACCAAGTGCAATATCTGGCGTTACGCCGCGGAAGACTAACATTATAATAATAGAGTGCCAAGGAGTCTAATCTTAAAGGGGCATTGTCACGCAGATTCTGCTGTGTTTTGGTCAAAATACACCAAATATGTTGACAAGGTACCTTTGCCCCAATATAAAATTGGTCTTACAACACCAAGAAGAAAATATCAAGTGATTTATTCAAGGAAGAACAAACCATAATAAGTTTTTTTTGCGATTTTTCCTCGACACTTGGGAGGAACTTGAAAAAATTGGTCAATTTTTTTCAAGTTGCAATCCATTTCCATCCTGGCCATCCGCAGCCAAAGATAACGAATACTAGTTTCTGTGCACTGGTAGAGTATTTGTTAACAAAACTGGACCATTATTTGTAGGTTTACATTGAAACCAATATGTTTTTGGCTTTTGAAAGTGATACTAAAAATAGGTGACATAGCCACTTTAATGCCGAGAAAATTATACACTTTACGTAATCAAAGTGAAACAACAAATCCATTATTCGTTTCTTTTCGCCCTTCGGAACTAGTGTGGCCGGATGACCTTTCTGGCCGAAAAAGCAAAAAGAAACTCGTAACGCCCAAAGATATGTTTGTCAAATGGATACAAACGCACACAGTTTTAAAAATCTTGATATAATTTGTAGTTTGATAATAATAATTTTTCTTTTTCTCGAATATACGATATATTTTTAATGGAATGAATTTTCTAAATCAAAATTAAGTGTCCTTTTTTTCTCTTTAATCGAAAGAAATAATGTAAATAGTAATTTGACTGAATAGTTTTTTAAGTGAAATTAATTGTAAAATAAGATTTAGTTAGCTTTGTAATAATAATAATAATAATAAACTTTATTCAGGTGTCGTATAACTTTAGCTTGGTGTTGCTAATTGGGGACACCATAAATAACAAAATAATTTAAACTTAGAAATGATAACCTCCACAACCTTTACAAATCCGCAGAACACCGCTCCACAACACTTTAGGATCCATTCTAACAGACTTTGTAAAATTCATTTATAATTCATAAGGGTACTAACAAATAGAAATGAGCCATTCCAATCACATGGTTAACCTTGTATATCAGATACAATCTTGATACAACTCACGAGTGGTTGTATCTAATTTACATTCCAGATACAACTCACTAGTGGTTGTATCTAATTTACATGTGAATGTGAATTTCACAAGTTGTTTACTACATTCGCGTCCGTGTTGTATCGGCACTATACATTCACTCGGCTGCGCCTCGTGATTGTATAGGCCGATACAACACTCCCGCTCGTGTAGTAAACATTACTAAAAGTGAGGAGCACCTTGTGCGGCATAATCTGAAACAGTAGCATGGTCTCAATTTTATACAGCATATTCCAAAGACTGAAACGTTAGAATCGCATTACATGACATTGAAAAGAAAAAAGAAAAAGGTTTACCCATGAATGGAATAGGGAACAAATATATTTGAAAGTTAAGTATTTGGGGTTGCATTATCCTTGGCCATGGCAACAGGACAAACTGAAACGCTGGCTTCAAAAGAAAACTGTTAACTAACCTTTAACTGCCATGAGTGCCAAAGATTCAAAATTCACGAAAAATCCCAAATTTTCATTTTATAAAATACTGAAAAACAATTGGTACCACGTAACAGCAGTGCCGAAAAGGTGTCACTGGAATGGTCACACCATAGGATTTCATCCACAGACTATAAAAAGTTAGAAACACAAACATGTTTCCATAATTGATTCTGGGAGTGGAATATTTTAATTAAGGGTTAATCACTATACTTATGCCACGAGTTATTATAATATTATACACTCAGTTACATTAACCATTTTTGTTTTAGGAAACAAAACAGCATTCTAACGGAAGTCAGACACTGAACTTACAATGTAAAAGCCACTAAAACATGCATAACTGCTTTATCATTTTTGCGTTAAGGCAATTTGAAAACCATTTTTTCTGACCTTTCATTGATTAATTATTATACCTATACGTAACGAGTTAAAGTTTCGAAGGTAAATTAAAAGATATAATTGTTTTCAAGGGTTACAGAATTTAGTTCGAGTTATCGAAAATACAATTATTGTACCGAGTGAAGTAAAGAGACTTTAGTTTCAGTTACCGAACAATTAGACATCCTGGTTTCTACTGCATGCACTCGGATCTCCGTTTTATAAACCAAACAATCGCCACAGCACTCATTTAATTCAAGATTACTCGTTTTTCAATAAATATAATTAAATTCAAGGAAATAAACTGGTTAAGACGCGAGGGCCTCAGCTAAACATTTTAGTGCGCACCCCCTGCACCCCCCCCCAAGATCCGCCCCTGACAAACCAGAAGTAAAGTATTTCAAACAACCAGTGAATTCCCACACTCAAATACACATCTCGGTGAACACGAGCTGGTTGCATCTCATATTCTGGTGACGTTAACGGTTCCGTTAACTTTCATGACCAAGCGTCTCTTGATATCAAATATATTGCATGGACGTACAATACCTCACTGAAAACACTTCCTCATTTTTTAGAAAATATGTACTATCGAAACAACAAAACTTCCCGGTTACTGAGCAACCGAGAAAATGTAAATGCATATTTTATTATGCCAGTGATACTAGTGATCAAAGGCTCATCAAGTTATTTCGTGCAATAAGTTTTGATCTGCCTTTATATTCAGACATGTTTCAATAGCAATAACACAGCCCCGCGCCGACAAGGAGTACAAGACTTCTAATAAACCTGTATTGGAAGAGATTCATTCAGAGTGATGTCAGTGATACTAGTGGTCAAAGGCTCACCGAGTTATTTCGTGCAGCACGTTCTGATCTACCTCTATCTTAGTATACATATTTTCAATAGAAATAACACTGTCCTGCGCAGACTTTGGCTTCATAGAGGCGAAGATATCTCCGTAAATTTCGATTTTTTAAATAGTCGTTTTGATGGCAATAGTACTGATTTCTTTCGGCAAAACCACCGAGGCGTATTTACTACTAGTGAAAGTTTTATCTTTGACCTTTTGATGGCCTAGCCTTTGCTAGGAAACCCAGGTATTTATAATAAACCATCACGATACAATTAACGAAAATTGAAAATTTCAACTCTTAAGCAGACTCTTAAGTTAATTTCCCTTCCAATAATGGTCTTCAATCTCCGGTTCGTTCATTCTCTCATGAATCGTATTCTCTTCAAAACATGCAAATATGGACTTAAAAGAATAATCGTAAAATCTAACCGAAACTTTAAAGCATCTTTAGGTCTTTACGATGAAAAAGCTAACAAGGAAACAAGTGTTGAGGAGTTAGTCGTGTTTTCGTTATTAGTAAAAATTGCAGCCATGCATTTCTTGACCACAACAATCTTCTGGCATCAACATCCGGTTTCCTTCTTATATCTAAACGATGTCGATAATCGCAGCCATCAGATAATAATTTTAGAATAAGATCATGAAAATGACTGCGAGACAGAGAGCTCAGGACTTAACCATATTTTTTACCGAAACTTTAAAGCATCTTCAGGTCTTTAAGATGACAAAGCTAACAAGGAAACAAGTGTTGAGGAGTTAGTCGTGTTCCCATTATTAGTAAAAATTCGACACAGCCATGCATTTCTACGTCATTTCTTAACTACAACAATCTTCCGGCATCAACATCCGGTTTCCTTCTTATATCTAAACGAAGTCGATAATCGCATCCATCAGAGAATAATTTTAGAATAAGATCATGAAAATGACTGCGAGACAGAGAACTCAGGACTTTACCGTATTTTTTAAATGGAGCACATCACACAGACGGATACTTCACTATGTGATACTTCATACTTCACTATGTGTTTGCTTACAATCTCAACTAAAGGCAATGTTTGATTGTGTTGAGCCTATCCAGCTAGTGATTTATTTTCTAGTATGTTCCACATATCGTCCATTTTGTAACCTCAAACGTGTCCTTTAAATCGGGCATTTTCGTTGCAGTCTGGAATGCTAATATTTGGAACCCTTAGCAAAAGCTTTAAATTATGTCGACTTATCAGGAGTTCGGATGAATAAACTAAAAGTGGCAGTTCTTATCATTGCAATTTGATTGCTTCCTCAAATTGTTGTACTATACTTGTTGCACTTTCGAAGAACATAGTACTCTAACTAAATTCGTGTAACTGAACTTACAACAAGTATCAACTTGAAAGCCACATATAATTTACCTTACCTTGTTTTTTTCAATAACGCAATCTCGAAACCTTTTCTGACGACTGGTCTTCACTCGCAGAATTTTGAACAGGCTACAAGGATGAAGTAATTTCAAATTGTCGTCGAGAGATGCAGAATTTAGTTTGAGTTTTCGGAAGTAAAATAATCGTATACTGAGTGAAGTAAATTCAAGTAAAACAGGCTTTAGTTTAAATTAAATTCGAGTTAAATTATTCTGGTTTCTACTGTACGCACTCGCTTGCAGATCCACGATACCCGTTTTATAAACCAGGTAGTCACAACGTATTATTTTGAGATTCCACGTGATAAGAAGTATAGTTAACTTACCTGTTTGGTTAATACTGAGCACAAATAACATCGAAAAGTAAAGAATTTCAATTGCAAACAACCAGTGAAAGCACACACGAAAACACATCTCGGTGAACACGTGTTGAATTGTATTTCGTATTCTGGTGACGTTGTTCCGATAATTTCCATGAGCAAGCGACTCTTAATATTAAATATATTGAGCGTACACAGGGGTAGTTAAATATGTCATTGCGGTTATTTTAAATAAGTAAATCGGAACAACAAGACTTCTGGTTATTGAGTAACCATGTGCATTTCTTTTAGTATTGACCTATATAACTGACTGATTCTTCAAAGCCTACATATTTTGACGATCGAAGAAACGGTTGAATAGGTGGCTAACCAGTATGTCTATTAAATCGAAAGAAATCGAACGGAATTTCAATCGAACTTAATCGAACTCAACCTGCGAATAAAGTTCAATTGAGTTCAATTTTTGGACACTCAATTGTAACACTGAAGCCTCACAACTAAACAAAGGCTATCATATTCATGAGGCTTGACGCACCTCATTGGCCAGCAATGATGTTTATAACACGACAGCTCATCTTTTTATAAAGTTAAAATCTAAGATTACGGTTTTAATTAAACGATTAAACGTCGGGCCCCGAATATTAAACGCCGGGTTGAAATAAATACCGGGTCGACAAGGTCGAGATTTAAATAAACGCCTTGGCGTTTTTTCGCGATCGAGGTACCGGCGTTTATTCGGGGCCCGACGTTTCGAGTTTGAATTCAGTATAACTTATTGTTACCATGCGATAACGTAATTTTAGGTGAAATAAACTGCAGCGGCCATTCCACCTACTGCAACGATACGTCCCGTATGCTTTAGTTTTGTGGAAATATTTTATTAATGGTTATGCAACAGCCGCTTTCAACTACTTTTTTGATATAAATGGAAAAGAGAAACATTGGCCGTTTTTATGCTAGGGCGTTAAAGTCGTCTAGACGCAATTAACGTCTCGGACGTTAAATGTGTCTGGTATAAAAACGGGACGCATTAAAGTAGATGGCCACAGAGAAAAACACGAGTTTTTCTAAAAAAAAATATTCTCGGAAGTAACTGGACACGACTAAAGTCGTCCCCAAATAAATTTTAAGAGCGCGAATATACAAATAGGGCTAAATTCGTCCTCGTTAAGGCTGTCCCGTTTTTATACTAGACGTATTTAACGTCTGAGACGTTAAAGTCGTCTGTTAAGTGCGTCTGAACGACGCACTTAAAAAAAGACGTTAAAGTCGTCAGGCGTTAAATCCGTCTGGCTTATTTTCCGTTTTTATACTAGACGACGTTAAAGTCGTCTCGAGACGACTTTAACGTCTCAGACGATATTAACGTCTGTAGCATAAAAACGGCCATTAACAAATAATGACAATAGTCACTGTGCAGTCTCTATTTTGCTGGATTCTTTGTGAAGGGGACTTTCAAGTTATTGAGATATAAAGTTTGTCATCTTTATCATTCCGGGGATCAGTGCTCCACCGTTTCTTTATCCGAGTTGATGGTTTATATCAAAAGACAGACAGAAGTCTAGGTTAGGGAACATCAGTTGAATTTCTGGTTAAAATTTTGTTACAGTTTATTGACTATATAGTCTTTTTAAGACTATTCGGTTTTTTTCATCAAGATATTAGGAACACTTTGACCAATCTGGCTTTTGAGTTAGGAATTTAGAAATAAAAGACGTAAAATATGATGATGAATAATGATGAAAAATTACACCTATTTAATAAACGCCGGGCTCAAATAAAGGTCGGGTCCGTGAAGCCGAGTTTTAAATAAACGCTCTCGGCGTATATGCCGTTTTGATATCTTTTTCTGTTGCATCGAACTTTTAAACTAATTGTTTTCTAACTGTTGGACTTCTTTTGCATCTTTTCGGCTAAGAATTGGGCGATATCACGCAAGCTTGAGCGCAATAATAGTTTTATAATTCAACACATTGATAACAAAGCACAGTTTAATGAAAAAATATCGAGGCCGGTCCGTCATTTTTGCATTTTCTTGTCAAAATGCGAAATTTACCGCCATCGTTGGATATACGTCATGTAGACATAGCGTATATCGATAACTTTTTGACCATATTTGGGCAGTGTATCAATGTGTTGAATTATAATTTTAGTTAATACCTTTTCAGGACGTGTGCTTGTGCCATACTGAACAAACATCAAATTGTTCCGTTTGGTCAATGCATTACATCTATTTTGTTATTTTCAAGAATTACTTTTAAGCTGTGCTTCCTGTTCCTGTTGAAGGTACGTAAATTTGTCTTCTTGAAAATTCACCGTTCACGGCTCCTTAAATTATATGATTTTATTTATAAAATCAGTAAGCGGATAATCATATAATAGCAAAAGCTGATTTTTTGTACAAGTAAAGTCGAACGGAATAATCTTTCTGCCGATGTAAACGAGTTCGCTTCTTTGTTTGGATTTATTGGTAAAGCGACTTCTAAAAGTATTCAACATTATTTTCGCATTGTGTTCCTAAAACCGGGGGTACCGAACGCCTCAAATGTGACGTTTCATCTGGGCTGTATGAAAGAGGTATATAAATTTTTGCATAAAAAAAGTGTTAACCAAAGCTTAGGATTCTCGTCAAGATAAACATGGTAAAATTATGTCAGATATATTTCTTAATGTGGGAAAAGGTCGGAAAAAAGTGGCGAGCGGTTAATTACACTCGGCAACTTCGCTACCGCCAGCACAGAAATTGTATGCGTAACACAACATTCAGTGCGATACATGTCTGCATGGGTCTCGTGACGTTATTATTCTCGAAATTGACTTTTATTTGTAAGGAATGAAAAGAATAGGTGAAATATTAGTTAACTTCGCTTATTTTTGGTATTTTGGGGCTACTTTTGGTGTGTTTTACATATACGCCGGTTTTAGGGACCACTACGCCGGTTCTAGGGCCCGCGAGCAAGTCCGCCATTTTGCGAATTACAAAAAAACTAGTGAATAATAGTAGTTAAAACTTTGAGACGCATTCGGAGCCAGCTTATTCGCATAAAATCTTCCAAGTTCGTCAAAAATCTTGGCGAAATTTTGTCAGTTTCGTCATTTTCGCCAAATTCGTCAATTTCGTGTAATTCTCAATACATGTAATTCTCAAATCTGTGCGGTCGATTCCTTATTACTAGACGTTTAATGGCTTTCTAAATGTCATTTTTCATAACGCCTGGTCTTTAAAAAACCTTAATTTCGACTTTTCAAAACATTCGCAATATTTTGCGGTATCATTTTTCTAAAGTTGGCTGTAGTATTCTGTACCACCAAAAAGGTTTCCATCCCTTCCAAGTTTAACAGAAATGGTCCAGGAGACATTGAACCCCCCCCCCCCCCCCCCCCTTCCCCCCTCCACATGGAACACCAACAGACAGTTGATACCCGCGTAAGAGTACCCCAGGTTGCAGTGGACTATTAACTGGTTTTGAATTGAAGTTTGGCTAAATATATATTCTGGTAAAATCGATATTACCATGACGCAGATAAACAAGAAACTTCGAAATCAGTAAAAGTGAAATTTTGCGCGTTTAAGATTTCGCATTGAAAATCCCACATAGACATCTTAAAATATGGTATATGGCATATATATTTGGCAAGAATAAAAAAATTCTGTATATTTGATTTCAAATAAATCGCAATAACATTTCAAACCTTACTATTTGTATACTGGTATTAAATTGATCGAGAGATTGACACTGGTTTTGTGAAATTACGTCAAGATGGTGTCAAAAAGTAGCTTGATATTATGTTTACACACCATGTCATTTTTATTTACTTTCTCTTTTGCGATCTTGAGAACTACCTCTTTTCCTAACATCGCTCCATGTGCAATTTTTAGGTAATTTTTGATTTTAATCGCTTTTGCAAAAATCTGAGAAACGGCTCGATGGATTTTTTAAAACCTTCACCACGCATGCCTACCGATGTGCAAACTATTATCTGAAAGTTTCATTGACATTGATTCACTGGAACGCGTTTAAATTTAAAGATGAAGACGACGTACGAACCGGCCGAAACGTTTGCCTTACAATTCACTTTTTTAAGTAATATATCAAACATGAGACACAATGTTTCATCACAAGATCAAACACTGAGAAGAGAGTTGAAAATACGACGCGCAGCGGAGTATTTTTCACGAACTTCGAGGTGTTTGATCTAGTGATGAAATACTGTGTCGAATGTTTGATATTACTTCTCAAACAAAATGATTTTAGAAGGAGAAATTAAGGATGCAAAAATGAGGAGTGTTTCATCTGATTTCCAAACACTCATTAAATATTAATTTTCTTTGCATTTTCTTCATGAATTATTAATGAGTTTGAGAAGTTCTGCTAGTGAATAATGATTTCAAATCAATGCGCACTACATTCCTCCATGATTTATACATTTCGTTGTGATCTGCTGTGCATCTATTATTATCTGTATTAGAGCATGATTGCACCTTATTACTTTCCTTACTTCTTTCCAGATTCCCTTAAGTCTCCTTTTAGGATTATTTTGAGCAATAAATGCCCTTTTGCGTTTTGAAAACGTTTTTACAGCAGGCGTTTTGAACGCAAAAGAAAACGGATGCAAAGAAATTTGCATCGACGAGCATACAAACACCCAAAAATTTACAAAACACCCCATAACATAGATTTATGGGATGAGCCGAGAGTTTTTGGATTGCTTGAAACGTTAATGAGATATTTCAATTAAAGCCATCAGCAAGTGGCGAAAAAATGGCGTTTAGGTTAAGTCCCGCCTTAAGAGAAATACTGTAAGTAAAATGATGAGATAATGAAAATATAGAAACCTGTAGAGTTATTAATATGGCGCAAAAATTAAATAATACAATAATACACTCAATCAAACGAGCTGTTTTGACTGCGTTTAATCACTTTTAAATTACTCTTTTATCATTTTAATTGAACCGTTTGAATTGAATTTTGCTACCCCTGAATAATAATCAAGGTTTCTTTTGTTGATTTCGTTCAAATTCTTTCACTTTAATACACATGCACCGAGACAAGGTCTTGGACAGTACATGTACATGTCATTTTGTGAGTTACATGTAGTGAAGAGTTGTTCAGCTACGAAGTCACTAGGTCAGACAAAAAGGCATTTTGTCCGATGAGTTACTGGGAGGTTTTGTTGATATCTTGATCCACTTATGTTTTGGAAAGCAAAGTAATCTTATGTATCCTTAAAATACCGCAATGACGTATGCCAAGAGAAGATAAAAGTACAACGTGATCGGCTAACGTGACACGATGCATTCTCGTTTGGGCCTCGGTTTGCTGTCAAGTATACTTTGTTTCTTGACTGTGCTCGGTATTAACCAAATAGGTAAGCGTGATTCATATCTTACGCTTTAAACGGTCTTTAACCTCATATGTGTTATCCTGAATCCTACATTTGTTTCATAACAGAATTCTTTAAAACTTCTATATTTTGGGTAACACCTCCGATATTTCCTATAAATGAATGCTTATAGGTGTGAGAAAGGCGAAATTTACGTCCTTCTGTTGGAGGCTAGCTCGTTGCAGAGCAGAGGTACCCGGGATCGGCACAGCAACACACTTCAGTACTTCAGTACGATTTATTCACTTACATTTCCTTGCTTTTTACAGTTTCTTTCTGTTTCTCTTCAGATGTTATTCTTAGTCTTAATCTCTTCTGACTTACTCTCTTTCGACTTGTCCTCCTTCGACTAATCCTCTTCCAACTTATAGTACTTATCCTTACTCTTTATATATATTTTCATCGCCTTAATTACATGCAAATATTTCAAAACAACTTTCACCGATCACGAAATGTTTGCTAGTTAATTAACATAATATTGAAAATCTCTTGCGGAGGTTTTTCTTTAGGGTGAAGTAACTTAACAGCAAATTATTAATATAACCTAAATAACAGAATTACAGGCTACATATTGACGGCCTCTTATAAGAATTAAGTTAACTTCAAGTAATAGAAAATCGCGAACAAAAGTTGATCTAAGGACAGCGCCCAATTCTAGTTGAACATAATCGTGAAAATCATCTAAACCATAGAGTAAATATAAAAACCAAAGTTTCCTGCACTTAATTAGTGAAAAAGGCTAAAAGTATTTTAAAAAGCTGATTCATTGAATTTGTGAAGGAAACGTCAATATTATCTGCTTTTCCTTTCCACAAACACCCACTTAATGGAAGTTTCTAGAAAACCTAAAAAATGCTGCAAGTCACTCTGTGACATAGGCATAAACGATACGGAAGTCAGTCAAAAGTAGAATCAGTAATGTAATCTACCTTCCGTTTTAAAAACTGTCTTCTCTTAGCATGTGCAAACCCGATCCCTCCGCTTCCCTATACAGAGGCTATCTTCTCCAGGTTGTCAGCAGAAAGCTGTGCACTTGCCGATCAAACCATGGTTCTGAACTGTACACATGACAATCTGCGGCCTTTCCCTACACCAGGGTAACACAGAAAGCCTTAAAAACTTAGAACAAAAAATCATCTTTCAAATCGGCACTCTCAAACCCCACGGAATCAACGAACGCTTTTCATTCAACTAATTCACACTTGTTTTTCACGTCACCAAATTTCCACCAATAGCGTAGCTCCACCGCTTACTATATAAAACCACACAATACCCACAATTCCTTGATTCGCTCCGACGAAGGGCTACCGCTCGAAACGTCAGCTTTCTCCAATCTTTTCACGGTGGCTAATTTTCCTTATCGACTCAGTCGATAAAACCAAATTCTTGTGCTTCACTGACCCCCACCGACGCAGCACCACAGTTTCTCTAGAAACTAACCCCATTCATGGTTCTGAACTGTAGTTTAAATTTTGATAATTAGCTTTTTAATCAAAAAAACCTATCGCAAATTATCCCGATTGTTCTGAATATCGAAATTTTGATTACTTCTCTGTTTTGAACAAAGAAACATTGTGTGTGTTTGAAAAGTCGGTTACCTACATACACACTTAACAGTAAAACCACTTGAGACAACGAAGGCACCTAGTTAACCAGCAAGAAATGTTTAAAAGCACGAACAAAGGATTCATTGATTACATTTGTTTATACCATTTCATTCAAATCGTGTAGTGATCGATGGTATTTTGACACCATTATTTTCTCGTCATGTCGAAACTTCTTACAATTTCGTTGAATCTAAAAGAAATCGATACTTAGTGCTAGTCGATCTAGAATTAGTGAAGAATTGATTCAACTAGCGCTGATAGATGAATTTATTGAAACGATCGATTATGATGAATAATATTGAATGGTACTGATTAGTCGATTATCTTTCCAATAACTGCATTTGATCAATTTGTTACATCCGTCCACTATATAGTGACTCTATGTATGCCCTCAAGTTTGTCCAAGTGCGAGAAATCAAAAGTAGCTGGAATAAGCATTTTGGTTTACGGATCGGCAAAGGACAATATGTGGAATGTGCAACGTTATCAGTTTTTCAAACTTTAAAGACGTTTTTAGAAGGGTAACCCCCTTTTATGCTTAATGGAGTTCGCTTTCCAGTGTTAACAATTAAAATCAAAGGCTCCTATGAGACAACACGTGAAAAGTAGCTGGAATAAGCATTTTGGTTTACGGATCGGTAAAGGACAATATGTGGAATGTGCAACGTTATCAGTTTTTCAAACTTTAAAGACGTTTTTAGAAGGGTAACCCCCTTTTATGCTTAATGGAGTTCGCTTTCCAGTGTTAACAATTAAAATCAAAGGCTCCTATGAGACAACACGTGAATACGAAACAAAACAATTAATCTATTACACACTATAATTTGAATACACTGGAATAACTCGTCGATAACACACTATAATTTGAATACACCGAAGTGACTCGTTGATAATGCGGCCCATGCCGCTGATAAAATATAATAACGAATGCATGTATATAATCCTCAAATCTGTGCCGTCGATTCCTTTTTGCAGGAAAAAAGTCAAATGTGGTCGGCCCCTAATGAAAATACAGAAACCTCGCAATACTATTAATAATACACTCACTCAAGCGTGTTGTTTTGACTGCGTTTAGATGAAGGTTCTGAATAGTTGTTTAGCTACGAAGTCACTAGGTCAGACAGAAAGGCATTTTGTCCGATGAGTTACTGGTAGGTTTTGCTGATATCTTGATCCACTTATTTTTGGAAAATAAAGTAATGTATTCTTAAAATACCGCAATGACGTATGCCGAGAGAAGATAAAAGTACAACGTGATCGGCTAACGCGACAGAATTAGTCAGCGAGATGCATTCTCGTTTGGGCCTCAGTTTGCTGTCAATTATACTTTGTTCCTTGAGTGTGCTCGGTATTAACCAAATAGGTAAGCGTGATTCGCATCTTACGCTATAAACGGTCTTTAACTTCATATACAGTAAAAACCCGCAAGTAAGAACCTACATTTTTTAGAGTTAGCCTAAACAGGTTCTTGTTTAAATAGTAGTTAACACAATTTTAGGCTATCTAGGCTCTTATTTCTGTGTAACAACAAATAAAATCCAGCTACAAGATAAAATGGTAATCAGCCTATTTTTCAGTCAACCCCACCTACCCCTCCCCCTCAACAACACCCTAGAACATTAACATAGACATTTACATATTATCTATACTGTATTGTTCTCTTCATGTACTTAGTCACACTGTAGATTACTGTACATTATATTTCACATGCTGATTTTTTCGTAATACAATATAATTAATATCAACCTTTCTTCACTTTACGTTTTTATTACATTAATTGATTTATCTGCACAACAATGGCAAGCTCCTATTTTTCCAAACAGGATTCCTACCCAGCTCTGCATCACTAAATGATGATTTTTGAAAATATGAACCTGTTTTTCATTTTCTAGGCTAAATAGGTTCTTGTTTATTGGGGGTATAAATGACAAATTTGAGGCTAACAGGTTCTTAATTTTCAGGTTCTTACTTGCGGGTTTTTACTGTATGTTGTCCTGATTCCTACATGTGTTTCACAACAGGATCCTATAAAACTTCCATATTTTGGGTAGCACCTCCGATATCTCCTATAACTGAATGCTTATAGGCATAAACGGTGATACGTAAGCAAGTTAAAAGTAGACTATGTAATGTTATCCACCTTCTATTTCAAAACGGCCGTCTTCTCTTAGCATGTGCAAACCCGATCCCTTCCCTTCCCTATACAGAGGATATTTTCTCCAGGTTGTCAGCAAAAAGCTGTGCACTTGCCGATCAAACCATGGTTCAGAACTTAAGTTTGAATTTTGATAATTTTTTACCAGAAAACGTATCGCAAATTATCCCAATTATTCTGAATATCGAAAATTATGTGTGTAATTGAAAAGTCTGTTAACTATGTAGACTTAACAGCAAAACCACTTGAGACGACGAGGGCACCTAGTTAACCAGCAACAAATGTTAAAAAGCACGAACAAAGGATTCATTGATTAGATTTGTTTATACCATTTCATTCAAAGCGTGTAGTGATCGATAGTATTTTAAAACCATTGTTTTCTCGTCATGTCGAACCTTCTCACAATTTCGTGTAATCAAAAGAAATCGATACTAGGCTAGATCTAGAATTACTGAAGCATTGATTCAGCTGATAGATGAATTTACTGAAACAATCGATTATGCCGACTTATAAGTAGTATCGAATGGTACTCATTAGTCGATTACCTTTCCAATAACTGCATTTGATCAATTTGTTACATCCGTCCATTAAATAATAACTTTAAGTATGCGCTCAAGTTTGTCCAAGTGCGAGAAATCAAAAGTAGCTGGAATAAGCATTTTGGCTTACGGATCGGCAAATGTCGAAGATATGTGGAATGTGCAACGTTATCAGTTTTTCAAACTTTAAGGACGTTTTTAGAAGGGTAACCCCCCTTTTATGCTTAATGGATTTCACTTTCCATTGTTAACAATAAAAATCAAAGGCTCCTATGAGCCAACACCTGAATACGAAACGAAACAATTAATCTATTACACACTATAATT